>CM033795.1:38078280-38428280 GCA_019656835.1 Rhododendron ovatum
GATGCCAAGGAGGTGTCTGGAGTGATGCTTGCTGTTAGGACACTGTGGTTTGATGCCAAGATTGAAGCCGCGATTGAGTCGTTTGGTGGAGGCGAGGCACAGGTGGTTCTTCTTGGTGCAGGTTGGTTCTTGTTGCATTTCTGTACCTAGATTGGACAAATTTAGCCAAAGTACGAAAAATATGTGAAATTTGATGCAAATGTTTTTTTTGTGTGTGGATAAATTGACAATGAGAAGAAGATAATACAAAAACACTTGCATCATGGAAAGTACTCCCCTGCTTCCGGATGTATGTTTCATCCACTATGCCTTGAAAAGGAATCTACCCATCAGTAAATGTTTTCAAATCGAGATACGTATCGTGTATCGTTTATTTCGTTTTATGAATCGTATCGTGATATGTATCGCGTATCGTAAAATACGTTAACAGAAGCTAATAGGCAATAAAATAATAGTTATATTTAATTATAGTATAAAAATCTGGTGTATATTTGAAAAATAACTGTTTATATATGAAAAAAATGCTTTTGGGATGAAAAAATCCAAGTCTCTAAGGGAAGAGAAAAAGTACCATTTTCTGATTCACGTAAAACATGATCGAAATATGTTCTTTATTTTATTCGAGCTTTGAGTTTGGGTTTTCTTTAAATGATTTGGATATGACCATATAACTAGATGAAAAGATCAGTACGCATTTGGTGTTCGACTTCTTAAAATATGGTATGATTTGTTCTCTGTAAGTAATCGTAAGATACGCTGTGAATCGAGATACGCAATAATAATAATATCGTAGGATACGCCGCAATATCGTAAGGTCTTTATACAAAAAGGATACGGGGTGTGATATGTATCCCGTGTCGTAAGATTTGAACAACTATGCCCATTACACTAAACTAATGCACAGAAGCACTTATCATGATCCCTGAGGCACATGTACTTTACAAACTCCGAAGCATAGAGTTAAACGGTCAGCGCGAAGCATGTATTTAGTGGTTAACAGGTATAAAGCTATATTACCACATGCCTTAGGCATGTGGTGTACCACGTTTCAGTTCCCGTTCCTCATGCCAGCACAATTCGCATTACCAGTAACATATGTTTAAAGTAGGCAATAATGTACATTACCAAGGAAGCACATGGCTTCTTTCCAGTGACCGTACATCGATCCAGGGAGAAAAGCTCTGGAGCCAACAAGTTCAGGACAAATCGACTGATCACCTCTAGAAAGGTTATTGTCACAAAACAAAGGCATCGGATGCAATTTATGAAGCACCGACACTCCTAACTGCTTGCCGTATTCGGGGACATGCGACATGTCAGGTACACACGGGGACACCTGTGTCTCAACTTGAACACGGATGGAAACATGGTAGGGCTGTGTCTCAACTTGAACACGGATGGAAACATGGTAGGGATCGATTCACAGTATTGAAAGTTTAATTTGGGTCATGATATTCCAAAAATATATATGAGGGAATAGTATGAGCAAATTAATTGTGAGTTTGTGACCAAATAAAACCCTCGTTTGAAGTGTAGCTTTTTAGGACAGAATAAAAAATTTAGCTTTGGTTGTTTCCAGATGGAATGTTCATATGAATAACAACTAAGTATCTATCCTAATATACATACATATTCTTTGCTGTGTCCCCCACCGTATCCGTCTTCCTAGTTATTTAGAATTACCGTGTCCTGTGTCTGTATCTGTGTCCATGTAAGGGTCCATGTCCACATCCATGCTTCTTAGAATGCAACAAAAGATATGCATGCTAAAAATCCATCACTAAAATCACCCTTGCATTTGCACTTGCACTTTCTTCACCTCAGCCTCCCCCATTACAAACTGAAAACATGATTCAGAAAATTCATTTCTTTAATTAAATGCAAAAAGCAAATTCTGAGCAGACTATGGTAACCTTACATTGCAGGAATGGACGCAAGGGCGTATCGGTTACCTTGCCTGAAAGAAACTGCTGTTTTTGAAGTCGACTTTCCAGAAGTCCTGCAGATGAAAACAACTACTGTACAGGCAGCAACAGCGTCAAAAAATAATGTGAGAATGACAGCAAAATCTCTAGAAAGAGTGGCAGCTGATATCACTGACAACAACTGGCTTCAAAAACTTCAGACATCCGGATTTGTCCCAGAGAAGAATACAGTGTGGGTTCTTGAAGGCCTTCTTTACTACCTCTCTCACTCACACGCCATGGAAGTATTGAAGATCATAGCGGAAAATTGCACTGTGACACAGACAGTACTTTTAGCAGACTTCATGAACAAGCCATCAACCACACTTTCCAGCGCCATGTACCATTTCCATAGCGATTGGCCCGATCATCTCCTGCCATCTTTAGGGTTTTCTGATGTTAATCTTTCGCAAATTGGGGATCCGGACGCTCATTTTGGGCTGTTGCATGATCCGCTGAATCTGTTCAACAAGCTTCGCAGTTTGCCCAGATCACTCCAAACCCTTCCGGATGATGGAACGCCGTGCTGTCGATTGTATTTGGTGCAGGCTTCTGGTTCACCCATCAAACCACATGAAGAGACGATGTAAGTCAAGATATTATACAGGTCTAACTATAGCTTACAGTTTAGGTGTAGGCATCATTCTTTGTTCGGGTTGCCTCTGTAATACAAATTACATTTGGACAACAGAACAACAAAATATCGCTATTTCATGACTCTAGAGCTAAGTCAAATATATGAATTGCGAGAGTTATTGAAGTTGTGGACGCTGTCTATGGCAGCATTACAATAATCATCGAAGGAGAAACATTTCCCACATCTTGCTCGAATGATGAACGGTGCCAGTATCACAGGCATTAGATCAATTACTCAGTAGAACTAAAGATGACTATTCTATGACAAGTGACAACCATCTACAAAAAGTCAATATTGGATGACGATCACCATGAGCATCACATGATAGTTTAATAGGCAAGGGAAAAAAATCCTACCATACACTGTTGAGTATGAAATGATTTCAAGAAGCAAAAAACAGTTCCGTTTTGTATACACAACACCCACATACTGGAAGGAAATTGAATCTCAGTTTCATTTGTCACGGCACTGAGAGAGGTGAAGGACCTGAAATCGTGGGAGGAGTAAAAAATGCAGATAGAAAACAACTCAAATGCGAGATTAGTCCCAAAGGCACAATGTGTCTTTCAATTAAAAGGGTCTGTTGCACGAAACTATGAGTTATCTAGTTCAAAGGTCTACAAACTAATCCCTAACCAAATAAATGTTGGCTGTTCAAATAATATGCACTGCAACTCAACATGAACAATTCCTTTACCCCTTAATGAGTCAGGTAACATCCAGCATATTACTACTATCACTAATCATGAAACCCAATGAACATTCACTTAATTGAAGCCAAGTTAAAAGGCTTTGCGGATGACCTGTTTGCATCTTGGCATGCTTAAGGATCCAATAGGGGAAGAAAAATTAACATCTTCCCACTTGATAGGATGAGTGCAGGTGCATTCTTCACACTGATCAATCCACTTTGTCCAAACCTGCGTATTAAGCTGACACTTAAAATGTCTAATGTTCTCTCCTCATCTCTCGGCTATTTATCTATGCCCCTCCATTCGAGCATTCCCGCAAACTCTTTTTCTAGCTATTTGAGTACTACTCCAAGTGATCACCTCTTCTGTTGAAGAAAGAACACAAGTAGTTGATGCATACAAAGTGGTCTTTCTTTACCAGAACAGTACATCACCGGTTGTTATTATCAATCGTTGTCAGACCAATAGACATGGGGCAGTAGATGAACCAGACTATGATGAAGGGATTGAAATGGAATAAGAGCCATATCATAAAACATGGTAAAAAGTCATTTCTCTTCAGTTCTCTAATGTTGGATTGCATAATTTGCACTCATGTAAAACTTCAGAATCCACATATCAAAACCCTAAAAAAGGTGGATCAAACCCTTATTGTGAAGAGAAGCTCAAAGATGTACAATGAAAAGATAAGGGGTTGCATGCCTATAATTTAGAAAGAAAATTAAGATAAAGCTTTAAATACAAATAGGCTTGGGTTCTTTCTTCACATTGGGACTTACCAAAGGCTGTGGCAGCAACCACAGTCCAGCTTCTGCACCAACCATGCTTCGAATTCTGGTGAAACAGTCAACATGGCGGCACAATTTACCCTCTCATTGTCAGAGCCGGCCCTGAGCTAAAGTTTGATGTATTGCCGCTTTAGCCGACAAAATTATGAAATTTAGGGGCCCTCCTCTTGGTACCCCTTTCAACAAAAAGGGCCCCATCTCTACTTTTCGCCTTTAGGCCCCCAGGCCCTGCCCATTGCTGTTAAAAAACTAAGAAGAATGCAGCTGATTATGAATCAGCACGGTGGCCCTGTTCATTGGATCGATTGTTAGTATTGAAAAGTAAAGCTGCATGGATCACACTTCGATAAACAGGTGTTCCCTAAACAAAATTTACCCACCAGCCCAAATTTGTATGTTCAGCATGTGCAGAAAAGGCAAAAATTTCTGGGTCGAAAATTACTACCGTCAACATTAATGAAAGAAAGGAAGAGGGAGGACCCCAAACTTCTCCACAGATGGGAGTGCAACAGTGTAGGAGGTGCTGTTGGGATTGGGGAGAAAGCTCGACGATCATCTCTTTTGGTGGCGTTGAAGATGGATTCAGATTGACAGGGGAACCAAACGGAGAAGATCGCAAGTTATGGCAGGCAAGGAATCAAAAGGGGGGGTGGGGAAACGACACGAGTGGCCGCAATCTTGGACAAAGCGGCCGCAATATTTGGAAAAGTGGCCGCGAACATAGACAATCTGTAGTCTGGACGTAAACTTAGGTGGTGTTCTGAACATAGAAAAAGTCCGTATTTGATTTTTATCGCGTTTGCGCCTAATTTTTTTGGTTTTCCGATTCATCTCTTCAAGACAAATCAAAAAAGTAAATTTTTTGTACTTTTACCCAATTGTTTTGGGAAATAACAACTTTTTTGCCAAAAAAGAAGAAGTCTTTTTTGACTTTTTTTTGTTAAAAAATAGTTATTTTTCAAAATATTTGGGGAATCGTAAAATTGTGTTACTTTTCTGTTGAGACGAATAAATAATTTACAAAAGTTTGGCATAAAATTAACAAACGTGAATTCTTTTAAATAAGGACAAAAAGTGCTAGAAGTACTAAAATTTAAGAGGAATGGGGTCTTAAATAGAATGTCCGCAAACTTGGACATCATGGTTCAAACTTAGACAACGTGGAAGCAAACTTTGATAGCATGGCCGCAAGCCCGCAACGTTGTACTATTGAATTTTCAAATTGTACTTCTTGGGTTAAATAATTTGGATAGAGATAGAGAAAATAATTTATTTGAGACCGTGCCTAGAGGTTTTGAGACCCCAAAACGATGAAAGCCAAAGTTACTCTGTTACTCTATTCTTGGGGTAGACTCCCCCACAGCCTCAGCTTGGGCTTTTGGGGACTTTCATTAACTCTTTCCTACCCTTCCCCAGAGCAAACATACCACCATCTCGAACGGTGGCCTCACCGCCCTCCCATGAAGCCCGGGCGATCGCCTCTTGCTCACTCTCCTCGGGTCTTTGCAAGGTCCTAACCACAACATCCACAAGAATCGGAAGCATCTCCTTGCCCGCATAGGTAGCATCGTTCACCAACAATCGGGCAAAACCAAGTGCCTCATCTATCACAGCATACCTGAATGTTTCTCTTATTCGCACACGACATAGCAATACATACAAAAGGAATTCCATCGCTTCATCGTAGTCCAGAAATACTTGTCGAGGAATGGCAAATACATGGTTAAAGGATTTCAGCACTCCAAGAACGCCGCCGTTAGGTGCTTCAACTTTATTACAGAACTGTAACTTGATGACAAAGCCATTGTACCTCTCCGGTAAGTTTTTAGGAATAACGATGCTATCGTCCAATCGGCAATTATAAGCATATCTACCACCATCCGTGTCGTCCATAATCTGACGAAACGATCCAAAATAAGAATCAAACACAAATAATTAAGTTATGTGAAACGCGCGATTGAACAGATGATGCTATTGAAATTTCTAAAGGCAAGGCACCAAGAATAAATAGTGGTGGGAACAATATAAATAAATTGGCCAATGCTTGTGCAATTATACGGGTATGGTATCATAACCCGATCAAGATTCTATTTTCCTAGTTGGTCATGAGATGGAATTAATTTAGTAACCAATCATGTTTGGAAACAATTGTTTTCCTGATTGGTGACGGGTTTGTACTGGAAAATCATAACCCGGTTAGATCTGAGTTCTATTTTCCTAGTTGGAAACGGGCTGGAATCCAATAACTCATCATTTATGGAAACCGTTTCGTAATTTGTGTTGAGTTTCACTTACAATTTTTTTTTGGGTAAGAAGTGAGAAGATTGTATTAATAAATGTCCAGCGGCACTTATGAAACGGAAATCATTACTAAGAACTTGGACAAAATCAAACTAATCGTTCTAACAAATATAAAACGGGTAAATCACAAGACAATCACTGTCTTTCATTCTAACACATGCATGGCCTAACGCAACAGCGACACTTTTAAACTGTTTAACAGATATCTAATTAGGAGTCTCAAACGGAAAAAAATGCAAAGTTAAGGATAAAAGACACCAAATACCTAGACGATTAGATGCACTCCAACCAAATAAGGAATTCAGTAGCTTTTGAGAGGGCATAAGAGCATCCGCAATGGTAATAATCAAAATGTGTCACATCAGTATTTGATTATCCATTTAGTTCATAATCAAATTAAACAACCTCTACCTTTACATTGGTTATTTTTGCATCCCTAACAAAAAAAAAATCTCATAATACACAATGCACATTTGTCCAATTACAAACGAGTTTCAATCACGCATCCGACCACACCAAATTATTCATCTCGATGAGACGATTTCAATAAGGGGTGTTTTTGAGTTTTGAGTTTGGTTATTGGTAAAAATTGTTAAATTTGGTTATGAAATGTGTGAAATTTGGTTATTTGCTAAAGGCTGCTGTTATTGCCACGACAAAATTTTATAGCGCCACGATAGATTTTGTGTACTGAGAGTAATACCCTCCTCTTTTCTATATTGCATACTACTTTTGAACCCGTTTGATGCATGTTTATGTGCATCTATCTATATTTTTGAGATAAAGTGTATTTAAAGCATCTCTATTGTAATAAGCAAATGAGTGTGAATAAACAAATTTAATAACAATGTTCAAAAAATACTCCCACTTTGCAATAAGCAAAGTTACAAATGTGAGACATCACATCCTGATTTTTGATTTAAATAAAACGGGAAAAGATTAGAAGCTAAGACTTACTTTCAACTAAATCAATATAAAAAGAAAGTTTGCCATAAATAATTGAGTTCTTAAAAAAATAGTATATTGTAAAATACCTTTAACCGTAACAAAGAACTGATTATTTTCAAACGAATTCAAGAGAGCCACGTAGTGTGAAATGGAAAATAGACAAAACGGGGAAAGGAAAGATTTGGAGATGCGGGGGATCGAACCCCGTGCCTCTCGCATGCAAAGCGAGCGCTCTACCATTTGAGCTACATCCCCAGCCGGACAACAATTGTATAAACAAACATATGTACTAATCGTAGAACCCCTAAATAAGTATCCTGCTAATCTAAGTCTTTAAAAAAATGCATTTATTTCGTTAAAAAAATTAATTTTGTTTCACAAATGGATAGATAGCAATAAGTTCTAGTATTAGATTGTGAAAATAAAAATTAGATTTTCTTAATAAAAAACATGCATCTGCTGTAAAGATTAGGTTTACACGCTGGATACTTATTTAGGAACAGATGGAGTACTAGATTTTTGTTTGCCGGTCAAATACTGATTTTTGTTTCAAATTGGTTAGGGAGGAGGAGACCACAATTGCAAACCTCAATCTAGGAAGAGGGGCTCTCAATTGTCGTAGCATGTTCAACCAGTGAGTCATTACCACCTATTGAAAGAGCCGAGCTCACTGGAGAGTCTTTTTAAGGTAAGGGTAGGTTTAGATTAAAAAGTATAGGGTGACTTTTTTTCGTCTTCATTTAATTTTTTTTAACATTTGTTAGTTTTGTTTCAAATTTTATGACTTATTGATTCGTCTTGACAAAATAAACTGAAAAAGCATAATTTTTTTTTTATCGGAATCCCTAATTCTTTAGAAAAAGGCAAAAAAAAAAAGAAGAAGAAGTCAGTACGACAGTTTTTTGACTTATTTTTTTTTTGTCTTTTTCAAAAAAATTTATGAGGTTCGATCAAATTTTTTTATATTTTTTGTCGAGACGAACCAACAAGTCACAAAAGTTTGACGCAAAACTAACAAATGCAATTTTTTTTGAATAAAGATGGAAAAAAGAGTCTTCCTACTTTTTAATCTAAACCCACCCTAAATCATATCCACAGGAGGATAGTCCGTAACACACATATCCACTATGGTGCAGGTTGGACAGATGATGCAAAGCACACAACTTCTCATTCACGAGAACTAGTAAGTTGGAATCAAACTCATGACCGTGCGCTGGGGGATAATTTCACCCTCACACCACTTGACGAGATGGCAAGTGGTGAACCTTTGTTGCCACAACTTGAAAGAGAATGTAGTTATGGTGAACCTTCGTTCCAAACTAGATTTCCGGTGAGCAGCAGCGTTATATAAAATCCACTACGAGTGTATTGACCAAAAGATTAACACTTAGGCAATCGATATGTTTCTATCTGGGTGCCCTACAGAGAGAACCAACACAACGTAAAGAACTGGAGAGGAGGAGCTGGACCCGTTCCAAAACTCCGATTCCATTGGCGTTTGTGCACCTAAAGCATTTTAAATCACCTCCGACGTATAGCTACTAACAAATAAATGAAGAAATATGTCATATGCAGAAAATGGAGAAACTTCAAACTAGTAACACATCAACAACCATAATTAAACAAAAACATCAGAAGGCTAGAGTCAATCAAAGTTCACTTGGAAAGCAAATGTGAGTCTGGAGTAACTTAAATAGACAACAAAAACCCGGGAGGAAACCTTTAAAAATACTCCATGTGAACACCTATGGCATTCAAATAGGACCCGGCTCTCCCAAAGAAGCCAACGATCTTTCCTACAGACTGAGCCGAACTAAAGTGTGTGCCGATCTCTTCTCCCCCGTATGGGCCATACCTTCGCTTGTTAGAGTAGAAGGTAATGCATTTTATAGCCTCAAAGCCGTTTTTCCCCTCAACTGGTCCGTGGAAACCTTCAACGCTGACTAAAAACTCGCTTGTTCCGTCAACTCTAATCTGCCCACAAAGAGAAGGCAAATTTATGTACAATAATGCTAGTTAACCAAAACTGCTAGCATTTCAAGTTGAAAACAGGTATTTCCTCTACTGACCGTCTTAATTAAATCACCACGAGGACCACCATGGCTTGGTGTCACAACAAGCTGGCCATCTCTCTTTTCGCATCTCAGCTGTACTGCACGTATGACATTCAAGGCTTGTTCTATGTGCACATCAACTTGCTTTACAGTGGCAAAGACACCGTCATCCCAGTGTTTTCCACCTGAGCCACCCCAAGGTCCGGTATCGCGTGGCACAGCCAGCTTCATGATATCGGTAATCTGTTACGGAGTATATAGGTACAAAGTGAAGCATATTATGTACTAACATTACCTCTTTGACAATCATGCCCGTTCATTCGAGTAAACAAATAATTTATGGAAAGATCTCAAGCAGTCCAAGTCCAACAAACGAAGTTTTTAAAATCACCTAAAAAAATACAAATTACACGACAGGATTTTTAAAACGTCTGAAGTAGTAGAAATGAACGAACAAATTTGAGACCAAGCCACCAAGGAATACATGTTATGGCTTGTGATTGTCAAAAGAGAAAATAAGGAAAGAAGGTGACCTGGGTCTGGGTTGCCTCATATTCTTCACCTGAAGTGCTTTGGGGCTTTGCGTAGATGCCGATGGCATTGAGGTATTGACCGGCATGGCCATGGAAACCTATGACGGCTCCACCCTCCAGCGGAATGGATAACGAATACCCCTTCTTGTTACCAAAAGGTCCATATTGTCTCACATTTGTTTTAAAACAAATAGATGTAACAACATCCTGGCCCTTGAAGTTTCCGAAAGTTATATTCAACGCAGTCAGATACTCTGCAGGACTGGTAATGTTCACCTAATCAAGTGAAAAGATAAAACTTATGACTACTCCGAGTAATTTGAACACTTCCATCTTTTAACATGAACGTTGCAAAGCTCACCGTCTCACAACGACTGCCACCTGGACCACCATACTTTTCTGACCATTCCACCTCACCATTGGAGCTTTCACTTTGGAAGGAGAGGGAATCAACAACCGATCCATTGCATACAGTTATCTGCCTTATTCGACCATCAGGATTGTAAGCCCAAGGTTCGCCTTCTAGATGTCCCCACGGCCCTATAGATATGCACCCTTCTAAACTGCTAGCCTTCGCCTGCACATCACTCCAACTATGATGACCTACAACGTATATGAATGCCACACGGCAACACAATACAGACATACATATGTATAAGTACACACATACACGCAGAGAGAGAGAGGATACCATTTGACTTCCTTTACTGTACGGTATCTCTTCTTGTACACTGTCCCAGTATGCAAAGAATTCCCACCTAGTGCTTGCTTATCAAATGACAGAGAAATCAGAGTGCCTTTTTTATTGGTGCCTACTTATCAATGCCAGAAATCAAACCTGTATCAGTCCAGACCACATGGAACCATGTTTAAGGGATCACAAGTGTACTGAAATTTGTTCATAAAACACTATGCATCCAGTGATGTTTATTAAGGAAGAAGTCGAATCCACGAAATTAATGAAGTCAACCATAACAAATTGACTGATACTTCATAATACAGGTCTGCCCCGTTAATTTCCGATATGTACAACTCGATTTTGGCGGTTCTATAGAAAAGGGTGATGAAGGGATTCCTAGATGAATCTCTCCTCCGCTGAGGCCCTAATTAAGGATTTGATAGGTAGCTATTTTACATTTTATTTTGATTTGCAGCTATAATGTATCTAATTGTATTATGTTCACCAGCGATATTTGTAGTTTGTGTATGCATGATGTGTCATCACATTGCTCATTACCTTAGTATGACCAGTGATGATTAGTGATACGAGAAGCGTTAATTGATCATTTACTAAGACGACGAAATTTTAACAAGAAGGTTATTTTGCGAGTATGGGCATCAGAGGATGACACGAATGGAATGAAAACTGTAAAAATAGGCATGTATGGATTGTTGTCGTTCTTCCCTTGGGTAGTCAAAGCCCTGAACAAATTCTTGCTCAAATATTGGTTACTTGTGCCATTAACACAAGTGGGTTCCAAAATGTCCAGGAGATAATGACCCTTATATGTGAGGGTATACCCCTGAAGTTTGGGATTTGTTCCATGTTATTTTAGCAAAATAAAGACAAATGGAAATTATGATCTTGATAAAAGGTCGCATGGAATGTGGATAACGGGAGATTTATCCCCAGTAAACCAATAAGATGATTTGCAAACAAACCTCTAAGAAGTAAGAAAAAGGCTCAAGAACTAAATAAATCAAGATTCATGTTCCAAAAAGATGTATTTTGCGTACCAAGAAGGAACAAACACGGTTTATCCAACAAGTACAAGAGAAAAGGAAAGAAAGAATTTCTACTTGACCTTGTACTGTGCCTTGTCAGAACTCCTTTGCTAGGGTATGGAGTATTTTTTTGTAAATACAACAAAGGTGCGATAAAGTAAATGTAATCGCAAAAACTGGCTCCATGAACAAAAACAAAACAAGCCAAACATTCCAAATCTTGAGCCGAGGGTTTGCCCGGTCTTAATTTTAGAGTCCAAAATAAATTGAGGTGAGCGCGAATTGGCCCGATCATCCGGATTTTAAAAAAATGCGAAACAGTAAATTGATTTTGGTCCAATCATAGCATCGCCGGTGAATGCTCTGTGGCTGCCGTCGACGTGGCATCGGACCTTAACTTACCAAAACGTAAATGTAATCTCTTCTTTCACGAAGTAATGTGGTGGTTAGGTTAAGCTTTGCAGAAGATAGGTAAAAAAAGAGATGAAGATGAAGAACATGCAAACAAAAAGTATAAAATGTTTGAGGCAATTTTCCGAATACCTGGAATATGTACAGAAGAATAAGAGAGAGCGAACAACCCAAACCAAATTTCTAAAATCTTACTCAAACAAATACAGAGAGAGAGAGAGAGAGAGAGAGAGAGAGAGAGAGAGAGAGAGAGTCGCACCAGCAGTCCAGCAAGCGTTGCAAGTGTCTCTCGGAAAAGGGAAAGGTCGGAGGTCGGAGGTCGGAGTAAATTTCTCGTTTCTCGTTTATATCGATGAGCCCTTGCACACGAGGATTAAAAAAAGAAAAAGAAAACTCTGGCATGTACGCTTAACTAATACGTACTCCAGCCGTTTCCATTCTTTAATCTCAATTAGTATTTTTTTTGGTCCAAAAAACGATTGTCCCAAATGATAACTAAATAGGTAATAGATAAGTAATTTAAATCATCTTTTACCCTTTCGTTTTTTAATTGATAGTACTAAAAAAGTAAGAAAATATAATGATTGGAGGGTAAAATGAGAAATTTTTTTTCAAAAGTATAATGAGTGTGTTCCATTAATTAGTTGAAATTCCCAAACGGGACTAAAGAATGGAGACAGATGAGGGAGTATATATATATGGGAATGGTTATTTTCTTAAAAAAAAAAAAAGGTATACAAGATTGTGTGGGGCTGAGGGGTTGTTTGGATAAATAATTCTTTTGGATTATTCTTTTGTTTGTATTCAATTTTTTCATATTTGTTAGTTTTTTGTCAAATTTTTTATAGATTATTGCTTCGTCATGACGAGAGAAATTTAAAAAGTAAAAAGTAACAATCGAAACCCAATTTTTTTTAATAAAGACAAATAAATCAATAAGTTAAATTTTTTCCGTCTCAACAGGAATGCTTTGTCGCCCTATGCAGACCATGCATTATGATTTAAGACTGAAAGAAATAATAATAGATAAATGACAATGTCGAAATTGTTTTTGTTAATGTCAAAATTCCAATGCGTAATAGACTTTTAGAATGAGTTACGTACAACACTCTCATCATGCATTACAAGTTTTGCCATAAAACAATATTGACATTATCAGTTTTCTAATACTTTGAAGATTAGGAATGACTTTCATATATAAGGGCTTTGCGTACGAGAACAAATTGTTTCCACATGGCAATATGATTTCACAAGGAATTATATGTGGATTCACTCCTCATATCCATAAACTCTGTTCTCGGAGCAGGTGGTCTAGATTATGTGCCTGGTTCTTTGCAATAAAGCAAAGCATTTTCAAAAAATGTTTTCGGAGTTGTTACTTCTGTGATTATGAGGCCCGCAAGAAAAGAAAGATCAACACGGTGTGGTGGTGAATGGTGGAAGCTGGCGGCGGCGGCAGTTGGTGGCTGGCCGTCTGATTGTTGGCTGTGGTGGACGGCGGGATGGAAGATCTACAACGGTTTAAGGTTTGTTCTTGGGTTTCTTAGATTTGGCCTCGCCCACTTTGGTGTGTTAAGTTTCTCTCTTTTATACTTAATTGTAATATTTGAGCTTGAGGCCATATGGTGTTTAGGCTTTATTTGTTTTATCTGGGCTTTGAGGCCATCAGGTGTTATGGGCTTTACCCATTGAATGTATTTTCCAACCAAATCTCCCTTTTCCCCTTCCCTTAATGAAATTTAACTTTTGCCGATAAAAAAGAAAAAGAAAAAGAAAAAGAAAGAAAGATCAACATATATCAATTAAATGTTGCAAAATACTAGAATTCTCTCAAACTCAACAAATGAAATAATACGGAGCAGTTCCTGTGAAACAAAATCTTCTTGTGGACCAACAAAGAAGCAAGTGCCAAAGTATATGCGAAAAATCATGGATTCACATCATACTTGCACCTATTGAGGCGGCTAGAAACACACAATCAGAAGAAAATAAAGCTTCAAAAATATTCCATGTGAACTCCGATAGCGTTTAAATGGGTGCCGCTCCTACTGAAGAAGCCGACCACCTTGCCGCCGGAACACATTGAAGAAAAGTGCCTGCCAATCTCATTTCCATAGGGACCATACTTTTGCTTGTTTGTGTAGAAGGTGATGGATGTCAAGGCCTCAAAGCCATTTTTCCACGCCATCACCATCAGTGGCCCATAAAACCCTTCAATGCCAACAATTACCTCGCTCGGGGAGTCCAATTCAATCTGCACACAATATTCAACACAAACAAACAAGCAAAAAAAAAAACAAATTCTGATTGGAGTGGGAGCACGTGTGATACCACATGCCCTCATTTGGGATCGACTCTGTATATACCCATCACATGGTACTCAAAATTATTACACTCCTACGAGGTACAACGTAAGTATTCATTGAAATTGCAAAAACTTTAAAGTAAACAGAAGCTAGTCGAGTACTGTACTGTTTGTGATGGAGAGTCATTGCTGCCATGCCACGGTAACAGGAAACACTTCCCATCTGCTTTCTCGTATTGGAACTGCACTTGGGTCATTTCACTTTGAACTACGACAGCCAAGACTTACAAATCAAATGACGTAGCAAAGGTGATCATCGAGATATCCAATAACCAGCTATGTGCATACCGCTGCGTTGAGCTCTCTTTTGAAAGTGAGATCACCACCGGCTTGTTCAAGAGGGAAAGCCCCTCCGAAATGCAGCCGTGATCTTATATATACACAATAGCACCACATGTACTTGTCTTTTTCAAATTTTTTTCTTTTCTTGTTTAAGCAACACCACAAATATGTGGAACTTGAATACGTGAACATTTTCAATATAGGACTCACTCAGTCTCCAACGAAAAATACGTGAAGTCGAGTCCGCTTTATTACTTCTTGTCATATAACACGCCCTTAACAAATACTTTTTGAAGCGTACGATGAAGATGCTCCAAGGAATTAACTAGAACTGAAAGTGAAGAGTCAGTGTATAATTTTGGTATCAATCTACAGAAAATATATAATTTCTGCAGAAGTGTAATAAATCAAAGTGTAATTAACGCGGGAAAATTGACCTTGGGATGGGTTGGCTCAGATAATTGGCTTCCAATTTGACAAGAACTCGTGCTTTTCGGAGCTAATGTATATACCAATCGCATTAAGGTATTTTCCTGCACGTCTATGGAATCCAAAGATGACTCTGCCTTCCATCGGAATGGACACAGGTGTTCCAGATTTCGAACCATAAGGTCCATATTCGGCCATCAGATTTGTGTGAAAAGAGAGTGACTTAACGACTGATACTCCATCGAACTCTCCAATTGTCATGCTTATGGTGGTGAGATTACTTGTCTACGCCGTCAATGCAAACCTGTGCAAGCAGGGGTGGAGTCAGGATTGATTTTGAAAGTGCCGAAATGAATACAAAACAACCAATACTATAATAAGATCATTATACTTGTACATAATCAGAGCGTTTGTTTTAAGATCATTCATCAACATGGAGCAAAAATACTTTATTGATCAACAATTGTATCAATATAAAAATTGACGTTTTTCGAATTTCAAAAATCTTCTAAGGTTTATTCTGAATCGAATTTTCAAAATAATTTTTCCTGTCAATGTACAGAATTGAAATATAATTAAATTATTGCTATTATTCCCAACCTCCCAAAATATTTGTCCAGTCCTCAAAACGAGAACGTAAATAATACAATTTTTGCAAAAAAATCAAATTTTTTTTAAACAATTCACTAAATATCGATGAATTCTTTTAAACAATTTATGAAAAAAATTTGAATTTTTTCTTGAAAGAAATCCATTATTTTTGAGTCCTCGTTTTGCGGACCGGACAAATATTTTGGGACGGAGGTAATACTTTTTGAAAAAAGATAGGCACATGCAACCATATGGATCCGGAGGCACTACCAAGTGCCCAAAATGACTATGTTTTGGCCAAAAAACGATACATGGATGCAAACACTTGGCATGCCCACATAAACTCATAGGAGGGACCAAAAGGTACTTCCTCCGTCCCATTTTTATTGTTCATTATTCTGTTTGTCTATTTTATATCTTTTGCCTATATCTTTTAGTGTGGATTTTAAAAAATACGCAATATGAATATCGTTTGATAGATTTCGATTAGTTCTTGAAAACTCTCGTTTTTGGCAAAGGCGTGAATGCGTAGTGCGCGGGCGTGCCAAGACTTGTAGCGCCTAACTTTTGATGAAGATTCCCGCGAATCTTGACTTCTATCGTAAGAACGATTGCGTGTGACCCAAAGGTTAAAGATCACAATGACGTTCGTTGCTTGCCACACGGTCGTGAACTTAAAATTTCCTAGTTGTATAGGAAATGGACGTAGAAACGTGAACTTTATTACTCCGGAATAATAAAGTTTGTACAAGAAAAGTAAAAGATCCAAACTACTTGAAGAGAAGTGAGTTTGAATAGGGTTTGAGCACGAGGTACTCAATAAATTACTTTGCCGAAAGTAGGAAAGTATGCTTCGCTGAGAATGCTTTGGTTGTAAGCGTTGAGTTTTGATTGGTGTTAAATTCGTTTTTCATCTTGTAAACTTGTATTTATAGGCACAGTAGTAAACTGATTCAGGCCTGAATCCGAATCCGAATCCAGCTTTGCACCACACGCCGCCAAGTGTCCCATGATGCTTCCTCCTTTTGTGCACGTAGAATCATGGGCAGTTATTTGTAGTTGAATGATCATGGGGTGATGTGGCAATAACTACCCATTATCTCCCTCTCTACGCTAGCTTGACACATGGCCAATTGACTTGGTCACAAGCTGATTCAGGTCTGAATTCGAATTCAGCTTTGCACCACAAGCTGCCAAGTGTCCCATGATGCTCCCACTTTTCATGCATGCAAGATTATGGGCAGTTTTCAGCAGTTAACAAATCATGGATGATGTGGCAATAACTCCCCATTACCCCTTTTTTTGCTATCTTGACATGTGGTCAATTGACCTTTGAATTTGGAGAAAAACAACTACCTCGGCTGCAACTAAATCCCTAAAAACGTGGGCCACACCTCATGGGCCAGAGCTGCTCCTTTCTTGATGGGCCTAACCGTGGGCCACCTTCCCAGAAAATCATGGGCCACGTTTTTCTCATGGGCTACGTTCTTTTTTGGCCCAAATGTAACAGAAAACCCATGGCCCAATACACTTAACAACCAATCAATTACATAGCCTTGGCCCAATTTAATCAAATAATTAATTAAATAGCCATTCACAGCTAGCCCGATCCGCGGTGCTAAAAACAGGTATAAACAGTTCTATAATACAAAATTTTTAAAATTATGAAAGATATTATAGATTGAAAGATATAAGCAATTCAAAAGTAGCACGCAATTCAAAAATAGACAATAAAAATGGGACGGAGGGAGTATTAAAATGCATTTTATTGGTTCGTGCACTAAAGTGAGCATGCATGCCGCATGTGCCTTTCGACGTTTTGATCAGAGAGACTACACTTTTAAACACCATATTCTGCAAGGCATTCGAATTAATCTTAAAAACGGGGCTTTAGAAAATAGAAATAGCGAGGCCTTCGACATCCGCATGGGTATGATGAAAATTTTCACAAATATGTATCGGTAACTATTTAAAATATTGATTGTAAAGTTAAGACGGCCACGGTCATTGCGAGTTCCGAATCATGCTTGCTAACCTTATCGGTCCGGTTTCCACCGCGACCGCCAAATTTCTGAGAAGGTTCAAGTGGGAGGGAGGCCATCGCAGTTTTCACTTTTGAATAACACTGAGTCGATGGCCCCTCCGTGGCGAACAATTATTTCGGTTATACGGCCATCGGGTTTGTACGCCCATGGTTCACCCTGTGGTCCGCCCCATGGGCCCATGGATATGAGTCCTTCTGCGCTAGTTATCTTCACCTGCACAAAATCAGTGTCACGTTTGAGAACTCATAGGGGAGAGAGAGAGAGAGAGAGAGAGAGAGAGAGAGAGAGAGAGAGAGAGAGAGAGAGAGAGAGAGAGAGAGGTTACCATTGGAATTCTTGGGGTCTTGGGGTCTTTGGGAAGGAAATCTATTACTTTATACTCTTCATTAGTGGTGCCAGTGAATATTTCAAAGAAATGGGGAGTTGGGAACTAGCTAGCCAGTGGCTTTTCGATTCTCGTTGGCTTTGAGTATAAAACTAGGAGAGAAATTTATTCATGGTTTTGCGCAATTTCAATCGTCTGTTTCGACTTTGAATGGTCTAGACTTAAATAAAACTTTTCTGGAAAAGAGTGATATTTTCTCAAAAAAATTTCATTAACATCCGGACTGAAAGACCTGATTTGGTGTGTGATTAATGTGACAGCAAGTCCGTCGCGATTCTCTTCGTCTAGCCTGCTGTGCATGCGGGAAGGGTTGGTTTCGACAAAATCGTTAAAGCGCGCGATTAAATTCTGTTTCAACGGTATACGCTTTTGATGAGCCATGGCTTAGTAGGAATCCCAATGGTATACTAATATGCAAATTCTTTGACTATCATGTAAGTGTGTAATTAACGTCATATTTGTGTTGGATCGACCGTGAAAAAATATATTGAAAAATATGATGCGTATGTGCCTCTCCTATGCGGGGTCTGCCACTAATTGTTGTCGAGAATATCAATCACGCTAATTAAGAATCAGTTTCATAAGGAAGCCTGCGATGCAAACGTAGAGTTTGAACTTTTACACCAAATGGTTACCAACGCAAGTAATGAATAATGGCGAGCAGTGAGCACTATAGACGGTACTTTTACGGAGCTAAGCATCAAGCTGGAAATTTCTCTTTACCCTTCTTATTCTTAAGATTTCATTTTTTTTGCGGAACTTAAACCGACATTAACCATGTTCATTTGAGACTTGAGAAAAAAATTTTAGGTAATGAGTGAAGAGAGATAAATAAAGAAATAAGAACAATAATTGGCGAGAATTTTTCGAAGACCATGCACAAAGAAAAAATGTTGAGTCTAGAGATCCAAAACCAACTTGGTCTAAGGTCGTGTTCCGCTAAAGTTATTATTTTTCGCTTTACAAGACAAGTCATTGTCTTACAATACATCGTCTTTAATTAAAAAATAAACACTTATTCAAAAAATAAGTACATAATGCATTAAATGATGGAATATTTCTAAGTTTAGCAGAGCATGTCTTCGAAGTAGTTGTGCTTGGCATGTTATTGGTACACCAAGTAATATCCCGTGCCTTGCTTCGAGAAAAGCCCTAAACTAGTCATTGTGCTCAATTGAATTTACTCTTCTCCTAATTAGCGGCGGAAATGCACTAGAAATGGTGGTCTGGAATGCAGAATCCGGTTTTCGAACGATCATCTGGATGGATTCCCAACTGCGAGAAATAACCTACGGGTGCTATAATAATACTCCCTCCGTCCCTAAATAAGTGTCCGACGCACAAAACTAAACCTTTAAAAAAATGCATTTGTTTCGTTAAGAAAATCAATTTTTTTCACAAATCAATAGATAGCAATAAGTTCTATTAAATTGTGAATTTTTTTTTTTTTTATAAAAAACATGCATGTTTTGTAAAGCCTTGTTTTACGCGCCGGACACTTACTTAGAGACGGAGGAAGCAAGAGTTTTCAAAATACATGGGAAAGAAGGGGCCAAGGGGCCATGTCTTGTTGCATCCAACTTTTTTTATTTGGTTGGGTGTCGACGCTGGAATATTGATTTGAAAAGGGACGTATCCGTTTGCGCGCCAGTCTGCACACAACTGTTTCAAAAATTGTCTAATGCGTGGGAACGTCTTTGACTCTCTGTCTGTAGCATTACCATAAGATCAAACTTCATTGCAAGAACTGTTACGCCTAGAAACAAACCAAACACACAAGCACATACAAACACAGGAGAATGTATGTGGTTCCCCCAAACTTGGGCACTCCACGGAAGTAACCGAAATGAGGGAAAGCTTTACAAGTGAGTTCACTCAAACTCAACTCACCACACACACACACACACACACTCTCTCTCTCTCTCTCTCTCTCTCTCTCTCGAAACGAGGGAAAGCTTTACAAGTGAGTTCACTCAAACTCAAACTCAACTCACCACACACACACACACACACACTCTCTCTCTCTCTCTCTCTCTCTCTCTCTCTCTCTCTGTTTTATGGGTCAATCTAAACCCCTATTCTTATCCCATGCCAGACATAGCATCAAAGGCTGGGAGCTCAAATAGCTGTGTCAACAGGAAATGTAGTTGTCTCAAATAAAACAAGAAAAAACCCATTCAAAGCCTGGTCGTTGTATTGAAATTTATGCCTACCCCAATTGATTTGAATTCTTAGTGCAATGAGTGATAGTTTTTCTTTAAACACGAAAAAAATCCATTCAAAGCCTGGAGGGGTATTACAAGAGATCTCCCTGAACAATCGAGCGCATGCATATTGCAGGCTCAAATAAAACACAATGCGAAGTGGACTGATGAAAATGAGTTCGGATATAGAGTCAACTGGTCATAGATGTGTAGTAGAGGGACCCATAAGAGAAAACCCAACTCAAACCATAGGGGGAGATTATGTCCAAATAAAATTGACCATGTTTCCAGAAACAAAAAGCTGAAAACGTAAGCGTTTTTACCATATCATTCACAAAAGTTAACAAATGAAGCTTCAAGAGTAGTCCATGTGAACTCCTATTGCATTTAAATAGGTGCCACTTCTTCCAAAGAAGCCAATGGCCTTCCCACCAGATGGTGTTGAAGAGAAATGTGTACCTGTCTCATTTGCACCAAACGGACCATACTTTCTTCTGTCTGTGTATATGGTCATTGACGTTATGACCTCAAACCCCTCTGTGCCTTTTGCTGGCCCATAGAACCCTTCAATTGCCACAATTACCTCACCTGCAGCAGAATCCAATTCAATCTGCAAACACGTTAAAACAGACGTTAAAATAACTCTAATTCCGAAGTGCATGCATAATGCTCGATTCGAAGTGGTGGAAAATCCAATGATTGGCCATTCAAATAGATCGGTACTTGAAACACATTGATACACGATATACGAAATATGTGCCCGGTATCTGTGTGTCTCTCGTTATTTGTATGAAAAAGCAAATGTTAACATACTTTGTGCAAGCAATCCGAAATAGGTTTGCCATGCCTTTTGCCATGCCATGGTGACGTAAAGGACTTCCCATCTCTTTGCTCGTATTCAAACTGTATTCCCTGAACCACCGAATGTCCTGTCATTCCTACACATCCTGTTTCAAGAAGGACTTGCTTTATCCCTAGGAAAACACCGTCATCCCAATGCCTTCCGCGTTGGGCTCCCCATGGTCCCGGATCTCTTTGCACAAACAGATTCATGGAACTCGGAGTACTCTGCTATGAGAAGTATTTGATTTTTTTAGCAAGTTAGTTAGTTATCATGAAATTGCACTTGACTAGTTGAAGAGGAAAGTTCATGTAAGTACACTGAGTAGTTATGCAATATAAGTCGGTCTCATACATGTGATTTATGTAATTATGTAATCAAGGATGACACTAGTGTAAGAGATAAGATAATCCTCATCTAGCCTTAACCTCTTATATACTGTCAAATTTAGAGTCATTATCTGCAGTGACATCGGAGCCAGGATTTCGACTCGAGAGGGGCGAACAAAGAAATAAGTTTTTATTCAAATAGTATAACTCTTTCTATTAATATGTCTTTTGTATTCTAGTATCCTATAATATACAAGTTGATAATTTTGAGTCCAATGCGACAATAATATGCCAAATTATCTTATTTTTTCATTGAATAACTAAAAAAAACATGTGCTTATTACTTGTGTATGAGAGTATTCCAAAATACTTTCATAGGTTAATATAAAATTATTTGACATTAACCTCATTTAGATCATAAATTGCAATACATTAGTAGTCTACTAAGTAATTATACTCAAAATAATATTTAATACTTGCTTATAAAAAATAAACAAAAAGTGGGTGGGGCAGCGAGCTCCCTCCTGCCCCACAATAGCTCTGTCCTTGATTGTAAGGGGTGTACGGAACACCCCAAAATTAGAACAGTTGATCAAAGTGAAGGAGTCAAAATTAGTAACAGTTTTGGTTAAGTGTAACGATTCAATGCGTCATTAACCCAGAAAGTTGGAACACAATTTTTTTACCTTTAGATGTGCTAGCGCAGATTCTTGACCTTTAGAAAAACTGGTATCTATGTCCCTCCGAAAACTCCTGATTTTCGGTGTGACATAAATACCAATTGCATTAAGGTAATTCCCAGCACGTCCATGGAATCCGCAGATGACTCCACTTTCGATTGGAATGGAGACAGAAGTTCCATATTTCGAACCGTATGGCCCATATTTGTTCAGATTAGTACGAAAACTGAGTGACTGGATGACTGGTTGTCCTTCGAACTCTCCAAATGTCATTTTTATGGCTGTGAGATGCTCATCAGGGTCATCAATGCAAACCTGTGAATTCAATGTTTTAAATCCAAATTAACAAGCATCTTCTCAAAAAATAAAAATAAAAACCAACAAATTACAAGTATACTGTATATGTGTTGTAAGGTTGAATTATCCGGATCCCTAGGGTAAACACCTACTTTTAATTGTTTGGTATGCACTTCGTATTTTGAGTCAAAGAAATTTGTAATCAACACCGTAAAAATTTATACTAATAAACAACCACAAAAATTCATCTTAATTGGACCACAAACATTTGTACAGAGCCATGAGATTCGTGACGTGTACCGTACATCAAAAAATAAAACAAGCCACCAAAATTTACATCAAGAACCACAAAAATCCATAAAAAGAGCCATGAATATTCGTGATGGGAGTGTGTACCGGAGTCTTTTCCAAATCGATTATAGCAAAAAAACAAAAACAAAGAGTCTCACATGTTTTAAAAGTCCAATGCTATCAAAACAAACCGAAATAGTTTAATGATCTATCAAAACGAAATAGAACTCGACGTACCAACCTCGTCGCTTAGATGTCCACCGGGACCGCCAAATTTACCAGAAGATTCTAGTGCGAGACCATTGGAGCTTTCAGCTTGGAACAATAGGGAATCGATGACAACTCCGTGGCGAACAATTATTCGCATTATACGTCCGTTGGCTTTGTAAGCCCATGGTTCCCCCCGTAGACGACCCCATGGCCCGATGGATATGCATCCTTCTTCTACACTACCTGTCTTCACCTTCACAAATCCGTGTCGCGTTAACAACTCATGGAGAGAGAGAGAGAGAGAGAGAGCAAGGGGGGGTGTTACCAATGGAATTCTTGGTCTTTAACGACTTGGGGAGGAACTCTAGTAGCTACAGTGTCTCGAGAGAAAAAATCCCCTAGGCTATTGGTATATTCATTTCTTGGAGCCAGTGAGAATATTTATAAGAGCCTATCCAACCGATTGACGAGAAAGTAGTAACCAAACTCTTTTTTTTTTCTCTTTTCAATATTGTATACATTAGCGCAGGGGCGGACCTAAGATTTTAGGTCACTGGAGTCAAATTTTAAACTAAACATAAAGAATACAAATAGCTAATAATATAACGCACATAACTCAACAACCCTTTGAACTTATTATGGAACCACAGCCGATTTTAGGCATACGCCGAGAATGCAGTCACATTCAAAGCCCAATTTTATCTAAATTTGAGGGCTCCTAATTTTTCAAACTCTTACATATACTATGCCTATACATAAAATTAGTAAGAGAGCTTAATACTGCTTTTAAAAAATGCAGAAGAGTGATATTTTAGTGATACTTTTGATTATATTTTTAAATACTTGTAATCATCATGCATGCAATTGAGCCTTAGGAGAAAAACTTACCTATTCTGCAAAATTTAGTTTGACTTGTTAATCCACAAATCATTCAAGTTTGCTGAGCTATATATAATTCCTAAAGCTAACCCCCAAAAATCAATCTGAGCGATAATCAAATTTGCCCCCACTAAAATTCTAGTTTATATTTGTTGTTGAATTTTTTTTTTCCAGTTTATAGCTTTCAAATTGGAGCCCAGGAATTAAATTTTACTAGATAATGATCATGTTACTTTGCCTTCCTCAGAATGAGAGAGAGTACAAAGTGTGGGTGAGTTTGTACTTGGAAGTGGACTAGAAGCTAATCACTCTCAAGTTTTTTCGGGAGGAGAGAGACTTTGGGCCAGCTTTATTTATAGGACAACCATATGTTGGGGCAAAGACTGCAATATTCTTGAGAAACTTGGGCAAAGTATGACTTTTCTTGGGGCAAAATTACCAAAATATCCAAACTACATATAGCTATCCCAACATAATTTCCAACCCAGTGGGGTCAACTGACCCCCCTTGCCATTGAGTAGGTCCGCCCCTGCATTAGCGGAGCCGCGGGGTTAGTCCACAAGCAGTTTCATAAGTTATTCATATTCCTGACTCCTGAATCCCAACCCAGTGGGGTCAACTGACCCCTCTTGCCATTGAGTAGGTCCGCCCCTGCATTAGCGGAGCCGCGGGGTTAGTCCACAAGCAGTTTCATAAGTTATTCATATTCCTGACTCCTGAATCCACATGTGGGAGGCCAGGGTTTGAGTCCTGTCGTGGGCTTTCAGGATTCCAAGAAATATTCATTACATCTATATTATAAAATAGAGCGGTTTTTGTTGAAAATGTCAAGACATAATAGCATATACAGCCGTTCGATCGTACTTTCTGATAAGAATATAACCATCCGATAAAAAAAATACTTCTTAGAATATAAACCTACAACAATGTAAACGTTTCCAAATCTTTCAAGTTAATGAAGACCTATTTCAAATTATATAAATTTTCCTTTCCAGTTTATTACCTTCACCCTTTTAAATTTTTTTTTATCGGCAAAAAGATGAGTTTTCATATCATTAAAAATAACAATACAAAAGAGAAACCTCGAAGTGACACACCAGAGAGCGTCATACAAAGACAAGAAGCTCAACCTATCACAATGATATGCATCCTTCTAAACTGCTAGCCTTCGCCTGCACATCACTCCAACTATGATGACCTACAACGTATATGAACGGCACACTGCAACACAACACATACATTTGTATAAGTACACATACAGAGAGAGAGCGAGAGAGGATACCATTTGACTTCGTGTACTGTACGGTATCTCTTCTTGTACACTGTCCCAGTATGCAGAGAATTCCCAATTAGTGCTTGCTTATCAAATGACAGAGAAATCGTAGTGCCTTTTTTATTTGTGCCCACTTATCAATGCCAGAAATCAAACCTGTATCAGTCCAGACCACATGGAACCATGTTTAAGGGATCACAAAGTCTACTAAAATTTGTTCATAAAACAGTATGAATGCAGTGATGTTTACAAAGGAAGAAGTCGAATCCAGGAAATTAGTGAAGTCTACCATAACAAATTGACTGCTACTACATAATACAGGTCTGCCCTGTTAATTTCCGAAATGTACAACTCGATTTTGGCAGTTCTGTACAAAAGGGTGATGAAAGGATTCCTAGACAAATCTCTCCTCCACTAAGGCCCTAATTAAGGATTTGATAGGTAACTATTTGACATTTTATCTTGATTTGCAACTATAATGGTATCTATTTGTAATATGTTCACCAGCAATATTTGTAGTTTGTGTATGCGTGATGTGTCATCATATTGCTCGTTACCTTAGTCTTAGTATGACCAATGATGATTCTTGATATGAGACAGCATTTTTTTTTTCCTGATATTTAGATACAAGACAGCATTAATTGATCATTTATTGAGATGACAAAAATTTAACAAGGTAATTTTGCGAGTAGGCATCTGACGACGACATAAATGGAAAGAAAACAATAAAAATAAGCATGTATGGATTGTTCTCGTTCTTCCCTTGGGTAGTCAAAACCCTAAACAAATTCTTGCTCAAATATTGGTTACTTGTGCCATTAACACAAGTGGGTTCCAAATTGTCCAGGAGATAATGACCCTTATATGTGAGGGTATACCCCTGAAATTTGGGATTTTTCCCTGTTATTTTGCCAAAATAAAAACAAATGGAAATTAAGATTTTGATAAAAGGTCGCATGGAATGTGGACAACGGGAGATTTATCCCCAGTAAAACAATTACTCCGTAGATGATTGGCAAACAAACCTCTGAGAAGTAAGAAAAAGGCCCAAGAACTAAAGAAATCAAGATTCATGTTCCAAAAAGATGTATTTTTGCATACGAAGAAGGAACAAACACTGTTTATCCAACAGCAAAGTACAAGAGAAAAGAAAAGAAAAGAGAGAATTTCTACTTGACCTTGTGATGTGCAATACAACTAAGGTACAATAAAGTAAAATGTAATAGCAAAAACCGGCTCCATGGACGGAGAAACTTTTGTGTATCCCGGGGATACCAAGCCCCTTGGTATCCCCTCCGGTCTGTTTCTCATTCTTCGGCCATTTTCCGATCACATTTTGATGATCGGCTTCGTTCATTTTGTAAAATTTGGTGAGAACCTTATTCACACCAAAAATTGCATTCATCGGACTTTATTTGATACATGATCAACACACGTGAAAATCGCAAAGAAACCAAAATTGGGTTCCAATTCAGTGTGCTTTTGGACCCAGTTTTGGTTTTCTTCAATATTCACGTGTGCTGATCATGTATCAAATAAAGTCTCATAAACGCGATTTTTGGTATGAAAAAGATTCTCACGACCTCTACAAAATGAACGGAGCCGATCATCAAAATGTAATCGGAAAATGGCCGAAAAACGAGAAACGAACCGGAGGGGATACCAAGGGGCTTGGTATCCCCGGGATACACAAAATTTTCTTGGACGGACGAAACAAAACGGGCCAAACATTCCAAACCTTGAGCCGAGGGTTTGCCCAGTCGTAAATTTCAGAGTCCAAAATAAATCGAGGTGAACGCAAACTGGCCCGAACATTAGGGGTGTATACGAGCCAAGTATTGGCATGTTCGAGCTCAGCTCGGTCAAAATCGGTATGGAGCTCAAGCTCGAATCAAGCCAAAAAATCAAGGCTTGAGCTCGGCTCGCCAAACATGTACAAAGCTTGAGCTCAGCCCGCTAGAACCCGGTTTGGAATAAATGAGCCTGCTCAGCTCGAGCTCGAATTCATCACCAGAGCCTTAATGAAAATCTAGCTAATTCCATCATTTTTATCACAAAAACTGGCAATTTTCATCATTTTTATCAAAAAAAAAGAAGAAGGCTAATTCAAAATCATACTAGACAAGTTCTAATTCTGGAAGAGAACTAATTCTCAATAAATTTAGTAGAGAAGTTATAATTCTACTAAAATATGTACAATCAAACCCCAATTACCACCATGAATAAACTTAAACCTAATCATCCAACAACAGAACTCCAACAAATCAGAACCCATCATGCAGGTGAAACCCATCTTCAACTATATACAACACAAACAAAATAAATAGATATAACATTGTGTAAACATTTCGGGTTATTGGTTTCCATACAAAGGACCGTAGAACCAAAGAGGCCAGCGTGATCTTGACCGAACTCCCTCTCAAAGTTGTCTGCCGTCAAATCTACAACGTCATCGGCGAAAGTAAAAGTAAGGCTAGGAGAAGAGTGAGATCGACAGAGAAGCAGGTGATTGAAAGCCGGACGGAGAAGAGGGAGGTGAACCTGAAGCAGATCTGTTAAGAGATGTCTTATGATCGACGGCGTAGGGAGCTGCTGAAATGGCGGAGGGAGAACTCAAATCAGGAGAGAGAGAGAGAGAGAGACTTACGGCCGGAAACCTTAGCAGAGAGAGATCGAAGACGAAAGACGAAGGGGTGACGGGGAGAGAGAGAACAAGTCGGACAGAGAAGATGAGGAGTTGCAGAGGATGGGATATGAAAGTGAATCAGAGCCGAGCCGAGCCGTTACCTAGTTGAGTCGAGCCAGCTCGCGAGCCTGTCGAGCCGAGGCTCGTTTGTATAACGAGCACAAAACCGAGCTCGAGCTTGCTCATTTACCCTTCAAACCAAGCCGAGTCGAGCTGTAACCAGCTCACGAGTAGCTCGGCTCATTTACAGCCCTACCGAACATCCCGATTTAAAAAAAAATGCGAAACAGTAAATTGATTTTGATAGCATCGCCGGTGAATGCTCTGCGGCTGCCGTCGAGGCATCGGACCTTAACTTACCAAAACGTAAATGTAATCTCTATTTCTTAGTGATGTGGTGGTTAGGTTAAGCTTTGCAGAAGATTGGTAAAAAAAAAGATGAAGATGAAGAACATGCAAACAAAAAGTATAATTGTTTGAGGCAATTTTCCGAATACCTGGAAGCTGTACAGAAGAACAAGAGAGAGCGAACAACCCAAACCAGATTTCTAAAATCTTTGGGTGACCTTAAACAAATACAGAGGGAAATGTCTCTCTCAGAAAAGGGAAAGGTCGAAGAATATCAAAGTCGCTGTGCCACTAAGATTTTTACTCAGTAAAAAATTGGGTAAAAACTTGATTTAATATTATGTGTCATAATGGGTAAATTCAAACTCAAGCACAAATATGCAGAAATTTGAGTAAAAGTTTTATTAATGGCATTATTATAAAATTTATAGGTGTGCAATTTGCCTTGAAAAATTTGAGTAAAGGTTTCAGTCTAAACCAAATTTGAGTATATGTTTGAGCAAGGAGTGAATGAGGGTATTGATTTGAGCAAAAGCTTCATTAATGGCATTATTATAAATTTACTGGTGTGAAATTTGCCTTAAAAAATTTGAGTAAAGGTTTCAGTCTAAACCAAATTTGAGTATAGGTTTGAGTAAGGAGTGAATGAGGGTATTGGGTGTTTTTTACTCAAATTTGAGTTTGAATCAAAATTTAAGTAAGGAGTAAAGATGTTCTTATATTTTATATCGATAAAACCAAGGCACATTGAGGATTAGAAAAAAAAAAACAAAAAAACGAAAACAAAACTATTGGCATCAAACGTACACAAGATTGTACAAGTCTAAAATTTATTTTGATAGTATTTTTTATTTTTTTGTAACTTTTTGTTTAATTTTTTGTCGTAATTTTTGAAATTAATCGTTCATCTCAACGAAATGAATGAGAAAAGTATAAAGGTATGAACCGATGAATTCAAATAAGACAATGTTGAAAGAATTCAAATAAGACAACACTTTAAACAAATAAAATAGTTGTTTGATACTTATCAAAAAAAATAGTTGTTTGATACTTTTTCCGTCTTTAGTAAACTTTTTTTTTGCTTTCAGTCATAATTTTATATTTTTTAGACTCCTCTCATCGAAATGGACAATTAATCCAAAAAATATCATGCGAATTTTACAAAAATTCAGGAAAGACCGACAAAACACATAAAACAAAGAAGAAAATTAAGTTAAAAAGCATGCACCCTAACTACCTATTCCGCTTAACTTTTAGCACTTTCAGGAAGTTGTCCTTGTTCAAAAAAAATTGCATTCGTTAGTTTTGCGCCAAAAATTCTGTGGATTATTAATTCGTTTCGAAGTGAGAAATTGGAAAAGTAAATTTTTTGTTACTTTTACTCAAATATTTTTGAAAATATCCAATTTTAAGTTTGGCCTTTTTTTGTGTGCTGAAAAGTGGTTATTTCTCAAAATGTTTAGGTAAAACTATTTTTTTCTTACTTTTTTTATTCCTTTTACCGAGACAAATCAATAATTCACAAAAGTTTGGCTCAAAATTAAACAATGTACAACTTTTTTGAATAAGGACAAAATTTCCTAAATGCACTTTAAGTTAAGTGGAACAACACCTAATTTTGGCGTTCCATGCAATGGATCGGAGCCGTTCAATTTTTCTAAAGTACTCCCTTTGTTCGTATTTGACAGTTCCTTTTTCGGATTTCTAATTTTTTTTAGGAAACTTCATAATTGCTTTGTAGAATTCTTGTCTTTCGAAGGTGGTACTTCAATCAACTAATTCAATTTCAATTGACACAATTTTCTAATTGGCTTTCAAACATTGATGGACGAAAAAAGTATGTTTTGGGGACTAACAAATTAACATGGATGGAGGGAGAATTATTTTAAGGGTTCATCCAAAAGATCAGCTCATTCAAATTAGATATCGGTAACAGCTTGACCAATTTATTCAAGTTTTGTCCCCACGAATTCAAAAACGAAATTTGATCTAATCTTCACTAAAATCTGAATAATCCGATTTGTTTATAGGGACACTCTTACACATTTTTTTTAAACAAAACTAAACGGTTCTGATAATTTTTGTGGGATGCCGAGATGGATTATGGCGAAGCATCTGAAGCATAACTGCACACTCGTACGAACTTTGCGGAGAGGTGAACTAAACTTGTTTTTGGATAGAATAGCGTTGTCAATTTTCAGAAATGATTACATAAGGGCTTTGCGTACTAGAACAAATGGTTTCAACTTGGCAATATGATTTGATAAGGAAAATGATCTGCGGATTCACTCCTACGAGCTACTAATTCATATCCATAAACTTTGTTCTCGGAGATGGTCTAGATTAATATGTGCTTGGTTTTGGATAAAATCTTCTTACGTGGACCAACAAATAAGCTCGCGCCAAATTAGTATACGTGAAAAATCATAGATAATTCACATCATACTTGCACCTAGTGAGGAGACTAGAAACACACAATCAAAAGAAAATAAAGCTTCAAAAATAATCCATGTGAACTCCGATAGCATTTAAATGGGTGCCGCTCCTCCCAAAGAAGCCGACCACCTTGCCGCCGGAAGACATTGAAGAAAAGTGCCTGCCAATCTCATTTCCATAGGGACCATACTTTTGCTTGTTGGTGTAGAAGGTGATGGATGTCAAGGCCTCAAAGCCATTTTTCCACTCCATTAGTGGCCCGTAAAACCCTTCAATGCCAAGAATCTCCTCGCTCGGGGAGTCCAATTCGATCTGCACACATTCAGCACAAATAAACAAGTAACAAAAATGCTTCATATCAATATTCCAAAACCAATTCAGAAACATCTGTACATGCACATGAGTCCAGCGGATGCACAGTTCAATTGCGTAGCCAAGAATGTGCGTCACCGGGGACACTATAAAAACGAAAACACCGGTGACGTCGCCCAACCTTTTACAACATCTCACCATACCACAAGTTGATGGTTGTTGGTGATGCAATATTAGTGGCTTGTGTGTTTGTTATTACTTCATGATAAACGAATGCGAGTTTCCAAGTTTAGGAGTACTATTTTATTCACCCACCTAATTAATGCGTGAAAATTACTGGGTCCTTGCCCCCGGTGGGCCTTGAGTGCGCTCACACAATTTGTGTCTAGACCACATTTGATAACCATGTTTTGGGTATCATGTAACGTGTCATCATTCATTTTGCATTGCATTGGTAAAATATATGGTACAAATATATCTGTGAAACATTACATGGTACCAGGTCGCCCAATGGCTGACCAGAAACGCAACATATATAGTGGGGGCACATCAACCTTCAAGAAAATTCATTACCAATTAAATTATATCAAATGAAACTTAAATATTCATCACGTTTATCAGATATATATTTATATATACACGTACGAATATGTATTTATATTGATCAATATTTCAAAGAATAAGAACAAATATTTAAATTGTCAAATACCTTATTGAAATAATGTAATAATTAGGTCCTGATAAGAAATTATACTGTAATTAGACAAAAAATTTGATTATCAGCGCACTATACGATAAACAATCAAGTAAGCATTTTGCAAATTAGTCTAACAAACCACTTCCAGAAGCCCCATCTTTTTCAAACATTGAAGATCCAAGGCCAAGGCCTTACTTTGGAAATTTTTTTGAGTACCGATGGGTACCACGTGGTCGTGCCTATGTGGTGCCCGAACAGTCTATCCAGATCATCCAAAAGCACCCTACCATTCTCTCTCCTTTTTTTCTCTCCAAATTTGAAATGAATCGCCCGAAAGCACTAAGCGGGCACCACGTGGTATCCGCTTAGCACCCAAAAATTTCTCCTTACTTTGTCTAACAAAGACGAACTTAAAAGGTCCCAATTTGATATTTCAGATGCAATATAGATATAGTTAGTATAGTTCTTGAGAGAGAGAGAGAGAGAGGTGGGCAGCGGTGGAAGGGCCTTGCTGCCATGCCATTATGTGTATGTACACGCTTACCACAGAGTACAATGTAATTATTCGTTGAAATTGCAAAAGCTTTAAAGTAAACAGAAGCTAGTCGAGTGCTGTACTGTTACTGTTGGAAAGCCATTGCCGCCATGACACGGTGACCGGAAGCATTTCCCATCTGCTTTCTCGTATTGGAACCGCACTGCTTTTATAGCAGAACATCCTTGCAGCGGCATAACAATATTCAGATGGACTTTCTTTATTGCCGAGAAAACACCATCATCCCAATGCTTTCCACCTGAGGCCCCCCAAGGCCCTGGATCTCGTGGTGGTGGCACAAACAGTTCCATGGAGCTCATCATATTCTGTCAAAATTTGAACTATATCACCAATTCAGGTGCGCATAAGTTAGCTGGAAACCAAAGTTTAAAAAAAAAGGTAGAAGATAAAAGCTCACCTTGATATTGGTTGACAAATTTTCAGGGTCTTGAATTGGACAAAAGCCCCTGTTTTTGGGTGCAACATAGACCCCAATTGCATTAAGAAGTCTCCCAGCACGTCCATGGAATCCAACAATGACTCCACCTTCCATTGGAATGGATACAGAAGTTCCCTGATCTTTCAATCCAAAAGGTCCATATTCGGTGAGGTTGGTAAGAAAACAGAGTGATCTGATGGCATGTTCTCCTTCGAACTCACCCCATGTCAAACTGATAGTCTTGAGGCGCTCTACTGCGCTGTCGATACAAATCTATGTACATATGCAAATAAAAAAGTAGAAAGCAAAATCCATCAATTGAGACATATATAACAGGTTGTTAGCAGTCTAAACACCCACTTTTAACATGGAATAGTTAAGGTATGAACACACTAGAAACATTTAGAAAAGCGAAAGGGAAAATGATTTTCGCACTCTACTGCTTAACAGTGTATTTGTATTTTTTGGTGTGTTTTAGCCGATAAAATCATATCTTATGGCTAAGAGGGACAAGGCTACTTATCCTCCTCACCTTGTCAGTTCGACCAGCGGCGCCGCCAAACTTGTCGGAGCATTCCGGGGTCAAGCAACCGCAGCTTTGACTTTGGAACAAGATGGAATCAACAGCCCAGCCGTGGCGAACAATTATTTGGGTTATGCGGCCATCGGCCTTGTAGGACCATGGTTCACCCTCTTGCCCACCCCATGGCCCAATAGTTATGCATCCGTCATCTTCACTGCTCATCTTCACCTGCACAGTCGCTTTAACAACTCATAGCACACACAGAGAGAGAGAGAGAGAGAGAGAGAGAGAGTGTTTACCATTGTAATTCCTGGGGTCTTTTCGGATTACTCTATCAAAATTCATTTAGGGGCCGTGACTATTTATAGGTAAATGTGGGAGGTGGCCGGTACTAGTGGCTTTTCGATTCTTGATCCTTTATCGATGAGGTGAAACGTCAAATGATAAATCTAGAGAGGAGCCCAAAAGACAGAGATTTGATGAAGGTGTGATTAATGGCAGAAAGTCCATTGTGATTCCCTTTGTGCTATAGAGGATGTAAATTAAAGATATGGCTTCCACTTATTAGATCATTAAACGATGTTTAAAATGTGAACTCAACGCTACGAGTCCCATATGGCTATGGGGCGGTGTAGCGTCCTCCATCATCACATAAATTTTTTTTTAATAACTCCTAGCGTCCATGCTATATATTTTACGCACAACTTAAAGATATTCCACCATCAACTAGAGAGAGATTCAATTAAAACCAACACAAAGTTTCGTAGAAACTAGCCTCATAGGAATTGATAGAACCTCAGTTTTATATTAAGTACATGATAATGCTCCAAAAACCCTTCACAATTTTTGTTCTTATTCAAAAAAAAAATTGCGTTCTTTGTGGATTATTGATTTTTCTCGAACTTTTACCCAAACATTTTTGAAGAAATCTAAGATAAAGTCCAAAAATCTCAAAAAGTCAACTTGACTTTTTGGGAGTTTGATACTAGACTTTCTGAGTTTGATAATATCCTCGCACCTTGTTTCTCTACGTGGCACCAAGAATACGGGATTTGATTCAATCCAATTTGTTCGGACCAATTTGGTCCATTTGTGGTATCTGAGCTATCCACAAGTGCTTTTGTATTTAGTGACCTGTTATGTAAGTGTGTAATTAACATCATATTGTGTTTGATCGCGCGTAAAAAAATAAAGTTGAAAAATAAGATGCGTTTTGCGCCTCTCGTATGTATCATTTTTGGGTCTGCCACTGATTGTTGTTGTCTTTATTGTTGTCGAGAATATCAACCACGCTAAGAATCAGTTTCATAAGGAAGCCGGCGATGCAAACATGAGTTTGAACTCACACCAAATGGTTAATTACCAACGGAAGTAATGAATAAAACGGTGAGTACTATAGACGGTGCTCATGGAGCCAACCATCGAGCTGGATTTCACTTTACCCTTCTTACTCTTACGATTTCTTTTTTTTTTTTTTTTTTCCGCAGAACTTGAACCAACACCTAGAGATTCTTCGAGGACTGGAGTCACAAACACCCTTCTTACTTTTTCTTTTTTTCTGGAGAACTTGAACCAACACCGAGAGACTCTTGGAGGACTGGAGTCACAAACACAATTATGGGAGGAATGATTGCCTCGGATGACAGTACTCATTTAATTTTTTTGTAAGGCTGCTGCATTGATGGAATATTTCTAAGTTTACCAGAGCATGTCTTCAAAGTAGTTGTGCAGTGCTTAACATGTTATTGGTACACCCAGTAATTTCTAGTCCTTTAGCCTTGCTTCGAGAAAAGCCCTAAACTAATTATTGTGTTCACTTGAATTTACTCTTAATTAATGGCGGAAATATTGGAAATGGTGGTCTGGAATGCAGAATCCGGTTTTGGGATGATTATCCTAACTGCGAGATATATATTGACCTAAGGGTGCTGTAATAATCAGAGCTTTCAAAATACATGGGAAAGAAGGGGCCATGTCTCTTGTTGCATCCGCCGCTACGAAAGTCCCACAACATTTAGAAGCATACAAGTTTTTATATTTGGGTGTCGGACGCTAGAATTTTTGATTTGAAAAGGGTGTTAAAAAGATGTCACTATGAAGCTACGTACGGACGTAGACGTCTGTGCGCTAATCCACACACAACTGTTTCAAAAATTGTCTTAATGTGTGTGAACGTCTTTGACTCTGTCTGTAAGATCAAACTTCATTGTAGGAAACTGTTATGCCCGGAAACAACCAAATACAAGCGCGCACACAAACACAGGAGAATTTATGTGGTTCCCCCCAAACTCAGGTACTCCGCGGGGATAACCGAAGCAATTTTCAGATGAGGGAAAGCTATACAAGTGAGTTCACTCAACTCACCACACTCTCCTACGTTGCTACCACAGCAAACCTCTCGGATCTCTCTCTCTCTCTCTCTCTCTGATTTTCAGATACAAAATACCAGAGCCTAAAAAGCTCTGTTTTATAGGCCAATCTAAACCCCTATTCTTATCCCACGCCAGACATAGCATCAAAGGCTGGGGAGCTCAAATAGCTCAGTCAATAGGAAATGTAGTTGAGCCATCCAACAAGTGGCTGAGAGAGAGAGAGAGAGAGAGAGAGAGAGAGAGAGAGAGAGAGAGAGAGAAGTGGGCTGATTTTCAAGTCAACAAGAACTTTTTTATTTAAGCATGTACGGTCGTTGTATCGAAATTTATACATACATGTTCGTTGTAATGAAATGTATGCATACATCAATTGATTTGAATTCATAGCGTAATGAGTAATTTACTTGTTCTTTAAACATGAAAATATGCATTCAAAGCCAATACAAGAGATCTCATTGCACGATATAGGTATCAACCAAAACAACCAATCACCTAGACACGAGCACATGCATACTGCGGGCTCAAATGAAACAAATTGCGAAGTAGACTGAAAACGAGTTCGGATATAGAGTCAATTAATCATAAATGAATAATAGAGGGAGAGAAAACCCAACTCAAACCATAGGAGATTATGTCCAAAATGAAATCGACTACTCACACAGGTGCAAATGAAAGCTTCAAGAGTAGTCCATGTGAACTCCTATTGCATTTAAATAGATGCCACTTCTTCCAAAGAAGCCAACGGCCTTCCCACCGGATGGCGCCGAAGAGAAATGTGTACCTGTCTCATTTCCACCATACGGACCATACTTTCTTCTGCTTGTGTATATGGTTATTGATGTCATGACCTCAAACCCCTCTGTGCCTTCTATTGGCCCATAAAACCCTTCAATTCCCACAATTACCTCACCCATGGCAGAATTCAATTCAATCTGCAACCGCGTTAAAACACAAGTTAAAATAACTCTAATATGCAGATGTGAATGCATAATGCTCGATTCGAAGTGATTGGCCATTAGAAAAAGATCGGTACTTGAAAGTCGAAACAGATTGATTATACACAGCGAAATATGTGCCCGGTTATCTGTGTGTCTCTCGTTATTGTATGAAAAAACAAATGTTTAACATACTTTATGCGATTCATCACCCCAGTTAGGGCTGCCATGCCATGGTGACGTAAAGGACTCCTGATCTCTTTGCTCGTATTCGAACTGTATTGCATAAATCAGCATGTTTGTATTTTCTGATCTTACTATACATCCTGTTCGAAGAAGGACTTGCTTTATCCCTAGGAAAACACCGTCATCCCAACGCCTTCCGCGTTGGGCTCCCCATGGTCCCGGATCTCGTTGCACAAACAGATCCATGGAACTTGGAGTCTGCAATGAGAAGTATTTGGTTGTTTTAGTAAGTTAATTAGGAGTATGAAATTGCACTTGACTAGTTGAAGAGGAAAGTGAAGGAATCTATGTATAAATTTGGTAACACACAAAAAAAAAGAGGTTTGTTTAAAATTTGAAGTGTAACGATTCAATGCGTCATTCACCCAGAAAGTTGGAAGGAAAAAATTGACCTTCAGATGGCTTGGCGCATATTCTTGACCTTTACAAAAATTGGTATCTATGTCGCACCGAAAACTCATGATTTTTGGTGCCACATAGATACCAATTGCATTAAGGTAATTCTCAGCACGTCCATGGAATCCGCAGATGACTCCACCTTTGATTGGAATGGAGATAGAAGTTCCGTATTTTGAACCATATGGCCCGTATTTGTTCAAATTTGTACGAAAACTGAGTGACTGGATGACTGGTTGTCCTTCGAACTCTCCGAATGTCATTTTTACGGCTGTGAGATGCTCATCAGGGTCATCAATGCAAACCTGTGAATTCAATGTTTAAAATCCAAATTAACAAGTATCTTCTCAAAAAATAAAATAAAAATAAAAACCAACAAATTACAAGTATACGCGTTCTAAAGTTTAATTATCCGGATCCTTAGGGTAAACACCCATACTTTTAATTGTTCTGTATGCACTTTGTATTTTGAGCCACAAAAATTCGTAATCAACACCGTAAAAATTTATATTAATAAACAACCACAAAAATTCATCTTAATTGGGCCACAAACATTGGACAATAAGCCACTAGGTTCATGATGTGTGTACTGTACATCCAAAAATAAAACAAGCCACTAAAATTTGCATAAAAAGGCACAAAAATCCATAAAAAGAGCCATAAATATTTGTGATGAGAGTGTGCCGGAGCCTTTTCCCATCCATAATAACAAAAAAATAAAAATAAACCCCTATTTGTTAATTTGTTAATGTCACTCTCCATTTTGTTTTTATTAGGGTGAATTTACTAAAATACAATTACACTTTATGATGCTAGTTGTATTTTAGTAAATTCACCCTAATTAAAACAAAAAAAGAAAGTGTCATTAACGCATGGAAATGGCAAAATGAGCTGCCAAATAAAGAGTTCACGCATGTTTTAAAAGTCGATGCTATCAAAACAAACCGAAATACTTTAACGATCTATCAAAACGAAATAAAGCTCAACATGCCAACCTCGTCGCTCAGATGTCCACCGGGACCGCCAAATATACCAGAAGATTCAAGTGTGAGACCATCGGAGCTTTCGGCTTGGAATAATAGGGAATCGATGACAATTCCGTGGCGAACAGTTATCCGCGTTATACGTCCGTTGGCTTTGTAAGCCCATGGTTCACCCCGTAGACGACCCCATGGTCCAATGGATATGCATCCTTCTTCTACACTACCTGTCTTCACCTGCACAAATCCGTGTCGCGTTAACGACTAGCGGAGAGAGAGAGAGAGAGAGAGAGAGAGAGAGAGGTTTACCATTGGGATTCTTATGGTTTTCAGGAACTCTAGTACGTAGCTACAGAGTCCCGAGAGAAAAAACCCTGGGCTATTGATTGACATATTCATTTCTTGGAGCCAGTGAGAATATTTATATGGGCCTATCTATCGAGAAAGTGGGTATACCATATACGTATATACCATGTGGTATACATTCGGTATATTCGGGCCATCTAATACTCTTTTGGATAGTTCGGATTGAAATTCTTTTTCTCCTCTCACCTCAATACTTTCTCTCTCATTTTTCTCTCTCCAAATCCAAGCCGTCCAAAAATGCAATGGACGGCTCGGATGCGCTGAGCAGGTATCACGTGATACCCACTCGGCACTAAAAAATCTTCCGAGCCTATCTAACCGACCGACGAGAAAGTAGGAACCAAACTCTTTTCTTTTTTCTTTTTTCCCCAAATATTGTGCACATTAGCATGGGTTAGTAAGGTTAGTCCACAAGGAATTTCAGAAATTATTCATAGCCCTGAATTCACATGTGGGAGGCTAGGGTTTGAGCCCCGTCATGCATTTTTGGAATTCCAAGAAATATCTTTGTTATAAAATAGAACGATTTCTGTTGAAAATATCTAGACATATAAACAGAGTATCATTTATAACTGTTCGATAAAAAAAACTTCTTAAAATATAAACCCACATCAATGTAAACGTTTTCAAATCTTTTAAGTTAAATGTTAACCTGTTTCAAATTATATACACTTTCATTTGAAGTTTACGGTTAGTTTTCACCCTTTTAAATTGTTTACATTAAAGAGGAAGTTACGCTAAGATTTCTTCTTTTTTCATTTGATTTCGATTTAATAGTTTTCCATGTTACGTGGACTATGGGCGTGCTGTGCACCTAGTGCGCAACATGGTGCTGTGCGGTCTCAATTGTCCAAAAGTGTTATAGATGGTCCAAATTTTAAAATTTTTTTCTGGAGAAGAGTTTCGGAAAAGTTTCATTTTAATCCGGACCATTGATTACTGAGATGGACGGTCCAGATAGACACAGCCCCAGTGTCCTTATGTTCATTGCATTCAAAAAGGGTTGAGAACTCCTATAATATTGTTCCCTTTTACGCTCATTGCATTCAAATTGATTTGCTATTCACCACTTCTCTCTACGTTAGAAACATGCAAATTGAGATACCTCCAGTAAGAGTGCACGGCTTTGGCGGCAATTAATTTCCCATTATTTACCTTCATTGGAGTACTGCACGTCTTCAGCAGTGGTGTTGTAGATTCCAGATTTTCTTCTCAGTTTGAATTGTCCGTGAAATTTGCGTCCGAATTCTCTCACTCACTCACACCCTCTTTTTATGCTCTTGATTACCCCCGTATAGGTTGCCATGCATGGTGACGTAAAGTCAGTCTCGTACATGGGATATTACGTAATGAAGGACACTCCAACTTGTGTAAGAGATGAGAGCTAGAATCCTCAATATTAGGTGCCCTAACCTCTTATTTACTGTCAATTTTTGAGCCATTGTCTGCAGTGATGTTGTGACAGAGCCAGGATTTCAACTTAAGGGGGGCAAATATACTCCTTGTGTTAATATGTCTTTTGTAATCTCGTATCATAAAATATACAAGTCGATGATTTTGGATCCAATGCCAAAATTATATGTGATTTTTTTTTTCCATTGAATTTTACTAAAACACACATGTACTTACTAAAATAATTTCTTAGGTTCATATATCATTATTTGAAATTAACCTCAATTAAATCATAAATTGCAATACATTAGTGTACTAATCACACTCAAAATAATATCGACCTAATACTTATTTATAAAAATACAAAAAGGGTGGAGCCGGAGCCTCCTCGGGCTCCACATTAGGTCTGCCCCTGATAACGGGTACACCCCGAAATTAGAACAGTTGACCAAAGTGAAGGAGTCTATCAGTCTATGTATAAATTTGGCAACCAAAAAAAGAAAAGAAAAAGAGTTTTGTTTAAAATTTGAAGTGTAACAATTCAATGCGTCATTAACCCAGAAAATTGGAAGAAAAAAATTCGGGAAAATGACGGTCCATGACGTGTTTTGATAATTAATACCCGCCAAGGACATGCTGAGAACATTTAAGAACATTTGTTAATGTTGAAAATGTCCTTGAAAGGTATTAATTATCAAACACGTCCTTGGCCGTCATTTTCCCAAAAAATTTCACCTTTAGATGGCTTGGCGCATATTCTTGACCTTTACAAAAATTGGTATTTATGTTGCACCGAAAACTCCTGATTTTCGGTGCCACATAAATACCAATCACATTAAGGTAATACCCAGCACGTCCATGGAATCCGCAGATGATTCTAGCTTCAATTGGAATGGAGACAGAAGGCCCATATTTCGAACCGTATGGCCCATATTTGTTCAGATTAGTACGAAAACAGAGTGACTGGTTGTCCTTCGAAGTCTCCAAATGTCATTTTTATGGCAGTGAGATGCTAGGGTCATCAATGCAAACCTGTGAATTCAATGTTTTAAAATCCAAATTAACAAGTATCTTCTCAAAAATAAAAAATAAAACCAACAAATTACAAGTATACCGTATACGTGTTCAAAGGTTGAATTATCCGGACCCATAGGGTAAACACCTACTTTTAATTGTTCGGTATGCACTTTGTATTTTGAGCCAAAAAAATTTGTAATCAACACCGTAAAAAATTTATATTAATAAACAACCACAAAAATTCATCTTAATTAATTGGACCACACACATTTGTACAATAAGCCATGAGATTCGTGATGTGTGTACTGTACCGTACATCAAAAAATAAAACAAGCCACCAAAATTTACATAAAGAGCCACAAAAATATGGAAAACTTTCGATCCCAGACTGCCTAAAGAGCCACAAAATATATATGCAGAAAACCAAGCGGCTGTTCAGATCCCAGACTGCCTAGAGAGAGAGAAGTGATGGAAGAACCTCAACCCACTTTATCTGTCACTTTTGACAATGAATATATTTGAACTTGGGGCAAATTATGGAAACCTATTCTAAGGTCTTGCTCCTTTTGCAATTTTGTTAGCCGTTGCCCCCTCCGCAAAAACTGAATGGAAAATATAAAAACTGGCCCTTCAATGGCCTCGTGGAGTTGCAAAAGCAAAAATACCACCCAATTGGAGACAACAATGCACAATCCACGGATTGTGGGTGATGAACAATTCTGGCTCGTTTTGGCGTCCAAAACCACAAACCACTTACCAGTCATTCGCCTTCTCATATGTGCGTATTCCATCCTAAATGCATGGTGCAACGCGTTTTAAACATAGTTTAAATAGTATCAAACCCCACTTTCTGATATATATTTTTAAACACAGTCTAGCAGCTTATTCTAAAAACGAAAATTAGATTGTGTTGTATAAAAAAAATATCAGAAAGTGGGGTTTGATACTATTTAGACTGTATTTAGAATGCGTTGCGCCATGCATTTAGAATGGAAATACGTACATACGAGGAGGCGAATGATTGGTAAGTGGTTTAAGTGATTTTGGACGCCGAAACGAGCCAGAATTGTTCATCGTCCACAATCTGTGGATTGTGAACTGTTGTCTCTAATTGGGTGTTATTTTTGCTTTTGGAATTCCACGAGGCCATAGAAGGGCCAGTTTTCATATTTCCCATTCAGTTTTCGCCGGGGGACAACGGCTAACAGAATTACCAAAAGGAGCAAAGACCTTAGAATAGGTTTCCATAATTTGACCTACTCGTTTATACTCCTATTCAAAAGAAATTATACTCCTTCTGGGTCCCTTTTATAGAGTGGGTGGGTGGTTGGAAAGGCGTGAGGAGTGGTTGGAAAAGCGTGAGCCACCTGCTGGTAGGAGGGGAAATTTTTTCAGTGCTGGGTGGGAACACGTGGTACCCGTTTGGTACATTCGAGATGTCCTCTGTGTTTTTGGACGGCTTGAATTTGGAGAGAGAAAAATGAAAGAGAAAGTTATGAGATGAGAGAGGAGAGAATTTTAATCCGAACCATCCAAAAGTGTATTGAACGGCCCTAATGTATCGAGCGAATATCACGTAGGATATACTCACCTGACAAAAAAAAAATTCTCGGTGGGAGGAGGATTGCGTGAGCCCTGCCATGAGTTATTTGTTGCACTTTCTGACCATGTATATGTGTATGAACTATGAAGTATGTAGCCATGGTTTGAGTCATTAATTAGTAGGGAGAATAATAAGTCCACATGATTTGGACTTATTCTCCTTTCATGTCGGTAGTGTTTTGGACCTATTGTATTGTGTTTTGTTTTTTTCTCAACTTGTTGTTGGAAATTTTCTTTCCCCCCTCTTTCCTCTTTCTGTTTATCTCGTTCATTATCGAGTTTCTAATAATATTTTTCCCGTTTATTTTTTTTTTAAAGTCCACATGATTATGTTTTAATACATATGATGAAATATCATAAATAGGATTGATTCGAAGAATAAGTTCACATGATTTTTTATTTTTTTTTGGTACACATAAATGACAAGTCTTTTTTTTTTTTTTTGAAGTGGATAAGAAGGCGTAAGATTCCATGCAATTCTAATTACAATGACCATAATCTACAATTGAATATGTTTGGTTGCACGCACGTGCGCACGCACACACACACATGTATATGATAATCTTATTTATGGTATTTTTACGATATTTACGACGATAATTAATTTTGCCTCATAGTTTGTAACAATTTCTTTTAAATGTTATTCAATTCCCTCCAACCTTGAGTTTCTGCATATGTCCATGCATCCAACTGATTTGTAGGAAAACCTACGATTAACGATGTGGATTTATTAAACTAGCTAGGCATAAATTAAGGATTTTCATAAAACCTATACAATGTTAAAACACAAATTGTTGCCACCTTTCTAGTACGGCTCGACCACTTGAACTTGACCGCGCGCCCAACCATGCATGACTCATTTTGTCAAACCAATTGACCTACCTACCTAGCCATGGCTCCAATTAGAGTACTAGACCCTATTTACATTAACACACACTATTTGCTTCCTAACCTACACCATTCCTCCAAGAGAGAAGAACCTGTGCTTGATGGGCTCGAAGAAAAGCCTTAACAACAGAAGATCCTGTGCTTGATGGGCTTGAGTGAAAGCCTTAACAACCGGTAACCCTGTAACGCCCCTAATTTTGGGTACGTTAAAGAGGACAATTTCAATGAAAATCCAAATGGAGTCTGGCTCAATATTACAGAATAATCTCAAAAGAGTAATCTTAATCAACAAAAGGAGGGTAGACTAGGGTTCCTATCTACTGCTTCACTTCTTCCTCCATCCTGGCCAGCTCCTCGGCTCCAAAAGCCTCCAAGGTGTAGAGTTCACCCTGTTCGTCTATAGAATCTGACACATTATACCGGCGTCGCCACCAATATAATATGTCAAGGTCACCAAAGGTAACACCGTGAGCTATAAAGCTCAATAGAATATCCAAACCCACTAACCCTTAACTTATAAACAATATATCACAAAATCAACAGAATACAAGTAGGTTTAACAAAAACGATTAACGATAGCACATTCATATTCATTATTCAAGTATCGTTGGTGTCCATATTTTTCTGTGTTTCTCCTACGCGACTCATCGTAGACCGTGTCTCCATTTTCACTTTTCATAACCAAATCAACATTTTCAAAATCTGTTTTTAACACACCCAACCTCGGTTCCGCCGTTCCGGGTTCCCGAGTATCCTCACAATGGTTCCGCTGCACCGGGTTCCCATTGGCACACATTTGCATTGGCTCCTCTCCGCGGATAACCAAGCCACACACCCAACCTCGGTTCCGCCGTTCCGGTCTCCCGAGTATCCTCACAATGGTTCTGCCACACCGGGTTCCCATTGGCACACAAAACACACACCACACAATGGGCTACCATGTCCAGCCACATTGCGGTTTCCAAAATATTTCACCCTTTCAAAACACGCCTTTTCGTTAACCACACCCTAGGTGTCATGTGTCTAACTTTCTCGATTTTCGTGTCACGTTTTCATGCATAGACTCCGCGGTAGGACTTTTCACAAAAACAAGCATAAATCGTTCATTGAAACTACACTAGCAAGATCATTCAACTTAATTACTAAGCATGCTTGAAAAGATCAAAACATGACTACTTCAAATCAAGCGTTAAAATCTCCTTTTTCGAAAATCGTTCTATCTTACTTTTTGAGAAATTCAATACAACATATGTTTATTTAAGATAACGTCATTTATCTAACATGCTCATACTTCCATTAGCAAGATAAACTTATTGATAATCATGCATTTTTAACGATAGATAACCTTATCTACTTGAAACCAAACAATAGATAATCTTATCTACGATATCGTTACTTTGAATCAAGAATATTCTACTTTCTAACGTACGATTCTATATTATACGTAGCGTGATTGGACTAGGATTTCCTACTTATACTTTAGGGAAGTGAGTAGAGAAAATCTACCTTGATCCGAAACTTAGTCGGGGCCGAATAAGCTAGTTGGAAGATTTTTATGGGCGGTGAAACTCGCAAATCTGGACCAAACTTTGGACGGCAGTAACTCGGTCAATATTTGGCCGAATATGATCGTTCTTGGGTTGAAATTGAAGCTCTCGAAGTGCTCTACAACTTTCGTGAAGGAAGTTGGTCCTAGAAACTACTTTAGGTAGGAGAAAAATGGTGATAAAGGAGAAGACAGTATGCTGTCTGAAAATAGGAATCCGAGATTTTTACAGAATTTCGGATGCCAATATCTTTGTCATTTCTTCACCGATTTGGATGGTTCTTGGGTCTAACTTGAAGGTTTCGAAGTGCTCTACAACTTTTCCGAAGGGAGTTGGTCCTAAAAACTACTTTAAGCAGGAGAAAAATGGAGATTCGTGGAGGGCAGTAGGCTGCCTGGAAAATGGAAATGGCAATTGAGTGAGGGTGTGAGTTGAATGGGAGGCATGTGGTGCTATTTATAGCCAACACTTGAGCTCCTCCTCCCTCCTTTATGGCCAACCATATCTCTCTCTCTCTCTCCCATGGATTTGCTCCATTGAATGGTCATTTCAAGCCTTAAATCAAATCCTAACCTTCCTTCACTTGTCATTTCCATTCTAGGCCAAATCTTAGGCCATAATGAAGATTCCATGGCTTGTCAAATCCTAGAATGGGTTGGCTTGCAAGAAAGAATAACATCATTGGCTAGGATCATACTTAAAGTGGTCTAGTCATGGGTTGTCAAGTGATAGCTTGTGTAAGTGTCCAAATTTGCACACACACACACTCCACCTCTCCTCCCCCATCCGGCCCTCTCTCTCTCTCTTGTTCTATGTATAGACATATATAGGTATATATATATAAGTACATGTATATATTCATCTAGGAAAGTAAAACCTAAGATAATTAGGCTTAAGGCTATAACATAGGTGTGCATGCATGGCAAGGCTAGTCTTGCTTCCTTTGGAAGCACAATGATGAGATTCCATGTATGACTTGTCTTGTCATACATTTTGGCAAGTCAAAGGTCTAATAACCAAGGGATAAAATTTTCCCTAACAATTATGGACCAAGGGGTAAAGGAATATAGGTAATAATTTGATATGACTAGTCACGGGAATCTATTGTCCAAGGGATAATATTTTCCCTAACAATTATAGACCAAAGGTTAAAGTAATATTAGGGTTTGAAATGACTTGTCATGGGGTATAATGAGTACCCCTAAAAGTCTAAGGGTTCAATTAGGGTTCGGGGGTTCAAAAGGCTCCGAGACGGTCGAAAAGGTCCAATTAGGGTTCGGAAAGTGTAACTAGGAGAAATGGTAGTTTGGTTTGTCCAACTAGTCGGTTGGAAACTAACTCTACTAGCCAAGTAGGATTTCTAGCCAAGAAATATAATTTAAAGATTTTATTTAACTCACTAAAAAAAATACAAGTGCTTCTACAAGCATACTTGTCTTTAGAAAAGGACTAGATTGCTCGGTGTGAAAATATATAATTTTATAAATCTCAAATCTAATTATGACGGATTATTAAAATTAAAAAAAAAAATTTAGTAGTAAATCCAAGTAATTAAAATAAAATTTAAATATTTAACGAAATTTTTATTTACCGAAAATCAGGGTCGTTACAAACCCGGGGAACTCATTCATATGAACCACGCAGATCATTTCCCTTCTTCCCACCCTATTTCACCTGCAAGAAACCAGCCTTAGCTTATCCACTCTCTCTTGCAATCCACCAAGCACAATGATGCCCCATGGGTGGGATTTGGATAGTTTGGGGACGAAGTGGGAGATTTTCGTAGTTTGAGGACAAAGTAAAAAAAAGGGTGAGAGTTTGAGGGATAAAAACATTAAAAAAAAAACCCTCTAAGAACTATCTAATTTAATCATGTATGGTCGTTGTATTGAAATTTATGCACATCTCAATTGATTTGCATTCAGAGTAATGAGTAATGAGTGATTCATTTGGTTTTTAAACAAGAAAAATTCCATTCAGAGGCTGGGGGTAATACAAGAGATTTCATTGCACAATATAGGGATCAACCAAAACAACCAATCACCTAGACACGAGCACATGCATATTGCAGACTCAAATAAAGCACATAGACCGAAAATGAGTTGAGATATCACATTGACCATATGATTGAGTTCCACATGGCAAGTGGGCCCGGACTTGTGGTCAACAAAAAAATGGAAAATCAAGATGGCATGCATTGTTGGCCAATGAGAAAGTCTAAGTGAATGAAGTCTATGTGCGAAATGATCAAAGATTGAGAAACCAATTGCAATCGACACGGGTACACCAGATTTACTTTTCTAGGTTATTGAGATTTTCAGGATACGATTGTATTTATAAGCAGATTCTTGGGGCATATCTAGAAAAAATTTCCTTATACATTATAAAGGGTAAAATACACGATGACGTGGTCATGAAGACCGTTTGGCACTTAAAAACTGTATAATGTTTAAAAATAAGTACTATTAAAAAGGAAGTAAAAAATGTATACTCTCTTACACAGTAAATAAATAAAAAAGTATGACGTTTAACATTGTAATCCATCAGTGCCAAAATTCGTCCTATTAAAAAGGTATAAACAATATACTTAAAATAAGAGTGATGTTTGATATTTTTTGTTAATGTTAAATTATTGACATATAAAATTTTGGAGGCATAATGAGAGATTATTGAGTTTTAAGTGTGTTGTTTGAAAAATGAAGATAGAAATGTAAAATTGTGATTGTAGTTTGACATTTTTTTATGATGCGCGTAAACCGTCCATATATTTTAGTTTGTTGATAACATTAGTTACATCAAAAATCAGATGGCTTGCATTATTGGTAATATTAGTTTGTTGATAATATAAGATAATGTTGAATTATCTTATACAATTTTTTTTAGCAAATCTCGTGAATAGTTATTGACAATCAAATACCATAGTTTTAAAAAAAAATTAAAACTCCAACTATTATTTGAACCAATCTACCTAATAAAATACAAGGGTGTAGGGACCACATAAACACAAGTTGAAAGAAAGACTGAGATTCATTTGATCTAATGGTTGATGTGTGTTCTCTAACTCTCCTAAGAAAACACCCACATTCTTACAAATATATTAGAAAAATGTCATTGGCTCTTTTTACCTACTGCTCGGCTTTTGGCGTACATAAAAAAATAAAAATATATTACAAAAATACCCTTGCCTAAGCATTACCGGGGTGCGTAGTGCCGTAGGCACGGGTAAGCACTAGTTCTGATATACAAGTGAACTTTTGTTTTTGGCAAAAAAATAAAAGTGAACTATATCCATTCACACTTTCAGTCAAATAAGCCCCACTAGGCCCCGTTCCGGAACGCGAAATAAGTACTTATTTTTTAAGAAGGCAATTTCAAGCTAAAAAATGATGGGCTTATTGAAATCTAAAAATATGCAATATGGATTTTGTTTGAAAGATCTCACTGAGATCTTTAATACGGTACAAAAAAAAAATTAAAGTTATTTTTCATTTACATTATTTTTAAGTTTGAAAATGTGAAATAAGTACTTATTTTTTAAGAAGGTGTTCTAGAACGACAATACTATAGCCGGTGCCGGTGCTTAATCTAGACCCCTCAGGATTTGAATTTTTTTTGGAGTATCTTTTATTTTAGTATCGATTATGAAAGTCCAAAAAGATATTATATAATTGACTATTTCTACACAATTAATATCAAAGGGAAATTTTCAAAGTATGGAATTGATTAAGTCTTACTTTTGTTGCTCAACTATGTCATAACGAAGGTTGAACGAACTATCCATTTTATCTATAAAATACGAGATTGTGAATAAGATTAATTGTGTGGACATAATTAGTATTTTTCCTACTAAAACTATAGGCAAGATTGGATTTCTTCAATCAAAAAACTAGCCAACAGCCTTGTAATCCAATGACACTTCCTCACTTTTTTCACATGGAAGGTGAGAGTTCAATTCTCGTCAGGAGCACGAGTGCTTAGTATGGTCGTTGATGCCTTTTGGGTTTGCCCCAGCCATATGCCGCTTAGTGGTCCCTTTCTTTATCCCCTTAGGATTAGGATAAACATCTATCGAGTAGTAAAAAATAAAAAAACTAAAGAAGAATAATCAAAAAACAAGAAGCGCAAGTGTGCCACCACAAGCAAGCATGTCACATCTTAATTCCATAGCATCAGAAAATCATGGTGCATAAAACAGATAATCTAAAACTTGTCATCATTCGCACCTGGAGGTTTTTTGGAATAGAATATAGGTGCATGCTTCCAAGAAAGAGAGGACCAAACTAAAGATCCATGCTGCTTAGGATGGACAAAGACTTTAATTCAGTCACCCCTTCAACATATTTTCATCCAATACAAATTTGCCCAGAGAATGCAATTGATAGAAAGTAAACAGAGAAGACTTTCAGCCAATGAATTAATATTGATTATCTCTTTGTCATATTCTCAGAGATGAAAATTAAAATGCCAAAATCTTTGTACGACTGTCAACCAACATTTGGCTCAACAGATAGCCCATACATATTGGGAAACGTATATTGGTAGAATAGATGTTGCAAGATCATTCCTATGTCATTCTTTCCTTGGATCCCATGAGTTTTGTACGTTGAGAAAGTTAACTCGAGCTTTTTTGGGTTTCATTCACTATTTTTTTCACACTAGTTCTACGTGTATCTGTTGGGTTTTTCCGTCTAAGCATCGAACTAATACATTGCGAGGCAGCAACAATCGAACAACATCCAATCCACCTTTAGTTACACATGTACGGTCGTTGTATTGAAATTTATGCATACCTCAGTTAATTTGTATTTATAGTGTGATGATCGATTCATTCGGTTTTAAACAAGAAAAATTCCGTTCAAAGCCTGGAGGTAATATTACATTGCACAAACACAATACAAGGATGAACGAAAACAACCAATCACTTAGACATGAGCACATGCATATTGCAGGCTTAAATGAAACATATTGCGAAGCAAACCGAAAATGAGATAGTTCATATATCACATTGACCATTTATACAGAGGATGACGCAGAAATGAAGCTTCAAGAGTAGTCCATGTGAACTCCTATTGCATTCAAATAGGTGCCACTTCTTCCAAAGAAGCCAACGGCCTTCCCACCGGATGGCGTCGGCGAGAAATGTGTACCTATCTCATTCCCACCAAACGGACCGTACTTTCTTCTGTCTGTGTACATGGTTATTGATGTAATGACCTCAAACCCATCTGACCCTTTTACTGGCCCATAAAACCCTTCAATTGCCACAATTACCTCACCCGCAGCAGAATCCAATTCGATCTGCAACCGCGTTAAACAGAAGTTAAACAACTCTTATTCGGAAGTGCATAATGCTCTTTTCGCGAAGTGGGGAAAACCAATGATTTGTCGTTCAAAATGATCGGTACTTGAAATGAAGGTATTCGGAATATGTGCCCGGTTATATGTGTGTCACTCATTATTGAATGAAAAAAAAAAAAACAAATTGTATACATACTTTGTGCAATTGACCTCCGGAAGGGCTGCCGTGCCATGGTGAAGTAAAGTGCTTCCCATCTCTTTGCAGGTATTCGAACTGTATTCCCTGAATCACAATATTTCCTGGTTTTAAATGACTAGTACTCGCAGAATTTGCTGCTGTTTCTGCATATCCTGTTCGAAGAACGACTTGCTTTATCGCTAGGAAAACGCCGTCATCCCAATGCCTTCCGCGCTGGGCTCCCCACGGTCCCGGATCTCGTTGAACAAGCAGATTCATGGAACTCGGAGTCTGCTATGAGAAGTATTTGATTGCTCGTTAGTTTTTTTTTATCGATAGTCAAGCATTTTATTTTAATACCTGAAGGCAAAGATTTCATATCAAAATACAGGAATGAACCAAATCTATCAAATCAAAGACACGCGTTACTCCAAAAAGCACATGTGTTACAAATTCAAGGACACCCTGCCAAAGCAAACCTACACTAACAAGTGCAGCTATGAAAATCCCGTCCGTGGCTACGTAGTAGAGGATCCAAAAGAATCCCCAGTTCAAACACAAAGTAAGCATAAGATGAAATCAACCGTGTGTGGATGTGATACCCATAAGCCAAAATGCCGGCACGCCCTTGTAAGCGGGAACGAAAATACCGGCGAACAAAGACGCGGATGGACGAATCCACTAACACGAGCACTGGACGCCACATGACCTGTGCGAGTCCGCTGACACTTTGGACTTTGGCACGGGTAAGCCGCCGGCAAGATGATGACCCGGTGAGCACTTGACACCACTTCAGAACACTAAACACGAAGCCCAAAACCACACAAAAACTTATTCGTCCACCATCACTATCCATCGAATTTGGGAAAACTAGACCATCCCCGTCGTCGGACCAGGAAAACCAGCCGGGAGAAGACCGAGTAGAAGTGTAGAACTCGGAACACAACAGAAAACCGTAACCCCATCTCACCTTATTAACATTAACAAAATTCAGATGTTGGACCACGAATTTCTTTAAAGTAATCACAAAAGTCCAATGAATTTATATATCATGGCCACAAAAATCCCATAATTAACATGAGCCACAAAAATTCATATGTACTTGAACTACAAAATATTGTGCATACCGATACTCTGGACTATCAATGAAGAAAACATGGTAATGTGTACATAAATTTATATGGGTTTCTAAACCTGCCCTCTCTGATGCCATTTGGCTTTGATTTAGGGACATGGTTTTACAACAAAACGTCCTTGTAGCTCTTCAGTTCTTGGAGGTTTAGGGGGGTCACTGTTTTAGTGGTATTCTGAGAGCAGTCACTTTGTGCATATATTGCCAAAGGTTAGGTCTGTCTCCAATTATCCACCGCTCATACCTCCAATGATTGGAGACTAAATGGGTTATGTTATGTTGTTGTACTTGAACTACACAAATTCAAAAAATGAACCCCTACAAAGTTCAAATTCCGGACCATTAAAATTTATAAGTGGCCTACGGTACACCCCAAAATTCAAGCAACTGATCAAACTGAAGGAGTTAATGTATAAATTTGGTGAAAAAATAATAGTAATAGTTTTGGTAATACTGCATGTAACGATTCAATGCGTCATTTACCCAGTAATATATAAGTTGGAATAGAAAACTTGACCTGCAGATGGGCTGCCACAGATTGTTGGCCTCCAATTTGCCCAAAACTCCTGATTTTCGGTGCGAGATAGATACCAATTGCATTAAGGTAATTCCCAGCACGTCCATGGAATCCAGAGACGACTCCACCTTCCATCGGAATGGATACAGAAGTTCCCGATTTCGTACCGAATGGCCCATAGGTGGTCAGATTTGTACGAAAACTGAGTGACCTGATGACTGATTGTCCACCGAAGTCTCCAAATGTCAGGCTTATGGCTGTGAGATGCTCACCCGGGCCACCGATGCAAACCTATGAAGTCAATTTATTAATATCCGAACAAGTATATATACGTGTTCTAAGGTCGATTATCCATAATAGCAACAAAGAAAAATAGAGTCCACTTGTTTTAAAAGTTGATTCCATCAAACTGATCAAAGTAAAATGGAATAATTTAACGTCTATCAAAACAAATTTATGACATGCTAACCTCAGTTCGTTCTCCACCGCGACCACCAAATCTATCACTAGAAGATTCAAGTGTGGAACCATCGCAACACTTAGCTCGGAATGATATTGAATCGATAACCACGCCGTGGCCAAGAATTATGTGTGTTACATGGCCGTCGGCTTTGTAAGCCCATGGTTCACCCCGTAGAGGACCCCAGGGTCCAATAGATATGCATCCTTCATCTACACTACCTGTCTTCGCCTGCACAAATCAGCGTCGCGTTAACCATTCACAGGAGAGAGAGAGAGAGAGAGAGAGAGAGAGAGAGAGAGAGAGAGAGAGAGAGAGAGAGAGAGAGAGAGGGTGTTACCATTGGAATTCTCAGGGTCTTTTGTGAGGATCTCTGCTATCTACAGAGTCTCAAGTGGAAAAAAAAACTGGGATATGGGAATTCTTGGGGTAATTTAAAGGTGCCAGTGAGAACATTTATAATAGCATATCCAACAACCCTTTGATTCGGATCAAAAAAAAAAAAAAACAATCCTTTGATTTCTTCAAAATAATTTTCTAAATATTCATAATGAAGAATGCATGCTCTTGATAATGTACTAGCTTCTTCTTTTTCTTTTTTTTTTGACTTCTGGGAAAAAAAACCAACAATTGAATTTCACATGGCAAGTGGGCCCGGACTTGTGGTCAACAAAAAAATGAAAAATCAAGATGGCATGCATTGTTGGCCAATGAGAAAGTCAAAGTGAATGAAGTCTAAGTGCGAAATGATCAAAGATTGAGAAACCAATTGCAATCGACACGGATACACCAGATTTACTTTTCTAGGTTATTGAGATTTTCAGGATACGATTGTATTCATAAGCAGATTCTCAATCAGGGCATATCCAGAAAAATTTTCCTTATATACATTATAAAGGGTAAAATACACGATGATGTGGTCATGACGACCATTTGGCACTTAAAAAATGTATAATGTTTAAAAATAAGTACTATTAAAAAGGAAGTAAAAAATGTATACTCTTACACAATAAATAAAAAAATAAATAAAATAAAGTATGACGTTTAACTTTGTAATCCATCAGTGCCAAAATTAGTACTATTAAAAAGGTATAAACAATATACTTAAAATAAGAGTGATGTTTGATATTTTTTGTTAATGTTAAATTATTGACATATAGGAGTAAAATTTTGGAGGCATAATGAGAGATTATTGAGTTTTAAATGTGTTGTTTGAAAAATGAAGATAGAAATGGAAAATTGTGATTGTAGTTTGACATTTTTTTGATGATGCAAACCGTCCGTATATTAGAGTTTGTTGATAACATTAGTTACATCAAAAATTAGATGGCTTGCATTATTGGTAATATTAGTTTGTCGATAATATAAGATAATGTTCAATTATCTTATACATATTTTTTAGCAAATCACGTGAATAGTTTTTTACAATCAAATACCATAATTTTAAAAAAACTTAAAACTCCAACTATTATTTGAACCAAATCTGATATAAAAGTGAACTTTTTTTTTGGTAGAAAAATAAAAGTGAACTATATCCATTCACGCTTTTAGTCAAATAAGCCCCACTAATACTATATATAGCCGGTGCCGGTCTTGAGCGAATAAGTTATCACCCTCAAGGTGCCGGCGCTTTAAACCCCTCAGGATTTGAATTTTTTTTGGGAGTATCTTTTATTTTAGTATCGGTTATGAAAATCCAAAAAGATATTATATAATTGACTATTTCTACACGGTTAATGTCGAAGGGAAATTTTCAAAGTTTGGAATTGATTAAGTACCTCTTACTTTCGTCGCTCAACCATGTCACAACGAAGGTTGAACGAACTATCCAATTTTTATTTATTTTTATGTATAAAATATGACAATGTGAATAAGATTAATGGTGTGGGCATAATTAGTATTTTTCTACTAAAACTATAGGCAAAATTGGAATTCTTCAATCAAAAAACTAGCCGACGGCCCTATAACCTAATTACACTTCCTCACCTATTCTACATGAAAGGTGAGGGTTCAATTCTCGCCAGGAAAACAAGTGCTTGATATGGTTGTTGATGCCGTTTGGGCTTGCCCCAGCCGTATGCCGCTTAGAAGTCCCTTTCTCCTCCTAGTAGTATGTTAAACATATATCTATCGACTATCGCGTAACAAAAAAAATCAAAAAACTAAAGAAGCACAAGTGAGGCACCACAAGCAAGCATGTCACATCTTAATGCCATAACATCAGAAAATCATGGTGCCTAAAACAGATAATCTAAAACTTTTCATCATTCGCAAACTGGAATTTTTGGGAATAGAATATAGGTGCTTCCAAGAAAGAGATCGAGGACCAAACTTGGTTTTCCTCAAAGAGAGAAAATAGCCTCGATGTTAAAACACCAAATTGTTGCCACCTTTCCAGTATGGCTTGACCACTTGAACTTGACCGCCTCACCATGACTCATTTTGTCAAATTAACCAATTGAACTAGCTAGCCATGCCTCCAATTAGACTATCCTACACCCTAGCTATTTACATTAACATATATACCTTGGCTTATTTACTTTTTTGGTCCCCAAAGTATTTCCGTCGTGCCACTTTGGTCCCCAATATTCCAATTGTAAACATTGCATCCCTAACGTATCAATTTTGTGTTTAAATGGTCCCTGGAGGTCACGCTGTTCATTCCCTCCGTCAAAATGAAGGGCAAATTTGGTATTTCACCACCCCCATAGCTTTATTTTCTTTTTTTGGTCCCCAAAGTATTTCCACCGTGCCACTTTGGTCCCCAAAGTATTTCCTCCGTGCCATTTTGGTCCCCAATATTATACCAATTGCCAGTTAGGAGTGGTGGAAGGACTGATGTGGAGGTAAGGGGTGGTGGAGACTAGGAAACACAGATCTGCGAGTTTTGACAAAGTACTTCTGTCGACACGACACAACACAAGTGCAGGATACGTACGGGACCCGGCAAAAAAAAAATCGTCGCCGCAATCGTTGTAGAACGACGTTCTTCTACTGCGCTGTTTTTTTTCCTCCTTTTCAATTAGGGTTTATTTTATTTGTGGGCTTTAGGGTTTGTTTTATTTCTTTAGGGTTGTAAAGTTGGGTTTTGGCCATCGCTCTACAAACCTTCTTAAAAAATAAGCAACTTGTTTTACATTTTTAAATTTAAAAATAATGTAAATAAAAAATAATTTTTTGTTTTTATTTTTTTTGCATCGTTCAAAAGATCTTAATGAGATATATCAAACAAAATCTATATTGCTAAAAAAATTATTTACATAAACACATTATTTTTGAGTTTGAAATTACCTTTTTAAAAAATAAGTACTTATTTTTCTGTATTTTTGTGGGGCTCGAAAGTGGGTCCCACATGACATGCGGTGGACAAAAATGTGGTGGGCGTATCAATCCTGTAAAATAAATGGGTCTTCATTAGCCTTTTGATGGGCTTTTATTATACTTTGATGACAAAACAAAGGAATAAAATGTATTTTGGATTTTTCATATATAAATTATCTATCTTGTAATGGAAATTTACAAATATAAAAAAATATTTCAAAAAAAAGTTATTTAACGTATCTCTGCACATGTGTCTAAATCTAGCTCCATATCCACGTATTTCCAATTTTTGAATTTTAGGTATCCGACCCTTAGATATGCACTTGCACCCGATATGTGCACCTGTCTCCATGTAACATAAGATGGAAGGGGTGTTGCAGTAGCTGGGGAAATACGAAGTTTACAATTGGTACATTGGGGACCAAACTGGCATGGCGGAAATACTTTGGGGACCAAAAAAGAAAATAAAGCTATGGGGTGGTGAAATACCAAGTTTGCCCTTCATTTTGACGAAGGAAATGAACGCCGTGACCTCCAGGGACCATTTAAACACAAAATTGATAAGTTAGGGATGCAATGTTTACAATTGGAATATTAGGGACCAAAGTGACATGACGGAAATACTTTGGGGACCAATAAAGTAAATAAGCCTATATACCTTATTTGTGTTGTGATGCCGTTATGCTCTTGTCCTTTTAGGCCCCGTTCCAGAACTTGAATAAGTTCTTATTTTTTGTTCAATAATAAGGCTTGTTCCACAAAATAAGAAATAAGTACTTATTTTTTGGTTAAGGCAACTTTAAGCTCAAAAATCATGTGTTTACGCAAATAATTTTTCTATCAATATGGATCTTATTTGATAGATCTCATTGAGATTTTTAATACGGTGCAAAAAAAATTGAAAATTTATTTTTCATTTACGTTATTTTTGAGTTTGAAAATGTGAAATAAGCTGCTTATTTGAGTTTTCTGGAACAACCCTTCTTATTTTTCTTTGAGAAGTTCCAAAATAAGTACTTATTTTTTAAAAAGATTTCTGGAATGGAGCCTTAATCTCTTGTAATTTGTACATTTGGTAAATAAATAAAAAACCCGAAACTACGCGGGACCATGACCCCATTAGCCTAAGAATGGATCTGTCTCCTATGCAGATCATTTCCCTTCTTCCCACTAGGGGCGGAGGCACATGGGTACAAGGGAGGGCGGCCGACCCCACTGGTTGCCAAATTTTCGTAGGGATATGTATAATTTTTATCATATTTTTACTAATTTGACCCCAAATTTTCATAGGAATAGGTATGATTTAGCTATTTTGACCCCACAAAAATCTCTAAATTGCCCCAACTTATTTTAAGTGCATAAAAATTCCAAACGTTCTGTTCTTTTTGAGAGTTAATAGTGCTAGAAATGAGACTATCATGCATTATTTTTCAAATATAACAAGTCTTTTTGGGCCAATTATGAGGCAAAAATGAATTATTAGTGCATATCGATCTTATATTTAACCTTTTAATTTAGTTATTTTGGGACTTGTGCATTGAAAAAATATAGTGTATGAATCTAATTTTTAACCCCACTAACCAAAATTCCTGGCTCCGCCCCTACTTCCCACTCTATTCCACCTGCAAGAAATTAAACCAGCCTTAGCTTATCCACTCTCTCTTGCACTCCACCAATCACCATGATTATGCCCATGCTTCCATCACCCCGATAACCTTCAATTCTACTAATCCAATCGCACGGAAGAACCAGAACCAGTGAACCACACACATGCATTTTAATATCTATAACACCATTTTCGTCCACAACACTATAACTGCATTTCGAGAGCAAGCATGAGAAAGAGTTAGAGCAAGAAAGTGGGTTTGCTTTTAGTAAATCTATTTGTGCACTATTAGCCACAAATCCGTGTTTATTCTTTACCGAGGAAGAAATAAGCTACATGGAATCCTCCATTCCCATCCCACAAAGTCATGGATATAGTTGTCTAAGGGCGGAAGGCATACCGAGACACAAAGTTCTGTTGGGCCTGAGGCAAGAGGTGCAAGGCAAGACACCCGCCTTTTTGAAGAGAGGCGCACCTATGCGAAAAAATATTTATTTATGAAATAATTGTGTTATATGCGCTTTTTTCATTTTTCTTTTTTCTCTTTTTGCATTTTTTTGATCGATTTGAAAGAAGCGCCCTTTTTTGCGCCTTATCGCTTTTTTGCGCTTTTTGCTCACCTTTTTAAAATCACCTCACTTAGGGGTCAGCAAGGCACTGCTCACCGCGCCTTTGACAACTATGGTCATGGAAGCATGGGTCGTAATTAGTTTGTGAAAGAAATTTTCAAATTGAAATTGATTAAGCCTTAACTTTTGTCTCTCCCTTCTTTCTCAACTAATGTCATTAGCATTCTCGTTATAGAGATGAGATTGTGACTTGTGAGTATAAGATTAAGATTAATTGTGTTGGCATAGTATTTTTAACGGCATAAATGAGAGATACATACAACTTCTTCTTCTTCTTTTTTTCAAAGTTGTATGAGATATACATGCAATTTTCCAATTTTCGAAGTTGAAATTGGAAAATTGTACTCCCTCCGTCCCTTTTTAAGTGTCCTGCTTCGTAACTCCAACTTATTAAAAAGACATCATCATTACACCTTTCACATTAACTTTTTCCTCCACTTTCTCTACTTACCCATCATCATTACATTTTTACTCACTAACTTTTCAAAATAAAATCTACTTTTAAGGACAAAATAGACAATACACCAACTTTTACTCCCCTAACTTTACAAAATAGACACTTATTAAGGGACAGCTCAAAATGAAATACTGGACACAAAAAAAGGGACGGAGGGAGTATGAGATATGATTTCGAAATGCATTAAGTTTATAAGAAAAAAACTAGTGTGTAACACTGGATTACAATCCATGTAACACAATTATACAAAGCTAAATATATTTTGAAATCATATCAAATGGTATCGGATCAACGTGGATAATGTTCTCAGCAAGAGCTAAAATGTGAACAGTTCCGATTATCTTTGTGAGTCCAAAAAGGGCCTACAAATGGCTCAAAAGTGGACCGAACTAAACCATATGGACTGGACGGGGTCTGCTCCCTTATTCCGCTTTCGAATTCGAGGGAGTTAGGTGTCGGTCATTTTTGTTTTGGATTTTGAGGAAGTTTTTCTTAGATAATCAGTGAAGAAGAATAAATAGAGAAATGAGAGTAAAAAATTACGATCAAAATTCAAATTTTTTTGAATAAGACAAGAATAAGCCAAATTTTTTGTTTTCATTCAAAAAAGTTTAGAGTTCAATCGTAATTTTTTACTTTTCAGATTTCAATAGTAATTTCTTACTTTTTAGATTCCTTTCATCTCTTCAAAAAAAAATAACAAATGCAAAAAAAAAAAAAAATGAATTAAAAAAAATTATTTAACTTATAATTCCAAACTAGGCCTAAAAATTTATAGGCCCATAAAAGAAAAGTTTGGATCTACGTAAAACGATCATGGCGCGCGCGATTGTAACTACTCCATTATTTTCTTCCCGTTTCTCACAATCCGAAAGGGTTGTAAGGGCCATTAAGTGACAGTGCCAAGGTATTTGTTACCTTCTGTTTATCTTTTTCCCTTTTTTCCTCTTTTGTTTTCCCTGATAACACGTGATGCTTCATTCTGAAGTTTCTGCCTCATTGATGAAGGTCGTAGTCCTAGCCCTAAGAACACATGATCCACTTCTTGAAGATGATGGCGTTGCCATAATTTGGAAAAAGAAGTACGGAGTAGTAACAAACAAGCATAACCAAAACTAATTAACCCATTGTCACTCTTCCATACAAACTAACTAGTGTTCGTGTCTGTTTGTAGAGCCGGCTTATAGCCAAGGCGAGGGAAGCGAGCGCTTCGGGCCTCCGAAAAAAATTAAAAACGAGGGCCCCCAAATTTTTAGGATTCCTATATATATATATGGTCCACAAAAAATTGCACTAGACTTCTTTACACAAAATAGGCCCAATTGAAATTTAGGAGCCAGAAAATAAGCCCAAATTGTGGAATTATTCATTAGAAACACTAATGCATTAAAAAAATAATAATAATAACTTAATGGTTGGCAGGAACTAGCAAGGAAGATATAGCCAATCAAAAAAGATCAAAAAAGAAAAAGAAGATATAGCCAATCATAAGGAGTAAGTACGGCAAGAACTAGAAATGCTTCATGCTTGAGGAGTCGAAGGGGAGGGAAGACAATAACTAACAACTGTGGACAGAAAATACTTGCACAAGGAATTCCTTGAGGCCTCTCTTTTACTATCTCCACCTCTACCAAGTAAGTTTTTTATTATCTTAACAAGTTGACCTAATTGGTAAAATTTGTAGATCACTTTTGTATAAAAAATATAGGGTGGCCTCATTCAAAATGTTCGCTTCCGACCTCCAAAACTTATGAGCCGGCCCTGTCTGTTTGATGCACGAGGCCAAAAAAAAATCAGTGTAGTTTTTTCTATTCCGTTCATCGAACGGACACAATGCTAGTTAATAAAAAAGATAGTCTAATATTTTTTTTGGCCTCTTGTTCAATGTACGCTAGTATTGATCTCATTCTATGCACTGAGAGACGTATGTGTGTGAAAAATGTATTTGGAGTACCACGTGACTGTGTCCCAGGGGCATAGAATAATTTTTCCTTCATATTCAATCCCCACATATTTCTCTCTCCCTCTTTGTATTTGGAATACCACATGATGGTGTTTCAGGGGCATAGAATAATTTTTCCTTTATATTCAACCCACACATCTTTCTCTCCTGCCCTTTCTATTTGGCCTACCACGTGATGGTGTCCACCGTCACAAGGGCATAGAATAATTTTTCCTTCATATTGAACCCCCACATCTCTCTCTCTTCCCCTTTCTATTTGGCCTACCACGTGACTATGTCCACCGTCACAAGGGCATAGAATAATTTTTCCTTCATATTCAACCCCCACATCTTTCTCTCTTCCCTTCTATATTTGGTGTACCATGTGACAGTGTCCCAAGGACATAGAATAATTTTTCTTTCATATTCAACCCACATCTTTCTCTCTCCTCCCACGTCCTCCCTCTTCCTCTCTCCAAATTTTTAAAAATTAAAAGAAAATCGAAAACCTAGAAAATTGTAGAGACCCAAATTTTTGGTCCGTATATATTTTTTAGGAATATTGTAATTATTGAGTAAAGACGTAAATTGTGGAAATATGAATAGTGTCGTGATTATATGATTAGGGGGTCGATGTGATATTATTGCAAGTGCAGGGGTGCATGTGTGATAAGTATATGTATATACCTATATATGGACGTACAAGGAAAAAAATCCATTTTTCCATTTTTCCCTTTTCCACTTTTTTTTCTTCCTTCCTCTCTATTCTCTCGGCTCTCTCCCTCTGAAACTCTCCCTCCACTTCTCTCCTCGATTTCATCTACTTGGGGCGTGATTCCGAACAAAGTCCAAGAATTAAAGTCGTTATATGGAGCGCGGGCTTCCTATCCATCCAAGAAAAATTACGATCGGGCCTTGTGGGAGCTCGGTGGGTCGGGTTTTGCTCAAAACTCATGAGGTAGGGATTTTTTTACTCTTATTATGCGTTTATACTGTGTTTATGTACTTAGATCGTATCTTGCTTCATTGTTTAAGCTTGTTCCTTCCATTTCCAAAAATCAGCAGAACAGGGCCTGTGTTTTTGGGGGTTTACGCGTTCATAAGCTCAGATTTGAATTTTGGTTCCTTCGTATGAAATAGAGTAGACTTAGAGCCCGTTCTAATGCTGTTGGAATCACCCGAAACAGTTGAGAATTGAATTTATGGTGATTTTTAGAATACTGGTCTGCAATCTGTCTCGTTTTCTGGGTTTCAGCCCACTTCGAACGGCCATAACTTCCTTGTCCGATGTCCGTTTTATGCAAACTTTATATCGGTTCAAAGATCTTGAAGTCAGCTTTCATTTGCCACTGGAATCGTCTTAAAACTCTTAGTACACAAAAAGTTATGATCGATTGAGTAGAGGTATGTCAATCTGTCAGACAGATTCGTGTAACCTTGGTGAACCCCTGTTTAACGACCCTTGGAGTGCAGATTTGACTAGGGTTCCTTCGCGTCTTTCAAAGTTCATTCTATCGCGCAACTATTGGGACTTGAATCACTCAATAATATTAAGAACTCGATTTATAGTGATTTTTAGAAGATTGAACTGAAATCTGGAAATTTGGGCAGCATGCAGGGCTGTGTTTTTTCATCGTTTGTTATAGTTAAATGATGCTATTGGTTATGGGTCCTTGTGGGTTTTAAAGACTGGTAAGTTGGTGATCTTTTGGCGTTGGAATCATTGAAAAATATTGAGTGTGGAATTTTTAATGAATTGTCGAACACTGACTGCTCTCTGGGACAGTTTTGGTCTGTTGATTCTCGTGCGTCTGTTTGACTCTCAATCACTTTTAACACTTTTTAAACGTCGTTAAACCTTCCCTAAGTTTGATTACTCGAGTACCAATGATTCGTTGATCGTTTAGATTCCTTTAAACTCTTTAGCGCTCGTTCCGTGAGATCTAAGTATCAATATTAGTAGATAGTTCGTTGTAGAGTCGCTATGGAATTAGTACTATATTGTGATATACTAAGAGAAAAAGGGGAAGTACTCATTTATCTGTCGATGTTCTGTTTTGATTAATTATTTGGAATACATTGAAATTTGATTGTCGATGTGTGTTTGGCCTATAAGTTGGTTTGATTGACGTGCTTTATTATGTCAAGAGATTATGAGAAATGTTTGTTGAAGGGGTTGTGTGATCGTTGGAATTCGAGTGGGTGTAATTGAGAATAGAATGAGGAAGTGGATGCAACGCAAGGGGTGGTAATGCAATATGCAACGCAAGGGGTGGTAATGCTGTGACCCAGATAATGAGTGATGTTGACTGCAACGCAAGGGGTGGTAATGCAGACTGCAACGCAAGGGGTGGGAATGCAGAGTGGTTGAGATTATGAGAAGTGTTGAAATGGTTGCGAACCTATTGTGAGTACGTTTGATGTGATTTTAATAATGTTTCTACATGACATATGAATGGTTAGGAATACTTACAAGTTGTTTGGAACTCTTTGGCCGTAGTCTGTCTTTCGTTGTGATAAACTCGTGTTTCTCATGTTCACTTATCGAATTCTTTCACTTTTTGTGCATACTTCGTCACATTTTTACACAGCTTGAGTATAGATTTCTCTACTGGGTTAGTGTAGCTCAACCTATCATTTTCAGGTACACTACAGGGACATAATCTTGGAGGGTGTGAAGTGCATGCAGACATCGCAGGCTAAAGTTATTTTCTGAAGTACTTGTCTTTCATCGTAAATTAAATTGTATTGTACTATTTTCTCTATTTTAGAATACTGTATCAATTGACGGATTTGTGAGATTCAGAAACTGTATTGTAATTTGGGGTACTGTATGTACTATTGTGAGGATTTGTATTTAAAATGGTATTGTTATTTATGTTAAAAATCGAGGGCGTGACAAAAATTAGGATTGGGGTTTAGATGCTTTTAAAAATAAAAAATATTTTCTTATTTAAAAGAATTTATAGTATAATATACACTTTTTAAAATAAAAAAAATAAAAAATATTCCGGTATTGACCAGTATTATCCGGTACTTGAAGAAAAAATTAAATTTAAAAGTAGTCCGGTACCATTTGGTGTTGGCTGATACTGATCGATATCTCCGGTGCCATCCGATATTGACCGGTACTGATCGTTATTTGAGCCAAAACAAAATTAGAGGTGTAAGTGTCGGATATGAACAATACCAGTAAAGAAAGAAACATAAACCCTATCCCTCAATAGCGGTAAAAACCCTTCTTTTTCTTCTTCTTCTTCTTCCGCAAGAACCTCCCTCGTGCGTCCTCCTCCTCGGGTATTGGATTGCGCTTCACAAAGCCATCTCTCTCTCTCTCTCTCTCTCACACACACACACACACACACAAAACGCACGGAACTTGTTTTAACACTTTTTTGGCGAATTTTTTTGCCTAGGCTTCTTGACTACGAGCTATGTAGAGGTGTGAGGTCAAATCGAAAGCATTCCAATGTTTTTGAGGAAGCTCTGAAGGAGGTGGCGTATTCTCCTGCAAAACAGAGCTTGACAAGCAGACCAGAGGGGTTCAAATATAGCTCGTTCGCAAGGAGAAGGCATATTCTACGACACCAAAGTAAGGAATTCTGAGATCAACGCTAAGATGAAGAAGGTAACCCCATTTCCACCAATATTTTTTACCTAAATTTGGGGCTTGCTTGTTCCATAATGGGTATTTGAATTTTTGCCCCCTCTTTGTCGAGTCTTATAATGTTTTTGGCTTGCTTGTTCCATATTTGGTAGATGATTTCTTTGTCCGTCGCTGTCGAGTCTTATCGGGTTGTTTCAGCTGTGACTATATGTTAAAAATTAAAATTGTGCATCTTTGGACTATCAATGAAGGAAGCATGGTAATGTGCACATAAATTGATTTGGGTCTCTAGACCTGCCCTCTTTGATGCCATTTGGCTTTGATTTGAGGGCATGGTTTTACAACAAAACGTCCTTGTAGCTCCTCGGTTCTTGGAGGTTTAGGGGGGCTACTGTTTTAGTGGTATTCTGAGAGCAGCCACTTTGTGCATATATTGTCAAAGGTTAAGTCAGTCTCCAATCATCCCCGCCCATACCCCCAATGATTGGGGACTAGATGGGTTATGTTATATTGTTGTTGTTGTTTATGTGTGAGGGTTGGTGGGTTGTAGATTACTAAGGTTGTTTATATAAACATTACGTTTATAATAGTACCATGTTTTGAATCTGAAAATTTCCTTAAGCACTGTTTCAAGAAATTCTCTGCACTTTTCTTATCTCGTTCAGTATAAGAAATAATCGATTATATATGCAAATGTAATGAACATAAGGAAAAAGAAAACCCTACATGTCCATTCCAATTTTTTAACATGTCCTTCAGTGTCTGCCTACTCTGCCTTACCTTTGCTACCTATTCCCCCTAGATTGAGCTCGTGTTTGTTCTATGTTTTCATGTCTAACCTTGCATGGAAAGCCGCCATTTCTCGTTTGATTACACGGGCGAAAGAAAATAGGAAAGGCTTTGCTCTGTGGAGCCCATTTTTAAGACGAAAAAATGTGTGATCTGTTTGAGTTGACGGAGATGGACAAGTTTTCTAGACGGTTATCAATGTTAAACTTCAGGGTTGAATTTGGAAAAGGTTAAAGATCTATGGTTTAGTTTGTTAGAAGGGTTCAAACTCTATGGTTTATTTGTATTTTTCCCTTAACTATTAATATTGCACATGCGATGCACGTGAATTTCCAATGCAAATTGGAAGTGCAGTGAAGTAGGCACAAGAGAAAAGGTGCAATGTGACATCTTATCTACAAGAATGAAATACTATTAATGTTTGTTAGCCCTTTTCTTCATTTTCCTTAAAAATGCTAACAAGTTCTTATGCATCCAACGATATTGGATGAAAATTCCTGATAGCCCTACAAGCTTTTGAATCCTGCCGTATATTTATTTTCGTTGGCATCAGAATTCAAATTAACTCCTCAGTGCGAGACTCTTTTATTTAATAAACTTGCAAATCTTATAGTAAAAAAGTACTAAAACAACCTCTGAAATGGTTAAACCTTCATTTTGTTTCTTAAAGGCCTCCTCAGCAGAGTTGAATTCCATGAATTTACAGTAAAAGAATTGTTTTTTAGTAGTTAAATGCTGTTGATACTAGTTTTTCGTATTGTGTGTGTGTCTTTATTATCTGAATAATTAGCACTGTGACCCTTTCGTTTTGTATTCGTATGAGTTACTTATTATGTTAACACCATTTAAGTAACTCACAAAGTGCCCTTTTTTTTCCCTTTTCTTTTCTGCTTTTGGTAATTGATAATGCTGATTTTCCTATTTCCTATAGGCTAGCAAGATCTTATATTAGGTTGAATGTACACCATGCCCAGAACATTTTGTCGCTCCTCTTCAGTAATGTTTGCTTCACAATCAGGATAAACAGGCAAGGTTGAGTGTGTTGAGGCCTGCTGCCACGGTGCTCTCCGATTATTGGAAGTCTACCTAGAACTTATGGCATTGTTGTTAGTTAGAGTTCTGTTTCCATCAGAACCAGATTGTGAGAGGGAATCAATGGCCGGAGAAAAAACCAAAGAGCTTGTAGAGTTTTCCAGACAGCAACATTTGTGGGGCAGTGGGGGATACAGGAAATAATTTCATCTAGACTTTTTTTCTTTCTTGGCCTGGGTTAAGTAGTGACATGAGATTACTGAAGGGTAGGGGAGGCGTGAGGCTTGATGATATCAAAGCTAATCATATACTTTGGGCTTTAGATCAAACTACTAAATTCTTTGTCAAGTTTGTTTGTGTAGAGCTGATCATTAGGTAATCTTGGACTGACTGATGTTCTCCTTTGTTTTGCGAAACATATTCCAATCCATTGTATGGATTATTACTATAGACTGGCTTCCTTTTGTATAAAGAAGCGTCTGAACATTCCATGTGTAAAGACAGTGTCGAAGGGGCTTAGCGGCTTCAGAATCGTGCACTCTAACCCTAATCTCGCAGATGGATTTGATCAGATGCTTGCCATTTTCCTTGCCATTTTGCAGTAAGTATAGTCACCTGTAGAGCGCTAGCTCTTACAGCAAGCAGCAATCTAGTGCAGGCAATAGTGTCCGGATAGCTTGTTGGGATTGGGTGAATAGGAGGTGCTTCACCTGTCATGGCAATCTTCCCTTCTTCAAGATTTTGAATCTTTCCCTTCATAAACTTATGGGTGCACTTGATTGTTTCCAAAAAGTTAACAATTGGCCTAGGAACAGCGAGTAGGGCAGTTCTAGGCCTGATGCGGGCGTGCCAGGGCAGGATTGCTGCCCAAATTCATATCAAGGCCTGGAAGCCTCAATCTGACTTCTAACTGGATGAAAGTGCACGGCCTAAGGGTGGAGACCGTGAGGAGGTTCGTGGTTTGCCTTTGCGGGCTAAGGACTTAAAATTTCCTAATCGTGTGAAAATGGAAAGAAAGGTAGAGCAAGGCCTAAAACAGAAATAAATGGACTTTGTTAATGGTTTAACAAAGTCTGATTACAAGGAAATGAAATAAAATCTAGGCTTGGCTAGATTGAGTACAAACTATTCTAGAAAGTAAAGGTAATTGAACGATAAGTCGTGAGCTTGTTTGGTCGGGGACCGAAAGATAAAAATAGTTAAAAGATAATTATGCATAAGCTGTGGGCTTGATGGTCGGGGACCTTGACCAAGGCCTTCAAAATTGTGATTTATAGGAGCTACAGGCCTTGAGTTGCTTCAAAATGCTCCAATGCATGGCTGCCACATGGCCTTCTATCAGAGGCTTGAGCTTGAGCAGCTTCGAAATGCTCCAATGAGGGGCTGCTCTCTGAACAAAACGTGCCTTTGACTCCAAGAAAAGGGCAAAGGCCTGAAAAGTCCTTCTTTTCTGCATAAAACTTTGAAAAAGGGCAAAGAAAATTTCAGTTTCTGCAGTATCCAGGCCATTCCGGGCCCACCACAGCTGCAGACCAATACTTCACCAGGCCTTTCTTATCATTTTATTGGACCTTGCATACTTGTGGGCCCTCTAAATCCTCTGAGGTTCATCTTTCACAGAAGAAGGATCCAGAAACAAAGGATTAACCAGACCTGGATGAGCTGCTTGTGAGCAGCTTGCTTAGGTCTGCATGAATCATTCACTAACAGCTCCAAGGGCTGCATGTGCGCCACCTGTCTCTGGCCTTGCTTCATGCTGAAGAATAGGGTCCCACCAGTTCAGACCCACAAGCAGCTTACCCAGATCTGTCTAGCAAGAATATTCTAGGCCTTTGAGCTGCTTGTGAGCAGCTTGAGGCCTTTAAGCTGCTTATGAGCATGGATGTTTATAAAAAAGGGATATTTGGGCCCATCAAGGCCAAAAACGCAGGCTTGGTTGAGCTGCTTGTGAGCAACTTATATGATATTAGGTAGAGGCCTTTGAGCTGCTTGTCCAGGCCTAAGCTGCTTGTGAGCTGCTTGGGATGTCTCCATGCATGGTTGCCACGTGTCCCAAGCCTTGCTTCATTCTAAAGGATAGTAAAGACTTAGACCTTGAGTTGCTTGTAAGCAGCTTACCTAGATCTGCCTATCAGGAATATTCTAGGCCTTTGAGCTGCTTATGAGCAGCTTAAGGCCTTTGAGCTCCTTGTGAGCAGCTTAAGGCCTTTGAGCTGCTTGTGAGCAGCTTAAGGTCTTTAAGCTACTTGTGAGCAGTTTAAGGCCTTTGAGCTACTTGTGAGCAGCTTAAGGCCCCCTCATTGCTCATTAAAGGCTTTAACGATGCTCTTAAAGCCGTGGGCCTTGCACCAATTGGGCCTGAACTTGTTGGTAAATCATCGGCCTTTGCCTAATGTAAGCCTTCTGAGCCCAAGCCTGGTTAGAAAACCAAGGCTTCTACCGATTTGGGCCCATTTCTTAGGCCTTTGTTACTTCTAGGAATTTGGGTTAGGCCTAGACGAAATACTCAGGCCTAGTGGACTGCTTCAAGCCTTAGGCTTTTGACTGATTTAGGCCTATATGGAAGGCCCATCATTTCTTAAGAATCGGCCCTAATTCGAGGGCAATTTGTCGTAAGGTCTTTCAAGGACCGTAAATCCATTTCCTGATTTTGGGCCAAAAATGGGTGTAAACAGCACCTTGGTTACTTTACTGCAAAATGGGTTTTTACATCTTCCATATCCTTTTTCTGTTTACACACAGCATATTTACTGGAATATGAATGTTATATTGTTTCCTTTTTCAGTCTTCTTTTGCTAGTGGTGTTTGGATGCCATCTTTGACGTCTAGTGGCACAGACACGGAGGTTTATTTTTCTCTTGAGAAAGACAGCATTCCATCTGAAAATGTTTGACACAGAAGAGGAACTGAAGTCTATACTCAAAGTTTTTCAAGAAAATGGGCATCCAAATTTTGCTCAAGTGTCTCATGTGTTCCAGGCACATTTTTGAACACAGTTATTAAATTTGCTCTAGGCGCCCCGCAGGGGATGAGCCCGAGTTTACTTTTTTTTATTATTATTTCTAAACTCTTATATTTCTTAGAATGTTTACTTGTTTTTTGTTGGAAATCATGTAGGTTGAAGATGGACAGTATTACTATTTAGCATTCAAAAAGCACGGAGTTAACTTGGAGGATTTCTTAAGAAATGATGACAACAAAAAGCGACTTAGTAACAAGCACTTGATCAGCTCTTTTTACCAAAAAATACTAGTGTAATTTTTGAAATCTTTTATCCTCTGCGTGCTTTCTCCTCTCTCTTTTCCCTTGCTCCTCCGTCCGTCTATAGTAGTTCTCTTGCCACATTGGAGTTATGGAAGTTGAACCCACTTCGTTCACGACCCACCTACACCCAGTGACACTAACTCATCCAATGCTAACATTTCCTTTTGCATCCAGTGATTTGCTACAAGTTTGGCGGCACTTTGTGGGGCTTCAAGTTAAGTGTGACCTAAAGCTGAAGAACGTCTATATATACGATGGTGGAGAGGCCCTGCACGTCTCATTGGTCGACTTTAGCATTAAGGGAGGTAAAGTATGCATTTATTGTTTTTAAGCTAAGTTGGAGTTCATTATATAAATTGATCAATCTAGAACAAAAGAGATTATCAATCAACTGTTAACATTACTTCTAGTATATGCTTCTACTTAATTATCATTTTGTCACAATTCAATCAATCCAACTATTAAGCAAAATTGTGTGATAAACATTCCACCATCAAAATCCATTACACATACTAAGTGCTAAAAGTTTCACCAATACTTACATGTGAAATGGCAAAGCAAAAGTACACTTATTGACATAATGCTTTCCATGTGGTAGAGTCTATTTTTGAATAGTCTAACTGTTTTTTCTCAAGCAAAAATTTCTAAATCGAAGACAAGAACAAACAAACTGCGGCATTTCCCAGAATTTTGGCTTTACAAGTCAGAACAAATGCTTGATGTATCTTCAATCGACACTTACTTCCGTTGGTTCCAAGAAAAAGACTTCCGAATGGCAAAATATAGGAATACTAAATTGCAAGAAGATTCCACTCTTGGTATTGAAGAGACTATAACATTAGTAGCATCTTTAGGTCTTTACTCCTCCTTCATTAATAAATTGTTGATAATATCATTCTCATGCACGATATTTAGGCCAGATCTGCTCTTAAATGTAACTGCTATCGTCCTCAATGCCCGAATATATTCGGGAAAGCTAGACTCAACGAGCAATTGGAATTCTTCGACAAAGCTGAAAGCCTACAAAACAATAACACATCATCTTCACTAAAGTTTTTCTTTTTTATTTCATTGTGAACTAATCTTCACTAAAATCATCTTAATAACTGAAATCAAAACCACTACATATTAGTTTACCCTTTGACCACGTTGCAAAAGATCCTTTGTTTGCTTGTTAGTTCTAATATCATACGTAACCTGCTTGTTTATGCTTTCAAAATGGGCAAATGTTTTGCAGATGACTTGCCAACAGCTTCTCGTCGCTTTATCATGTGGATATGATAATAACTTCACATTTCCGCGCTTGTTCAATACATCTACGTGATCCACAAGTGCCTTTAGCTTGAGATACTGGTCAAAAATTTGCCTCCAGTTTGTAGGGTCATGGTTAAAGATTTGCTCACCCTTGTAAAGTCGCATGTTCGACACATTTTTCACCAAATCCCAAAGATCGCAAGTTAGACTTTTTCTTTGTTTCAGCAACCAATAAAGTTAATTTTTTGAAAGATTTTCCATCTCCCTGCAAAACAAATTAAACAATGCCAGTGAAATAACCAAGCGCACATGTTTAAAAAACACCCACACCACACACAGATGGCCTAAAACTAATTCTCTCTTGCCCAAACTCCCTCACAAAATTTCACTAGTTACTCTTTTTTTTTTTTTGGTACCTGGTGATAGCCTAGGTGCTACGCACGAAGAACATGCTCGTTGAATTGGAAACGAACTTGGTTGGGTACATATGCATGTAATTTATATGAGGTAGTATAGGAAAGCATGACCGTTGATTGTTTAGGTTGCTGTTTTTAAGGTGTTTCTCTTTTTTGTCAAGGCTGTGTGTCTCAGGTTTCTCGGTTGTTGTTTTGACCTGTTATAGATGGATTACTCCTTTTGCCTTTCTGTGTATTTATATTGGCTACATGGCATGTCATGTAGTCTCCATTTATGCTCTTTTCTTTCCCCTCGATATACCCATTATTGAGTTTATCAATAATATTTTTGTCATTTGGAAAAATGTTCATAATTTAGGATATCTAAACCCCAATGATATGTACACAATGAGCTCCTTCAACTCATACGTTACATACCATTATATCCAAAATAATACTCGACGCGAAACAATCAGCGGTCATGCTTTCCTATACTGCTTCATATAAATTACATGCATATGTACCCAAACAAGTTCGTTTCCAATTCAACGAGTATGTTTTTCGTGCATAGCACCTAGGCTATCACCTGGTACAAAAAAAAAAAGAGAGTAACTAGTGAAATTTTGTGAGGGAGTTTGGGCGAGAGAGAATTAGTTTTAGGCCATCTGTGTGTGGTATGGGTGTGTTTTAAACATGTGTGCTTGCTTATTTCACTAGCATTGTTTAATTTGTTTTGCAAGGAGATGAAAAATCTTTCAAAAAATTCACTTTTTTGGTCGTTGGAACAAAGAAAAAGTCTAACCTGCGATTTTTGGGATTTGGTGAAAAATGTGCCGAACATGCGACCTTACCAGGGTGAGCAAATCTTTAGCCACGACCCTACAAATTGGAGGCAATTTTTGACCGGGATCTCAGGTTAAAGGCACCTGCAGATCACGTAGATGTATTGAACAAGCGCGTAAAGTGATGAGAAGCTGTTGGCAAGTCATCCTCAAAACATTTGCCCATTTTGAAAGCAAGTTACGCATGATTTTAGAACTAACGAGCAAACAAAAGGATCTTTTGCAACATGGTCAAAGGGTAAACTAATATGTAGTGGTTTTGATTTCGATTATTAAGATGATTTTAGTGAAGATTAGTTAAAAATGAAAGAAAAAACTTTAGTGAAGATGATGTGTTATTGTTTTGTAAGCTTTCAGCTTTGTCGAAGAATTCCAATTGCTTGTGGAGTCCAGCTTTTTCGAATATATTCCAGCGTTGAGGACAATAGCAGTTACATTTGAGAGCGGATCTGGCCTAAATATCGGGCTCGAGAATGATATTCTCAACCATTTATTCACCAAGAGGAATTGAAGGAGGAGCCAAGATCTTGCTAATGTTATAGTCTCTTCAATATCAAGAGTGGAATCTTCTTGCAATTTAGCATTCCTATTTCTTGCCATTTGGAAGCCTTTTTCTTGGAACCAACGGAAGTAAGTGTCGATTGAAGATACATCAAGCATTTGTTTTGACTTGTAAAGCCAAAATTCTGGGAAATGCCGCAGTTTGTTCTTGTTTTCGGTTTAGAAATTTTTGCTTGAGAAAAACAGTTGACTATTCGAAAATGGACCACATGGAAAGTATTATGTCAATAGGTGTACTTTTGCTTTGCTATTTCACATGCAAGTATTGGTGAAACTTTTAGCACTTGGTATGTGTAATGGATTCTGATGGTGGAATGTTTATCACATAGTTTTACTTAATAGTTTGATTGATTGAATTGTGATAAAATGATAATTAAGTAGAAGCATATACCAGAAGTAATGTTAACAGTTGATCAATTTATACAATGAACTCCACCTTAGCTTGAAAAACAAGAAATGCATACTTTACCTCCCCCAGTGCTAAAGTCGGCCAATGAGACGTGCGTGGCATCTCCACCATCATATATATAGACGTTCTTCAGCTTTAGATCACACTTAACTTGAAGCCCCACCAAGTGCCGCCAAACTCGTAGCAAATCACTAGATGCAAAAGGAAATATTAGCATTGGATGAGTGAGTGTCACGGGGTGTAGGCGGGTCGTGAATGAAGTGGGTTCAACTTCCATAACTCCAATGTGGCAAGAGAACTAATATAGACGGACGGAGGAGCTTGGGAAAAAAGAGAGAAGAAAGCATAGAGGATAAAAGATTTCAAAACATACACAAGTATTTTTTGGTAAAAAGAGCTGATCAAGTGCTTGTTACTGAGTCGCTTTTTGTTGTCATCACTTTTCAAGAAATCCTCCAAGCTAACTCCGTGCTTTTTGAATGCTAAATAGTAATATTGTCCATCTTCAACCTGCATGATTTCCAACAAAAAAGAAGTAAACATTCTAAGAAATATAAGAGTTTAAAAATAAAAATGAAGAAGTAAACTCGGGCTCATTACGTGCCTAGTGCACATTTAATAACTACGTTAAAAAATGTACCTGGAACACTTGGTGAAACTTTTTTGCACTTGGTATGTGTAATGGATTTTGATGGTGGAATGTTTATCGCAGTTTTCCTTAATAGTTAGATTGATTGAATTGTTGGTGTGTTTGATTTTAGTTGTTGAGGATTGTTTTGGCTCCTCAAACAATGTTGGCTTCTTTTTCATCGGTAAATGTTGGATTGTAATAAAACGGCATTTTTTGTGTCTCAAACTGGGTTATAAACATTCAAACTACTTTTGAAATGGGGAATCCTGATTTAGAATTGCAAAAGCAGGGTACCAAAATTGCTGGAACCGCAAAAACTTTGTTTTTCATTACAGAACTTGGAAAACTAATTAATGGCCGCAGCCTCCGTTCCATTCTCATCAACCTCAATATAAGCTTTCTGAAACATGTTTAAGATAAAAAACGGGACATCCTCAGAATTCTGCACCATCTCGAACAAGTCTCTGGGATTCTTAATGATAGACAACGATTCAGCATGTCATCCATGACCTTAGAAACGTCAAAATCGAACGAGAATTTAAATTTCGGGATCCAAAATTCCTCAAGCGTCTCTTTCTTTAACTCAAAGTGCTCCTCATTCAGAAATCCGGAATCGGAATTGAACTTCCCAAGAAGATTTTGCAACCCATCTCGCTCATCCGGGAGAAAAAAATACATAGAGAAATTGTTGTTCTGGCGACTTTGATATGGGATTTTAAGAACCTTGAATCCATCAAACGCTCTGTAATAGTACTTTTCATAGCTATTCATGAACGGAACTGAAACATTGTCCCCATTTAGAAGATAGAATTTTCTATTTGTAGTCTTCAAAGCCTCAAATTTATAGGGATAGTCCCAAAGTCCTTTAAAGTAGAGTCCATTTGCGAGGATGAGTGTTGTATCTATAGGTACAGACCCACGTTGGAGAATGTTTTTGATAAGACCTCTTGATGCACTATTAGCCCATGAGTTAATTTCATCTACCACTTGATCAGCCAGCATACACATTACATTGTCCAAAATAAAAACATGAAATTTCAGTAATATTGAAGTTCTGGTGATCATCACCTGGTACAGAACTATAGTGGGGCCGGCAATTTTTATCCAAATCATAATAACAACACATACTTACAGTTGCGTTGGGCCAAATTATCTAAAAGCATAGTGATATATTAGACTGAAACACAAAAGATATTAGAATATATAGTGCATTTTTTTGCTTGAAAATCTCTCTAATTAATCTTGGCTCTGTCATTGATTGCCTCCCCTTCTTTCCAATTAAAAATCAATTATTTGTCTTGTTGAGGATTTGGAAGCTTGCTTTGATTGAGGAGAAAAAAAAAAAAGAAGAAGATATTTTGAAGAAACATTTTCAGATCACTCAGAACTATTTTCACACACACACACACTCAACTACTTTTTCTAAAAAAAATGATTTGGAACCAACCATCAAATATGGACGTGAATAATTTTAATGGCGGAGCCGTGAATAATTGTTTATGGAGTCAATTACGACCGTTCAAAAGTATTTTAAATGGTCCGGATGTTAATCAAATTTTTTCAAACAAGATTAACTTTTTCCCAGAAAAGCTTCATTTAAATCTGGATTGTCTAAAATCGAAACGGACAAAGCCGAAATTGTGCGGAACTATGAATAACTTCTTCACAGCTCAGCCGAGATCGTGCCGACATTGCTCCGGACAGTAAGGCTTTCGGACTCGGATGTAAAGTAAGGCTGAAAAAAGAAAAAAAAAAACCCGTGACTCGCGAATTAAGATTGAATCGAATTTCTAATCCAATTCGAACCGTGCGCAGCCCCTAAATTGTAGAGGGCATTATGGGCCTTAACATAACTTAAGCCCTATAACATGAACCGTTGGGCCATCAGAAGAGAGAGCCCAAATGGATGACCGGTTTGTTGTCAACTGGTATGTTTATGATAGCTGTGAATACAGATTTTAGATTTTAGCTTCAAAATCTATACAGATTTTAAATTCCGTATTTAAGTAGAAGTTGAAAAGATTGGTGATTGTAGCTGCAAGATAATGAGATTTGGGGAATATTTTCTTTACGTAAATTATGGGTGGACATGAATTGAATAACATTTGCAATTGGAATTATCAATGGCTTTTTAACCTAATGAAAACTAAAAAAAAATGCTAGAAACGTAATTGCATGTGTTGCTCCAACAGCTTTTTTCACAAAAAAATCATTCTGCAATCATAAAATGCAAAGATAGACAAATAAATTATCCTCATACTGATAAGAGTTATTGAAAAGCACTCCATTATAGAAATTATTTGATCGTAAATAAAGAATAAAATTTCAAAACACAAGCCCCATATTCAAGTATAGTTTACATTCACCTCAAGTTAAGAAGAAGATTCCATTCTAAATAGAGTTAATGAAAATCACTCACTATTTGATCCGAGTAGTGCTATTGGTACCGATGGCCGACGGGTACCATACCGAAAATGGATCGACGGCTACTTCGGGCCAACTCCAGCCACCGGATGGTTGATCTGAGCCGTCCAAATATTCTAAAAAAAACGATGATATAAATATAAATACGAAATAATAGGGCGGGTTTGGATTGAGCACCTACACACATCGGATGCCGTTGATTCTCACGTAAGCCCCATCATTTTTTTTTATTTGAATTTTTAGACGGCTCGAATCGACCGCCCGATGGCCGAAGTTGGCCCAGAGCGGCCGTCAGTCCATTTTCAATATGGTACCCATCAGTACCAACAGCTTTATTGATTTGATCCTAAATAAAGAATAAAAATTCAAAATACAATCCTCATATGCACGTACTAGTTGATGCTCACATGTCATTATCAATCGAGAATCATCGAGAGAATCATAAAGCCTAAGTTCTGATTCCAAATGTATGACATCCCAACCTATCCCCATTAAAAACCACCCACAAATCTCTCTTGGGATAAGCTATGACTGCAAATGAACCGAGCAGCTCGAAACTCGACTAAAAAAAAAACTCGTTTAAACTTGACTCGAAAAATAAAGAAACAAGCTCGAGGTGCACTTTTAAATTAACAACTTATCTCCTCAACCATTGCACAAGTCAGTAAACAAAAACTAACTTTTCACATGCATGTAAAAAATAAGTTACTAGTGGTAACACTGGAGTCGATAATTATAAAGATAAAGCCTCCAATTGTTCAAAACGCACAGATAATCCAAACTAGTACATGGCAATAACCATTCAGGTTCTAAGAACAAGTACCAAGACAGAGTCAATCCTCTCGGATTGGATTGAATACTGCTCCACTGAAAAAAACTAATCCCGACCGCTCTTCCCTGATTATGAATGCAAAAGGATGATCAGCAACAATACTTAAACTTTGCGGAGGGAGTTCACCTCCTCCTACCAACGACAACAAAGTAGTGGCCACAGCTTTGGTGCCCTTTTCATCCACCTCAATATAAGCTTTCTGAAACATCTTTAAGATAAAGAATGGGACATCCTCAGAACTATGCACCATGTCAGACAAGTCTCTTGGATTCTTAATTATAGACAACGACTCCCCCATGTCATCCATGACCCCAGAAACATCAAAATCAAATGAAAATTTAAATTTTGGGATCCAAAATTCGTCAAGCCTCATATGCGTTAACTTGAAGTACTCCTCATTCAGAAATCCAGAACCAGACTGGAATTTTCTGAGGAGCGTTTGCAACCCATCTCGCTCATCAGGGAGAAAAAAGTACATAGCAAACTTGTTGGCTTGGTCACTTTCATATGGGATCTTCAGAACCTTGAACCCATCAAACGATCCATAATAGCAATACTTGCTAGTACTAGTCATGAACGGAACTGAAACATTGTCCCCATTGAGAAGATAGAAATTTCTATTCTCAGTCATCCGTTCATTAAATTTATAGCCACCCCGCCAAAATCCTTGAAAGTAAAGTACATTTGCGAGGATGAGTGTTCTTTGCTTCCTTGCTAGTACTAGGCTTTGATAACGAAAAGTAATCACATTCACATATTGAATTAAGAGAAGGTAAGAACTATCCCGAGCAGTTAGGGCAATTCTTGGCTTGGAGAACGATCTTCCATCGCTTCGTTCTTCTCTTTTAGCTCATTGTTGAATTTCCTTGGATTTCGACAACAAAGACTTAGGAAGCTAGCTCAAAGGGGAGACTATCAAAGTCAAGTATGGCTATGGTTCAAACTCATGAATCTTTCTGGCCCCCTCCTTTTATGCTTTTTAGTTCAGCGGAAGATTGAATTAATTAACTGCGAAACAATGTCAATATGAACTGAGGAACAATAGAAGAATTCACTGTTTTACGAAAGAAGGAAGAAAAGGCTGATAAACTTCGCTTGAATGATAGATTGATTTTATTTCCTAGCTTTCCTCTCCGATACAGTCTTTCGAGCCTAGCTTTCGCTTGCTACCATAGAAGGGAAGATAATAACCGTAAGATCGACCTTCACTCTATAGGTACAGACCCATGTTGGAGAATGTTTTTTATAAGACCTCTTGATGCAATATTAGCCCATGAGTTAATTTCATCCACCACTTGATCAGTCTGCATAGACCGTCCAAAATGACTTGTAGAAACATGTAATTTCAGTAATTATATTCAAGTTGGGGTAGAGCTATAGTGGGCTTGCAATCTTTACCTCTAAGTTAAAATAACTTCAAATACGTATGATTGCATTGTGCCAAAATTACCTAAATGTATAGAGTTCCAGAGTGGAACACGAAAGTCACAATACTCGTAAAAAATAATTACTTTTTTCATTTAAAAAATAATTGAGTGTCTTGTTGAGGATTTGAAAGCTTGTTTTGATTGATTAATATATTTCGAAGAATTATCTTCAGATCCCTCATAACTATTTTTCACAAACACATGAGATTGATGATGCCAACTATGTTTAAAAAAAAAAAAAACAATTGATTTCGCCCCAACCAACAAACATGGAAGATATCAATGTTTTCAGAAATTGACTTTGAAAACCATGTCTATTGTTAAACTTTTTAAAAAGAATAATTCTGTGTTTTTCAAGATTTTTACAGGCTTGTTCTTTGTGGTACTGCAACAGTACAATTATCATAATAAAAGTGCTCGAGTGTATGAAGTTCACTACATTAAAGCAACAGACTAAAGGAAAAAATCATATTAGCCGAAGGATAATTGTGAGAAATATTACCTTAGTTGTAAAATCAACATTGTTCGCTTCAGACTTGAAAATACCTTATAGAACCTCTTTGTATTTAGAAACTAGAGGAAAACGTTGATCGACCCAAGCTCCATTGATCATGGTCAAAATCAAACCATCGTCCCTGATAAAACCACCACCGTAATCCTTTTTAGAGGACTCACTGCATCCACGCAGCACTGCTGCAATGCGTCTCGACTTTGATATGACTTCATCGATGCTTTTGGACCCAAGAAAGCCCAGCATAACCTTTAGAGTATCGCCTGTTGATCCTGCAACCACCATGTTTAGAACTGTTTTGATCGATAAAGGGGGGAAGACACTACATTCTTGCCAGAACCCTTTCGGATCTCCTTGAGCATCAACTCACCGGCAACCTGTGTGCAAAACTCCATTGTTGATCTCTTTCTTTTTAGAATTTGTGCTAGCTAGTAGTATGTCTGCTTGGCGTTTGTGTAGTAGATGTTTGTATTTATACACAGGCGTTTTGGGCTTTCCCTGATAGCCAAGGTTTCTGTCTTTGGCCTCTCGACTTCCGTTCACTCTTTGATTGTTTGTGCATTTATTTATTGCCTCGATCATAGGGTATAGCTACGGCCAACCTTTTTGTTCACTATGTGATATACTTTACTAGTAGGGAGTATGTACTAGTAATAAATCCTAGAAATTTAGTATTCCAAAAAACTAGCGCGCACTTCAAATAATCTGATCAAAAAAAAAAATTCAAAATAGAGAAAACAAAGGGAAGTGCTACAATACACACCTGAGAAACCTAAATTATCTATCGGGCTTAGTTTAGTTGTTGCAAACTGTCACATAATTGATGAAGTGTTCGATCGTTACAACTCACAACTCTTATGATGTAGGTGAATATAATTCTTTTGCCACTTTAGACATTTAGAAAAAAAAGACTACTTTATTTATTTTTCTCTCTAATAAACAAGTTTGTTGGGTCTTAAATTAAACTAAAATTGCCGTACTTACCTAAATGGAGAAGATGGGAAATGCAAGAAGAACTGATTTGATTCTCCAATCGAAGAGTCAGTCGAAGTTATTTGCAGGCAGTTATGGCGAACGAGAAATCTTGATGAAGGCAAGTGAGAGACCGAAGCGTCACCAAAATTTAATTGCAGGAGGAAAGATGGAAGGGGGCTGGAAGTGTGGATTCAGGATGTAGAGGAGATCATGGGCCTTAAAAAAACTGAGCCCTATTACAAGAACCATGCATTGGGCCCACTAATGTCTCCAGTTGGGCCATTGGAAAAAAAATCTGAAAAAAACTGTACGTCGGAAGAGGGACCCGAAAAAGGATCGCCACCTAGTGTGGCTAATTCCTGAGTTCGAGTCCTCGAGGAGAAGATGCTCGACTCCCGTTGTAACAACTAACTCCTAACATTCTATCTTCTAGCAAAAAAAAAAAAGAAGCCGAAATGAACAATGGGTCTATTGTTCATGATTTTTCAATCCTTCGTAAATAAATCAAAAAAATGTTTGGATGATTGGAATCTTAAGGATTAGGAATATGAATGTGATTTACTAAGAATTAATTTCCCTAGGAGTATAATACCTGGAGTAATTTCATTCCGGTGTTTGAATTAATTCAGTTATCTTATGCATGAAACAATTATTTTAAAAATTTATCAAAGTTGACAAAACAATTTTTTGAACAATATATATGAAATCAAACAATTGGATAGTACGAATTGTTAAGGAAAAAAACTCTTCATCATTTTGGTCATTTGGTTGAACAATTGGATAGAACAAAAATAATTCATTTGGTTTAACTCAAACTCCAAACATTCATCATCCATTCTCCTACGTATCTAGTAAAAATAGTTATAAAAAAAATTTCATCCAGTAAAAATAGCTAGTACGGGAAAAATCTTAATTTCCAAGTAACACTAAAAAAAGGTATGGAGATGTAGAAGAAAAATTCATTCTTTAGTTTGCTTGATGGCCGGTGGATTTTTATATTTGCCAAAAGTTTAGAAATTTCATTGATAACCAAGAGAGAACATCAAAGAGCAAATTCTCCATTGGACAAATGAGAGAATAGCCAACCAGGTGGATAGGCTCCGAGGAAAGACTTACACCCCAAACTCCTTACAAAGGTCACTGAGATACAATATACCTCACTCAAAACTCATACCACCAATATCAAAGAAAGAAAAACAGTACAATCCACCCGAAGTGTTAGGAAGACCCCAAAGAGGAGAAACACCCTCAAGTGGGACATCGCAGCAGAAAATTATAAAGAAAAAAGAAAATCACCGGCGGTGCAGGATCAGACAATCCAACCTTCCCTTCTCCAAATCAACTCCAGATCGGACCCTGTTCTCCAACCTCTTGACTCTGGACTCTGCAATCCGCCCCTAGTCACCGAAACATTTATAACAAGGCGTCACTATAGGAGGCATATGAAGTGCTTGGTTGAACATTGAATATAAGTCTTGTTAAAGCGTCACAAAATAATAATAATAATAATAAGTGGCGGGCTTATATTTCCACTTTCCCATTTTCGTTATTTTTGCCTTTTTTAAATTTTCATATTAAAGATAGAGGAAAATAAAGAGTTACGATAATTTTTGTCATTCAAAATACTTTGGAACTTCTCTTGATGGAATGATTTGTATTCTCAACATGATTATTAAGAGTTATTGGGATGTGTATAACAAAATGTAATTAATGTACTTAAACTTATATATCACGGGGCCCCCTTTAGAATTTGCCTATTTGTGGAGTTTCTCTCCTCGACTTTTTGGTAACATATATGGATTACCATCAACCATAAAACGATATTTATTGTACTAGTTTTATTTAATATGAACATTTAGCAAATTCTGTTCATATTTTTTCACTTTCTAATTCATCCCATATATCTACACAGATCCAAAATTTTACATATTTTTTGACCAATAACAAAAAATATTATTAACAACTAAAATAACAATGGTGCTCAGAGATGATAGTAGTGGCACTGGGGTGGATATTCCAGTTATTAGAAAGAAAACTTCAACCATTTTTTTTATCAGAATAAAATAGTTTATATTCAATCAAGCCCAACGGCACTTACAAGCAAAGCTGTAAATGAACCGAGCAGCTCGCGAGCTCGGCTCGGTTCAACTCGTTAAGGCTCGTATCGACTCGGCTCGTTACTAAACGAGCCGAGCTCGAGTTCGAGTATTCGGCTCGTTTACTAAACGAGCCGAGTGGGGCTCAGCTCGTTCGACAAAAGCTCGGTTCATTAAGGAAGGCTTAACTTGATTAAAGAGTCTCGTTTGGTAAATGACTAAGCTCAGCTCGTTAAAGCTTGAACTGAGCTCGAGCTTGAGTTTTTGACTCGTTAAGTAAACGAGCCGAGCTCGAGCTCGCCGAAGCTCGGTTCGGCTCCCCTACTTACAAGTCACAATGGAATCCATAAAAAAAACAATGACAACCATCAAGTGTACCTCAACCATACACAAGTTACTTTTTAGGTCAAATCTCCGATTATTCAAAACAAAAAGCTAATCACAATTAAAGTGAGAATAACCATTCAGGTTCTAAGAACAAGTACCAAGTCAATCCTCTTGGATTGGATTAACTACTCCTCCAATGAAAAAAAAAACTAGACCGGATCGCTCTTCCCTGATCATGAATACAAAAGGATGATCAGCAACAAAACTGACACACTTGACTCCTGGCGGAGACCAACAACCTCCTGCTCTCATTCCCTAAAGAGTAAAAGCTGCAGCCTCCGTGCCATTTTCATCTACCTTAATATAAGCTTTTTGAAACATGTTTAAGAGAAAGAATGGAGCATCTCCAGAATTCTGCACCATCTCGGACAAGTCTCTCGGATTCACAATTATAGATAACGATTTTCCCATGTCATCCATAACCTTGGAAACATCAAGACTGTACGAGAAATTAAATTTCGGGATCCAAAATTCATCAAGAAGTACTCCTCATTTAGAAGTCCAAAATCAGAATTGAACTTTCCGAGAAGATTTTGCAACCCATCTCGCTCATCCGGGAAAAAAAATACATAGAGAAGTTGTTGGGCTGGCAATTTTGATATGGTATTTTAAGAACCTTGAATCCATCAAATGCTCCATAATGGAGTAGTAGTTTTTGATACGTACTACTCATGAAAGGAACTGAAACATTGTCCCATTTAGAAGATAGAATTTTCTATCTTTAGTCATCCATGGATTAAACTTGTAGTGATAATCCCAAATTCCTTTAAAATAGAGTCCATTTGTGAGTATGACTATTGTATCTTGAGTTACGGACTGAAAAAGTTATGGTGAAACGGGAATCTTTTGCCACTTAGACATTTAGAAAAAAGACTACTTTATATTATTTTCTCTAATAAACAACTTTTGTTGGGTCTTAAATGAAATTAAAATTGTTATACTGATTTAATTGAAGAAGATGGGCAATGCAAGAAGAACTGATTTTTCTCCAATCGAAGAGTCAGTCGAATTTATTTGCAGGCAGTTATGGTGAAACGGGAATCTTGATGAAGGCAAGTGAGAGACCGAAGCGTCAACAAAATTTAATTGCTGGAGGAAGATGGAAGGGCCGGTAATGTCTCCAGTTGGGCCATTGGAACAAAAAGCTGTACGGCAGAGCCGAAAAAGGAACACCGTCTAGTGTGGTTGTTGGTTACTTACTCTCTCTCTTAAGAGGGAGTTAAGAGAGAGGTCCTTAGTTCGAGTCCTCGTGAAGAAGGTATTTGACTCCCGTTGTAACTACTACTAACAATTAACCCCTAACATCTTATCGTCTGGCGAAAAAGGAAAAACAAAGAGGAAGCCGAAATGAATAACTGGTCTGTTGTTCGAAAAAAGGGTCTGATTTTTCAATCCTCCTTAAATAAATCCGAAAAATGTGTAGATGATCGGAATCTTCAGAAAGATTAGGAATATAATGACTTTTTTGAGTAGGAATATGAATGTGATTTACTAGGAATTAAATTCCTAGGAGTATAATATCTGGAGTGTTTGGATTAATTCAGTAACCTTATGCATGAAACAATTATTTTAGAAATTTATCAAAGTCGACATTTTCATTTTTAAATTATTTAGTCAAGAATCCAAGATTACAATCGGATAGAGAGGGATCAGATCCAAACTCAATTTGGGAATATGATTCCTGACTGAATATATTATCATGAATCACATTCATATTCCTGTCTTTTTCCAAACATCGGAGTCATGGAAGTATGACATCACATTCAAAATGTTGTCTCTTCCAAACGTCAGAACAATGAAAATATGGAATCGCATTTGCATTCCTCCTCAATATTCCCGCCATCTACTTATTGGGGCCAGTGAATTCGTGGGTTCGTATTTTTATCTTTCTTTCAATTTTAATGTTGTCTCTTCCAAACGTCAGAACAATGAAAATATGGAATCGCATTTGCATTCGTCCTCAATATTTCTGCCATCTACTTATTGGGGCCAATGAATTCGTGGGTTCGTATTTTTATCTTTCCTTACTTCAATTTTACGCACTCTCTCTCAAAATCTCCTAACCCTAACCACCAACAGCCCCCCCCCCCCCCCCCCCCCCCCCCCCCCCCCCCCCCCGCGTCAAACTGTCTACTCTCTCAATCCCGTGACTAAAGTTTGGGTGTCAATTGGGAACTTTTTAGCCAGATTGTTTTCCGGCGAGGTTCCAGGGCTTCGGTTTCAGTGGTTGTGGGTAAGATACTTCAATTTTACGCACTCTCTCTCAAAATCTCCAAACCCTAGCCACCAACAGCCCCACCCACCACCCCCCCCCCCCCCCCCCCCCCCGTCAAACCATCTTCTCTCTCAATCCCGTGACTGAAGTTTGGGTGTCAATTGGGAACTTTTTAGCCAGATTGTTTTCCGGCGAGGTTCCAGGGCTTCGGTTTCAGTGGTTGTGGGTAAGATATTGTCTACTACCGTTTTCAGCCTCTACTTCTCAGATCTGTGACCTACGCCGTCTACCGCCTCCCAATGATTTCTTCCTATTTTGTGAAGCAGATGTGGTGGTTACGAGTCTATCAAAGTGGTTGCGAAAGAGTGGCGGCGAATGTCTTGGTGGTACTTCTTTTAGTTTGTTATTTTGTTTTAATAATGTCCTCTCTTCGGGGGGTTTCTTCTTATTTTGTAGGGCGGCACATCTATGCACTTATACGCTCTTTCTGTTGGAGTGTCCAATATGTGGACTCCCAACCTTCTTCCCTCGTGGGGATCTTTTGACGAATCCTTTGCTTTGTCATCCCTGTTGCTATTCTTTTGATCGTCCGTGTGGAGAGCAGGGAATGAATTAACTTGTTTTCCCAAAATTGAACCTGATTGGGAGGTTGTGATTGATGCCATCAAATTGAAGATAGTGCTATGGGTGAAGTTGAAGAGTACATCTATCGCTATTCCGTCAACAATATTATCCATAACCTGCAAAGCAACGAAGAAGGGGGACAAATTGTGCAGTTTTGTTAATAGGGAGCTATTACCAGGCCTCATTGATTGGGAAGCATCTTGGATGCTGCACGAGGGTCATGGACAAAAGATTTGTTCGGGCTAGCATTTTTTTGTTTACTGACTGTGTATTGATTTTACTTCAAATACTCTGTCAAGAAACTTTATTCGCATGAGATGGGTGAAATTCACCTTTTAAGTTTGTATAGAACATGCAGTTCAACTTTTACAGTTAATTCTGTCGGGGACACTTCAATTTGAGAAGATGAGAGACACCCGCTATAACATGTAGCCGACTGTTGGGGATGCCAGTCTTTGCTAGTGCCCTCCCCTGCTTGTCCAGTATCACAAAACAAGGAACATATCTAATGTCATAATGGAGGAGCTGCAATGAAATCAAATTATCATTTGTCAATCGCAGCATCGTACCAGTTAAGATTATGCACCATGAAAAATGCAGCATCCAAAACAACAGAATTCAAAAAACGAAACATTAGATTTATCGTCGAATAATCAAGTTCTCAGCAACTTCAGCTTACGCAATTAAAAGAGATGAAAAAAATGGACGACATTAGAAGTCAATATGGATAACATATGGCCCAAACCCAGAGTGAGCAATCTATGATGCATTTATATTCGGAAACAAAGCAAAAGTGGAGTTAGGTTCCAAATAAGACCACCACAGACCAAAAAATACACTTGGCTGAAAATAGCTTATGCTTGAAAATACCGTTGAGCAATGACCCTGGTTCACGAGGTCGACTCAAAAATTGCCGCACAGTCCACAAGCTCAGAAAAACTCATTTTTCAAGACTAGAGAACATAGCTTTGAGGTACTCCATCAAACTCTTAATTGTTCAACCCCCTTTTTCAAAAGTGCATTTTATCCCAATGGTTTGTTGGAAGGGTTCCTTATGCAGCAAAAGAAAGCTAATGCAAGCACTTGAGCCAAATGCCACAGAGACTGGGTAACACCTCCATTGGTTTGGCTTCCGCCTACAGGAGGGTAAATCGTGTAGGCAAAAAATCTTCCTAGTTAAGGCCCTAACATTTGATTATCAAAAAAAAGAAAGGCCCTAACATTGCTATTCTCTTCCCCAAACAGAATAAAATCATATCCGCAATTCAAATATTGCCCTCAACACATGCATTACTCGGTGCAACTCTGCTGTACATCGACAAAATTCCTTCGAGTTCTTTGTACATTTTAATTAGGAAATTACTGCACATGCAAGTGAAAAAAGCTTGTTAAAGGCAACCTCCATGTTTCATTCTTCTTGTGTATGCAATGAGTTAATTGGAAAACCGTTGCTCAACACAATTGCCAGATGTCATTCATTTAATAAGAAATAAAAGGGAATGTCAAAAATTTGAGTGTCTAAAGTTGAAGCAACTACTTTTGAAGTAAGAGAAAGAAAGGCAAGGACTGGAGTGGGACTCAAAGCCGAAAAGAATAAAAGAAAAGTAGAAATGTGGTGGGTTTCAGAACGGACACAGTCGTCTATTCTATTCGAAGAAGAAACTAGGTTTTCCTGTTTAGTTGTATTTACCAACAAAATAGAAGAAACTCAGACGAAATTTGTTGTCCTGAATCATAGGAATACCAAAATAACATTTCCCCACGGATGACATTATAGCTCCTCAAAAGTATATCATCAAACCACACGAATTTTTCGAATGTGAATACAACAACTTGTGAGTTGTGAACAGTTACACAACTAAGCAACAGAAGATTACTGCAAACTTAAGTAAAACAACAGCCTATATATATTTGTGAAACTCTAACAAGGAACGCTATATGAAATTACACACACATGGTTTCAAATTTCAGTCTTCAAAACAATAAGATGTACATGAATATGACGGGGGGACCACGAAACCTTGCAGCCTCAAACACTTAAAATTGGGTACTTCCTGGAATTAAGTAAAATGGAGGAAACATAACCAAGAGGGAGTCTAGAGAGAGTACCTCAGGCAACCATTTATCATTCTCCGCATCAGCCATCACAATGTTAAGCCACTCAGAATTCCTATTCTGCATTTCCAACACAAACTTGAGCAAAGAATTGCATAGCCTGCATTTGGGCGAGTAAAACTCGATCACCGTAGCTTCTTTCCCGCTAGCCAGTGCAGAGGCCAGCGCACTCAGCTCGGCTTCTCCTCGCTCTTCCGGCGTCAATACCTTCTCCTTCCGTTCAAAACTGATTTTGGGGCTCATTTTAGGTCTTCCATCTAGATCAAACGGGGTTCGGGTCGCTAAATTCGGGGATTTCGATATCGATTTCGCGATATTGAAAGCTGCAGATCCGATATTTTGAAGGGATTTGAACATCCAAGGAGTCTCGAGTTTGCAGGTGGTGTTGGAAAATTTAGGGTTTTGGTGGGCATCATCCCATGGCCATTTCAGGCAAAACAGAGGAGGTTTTGGAAAAGAACCCATTTTTCCTTCAATTTCATTTCCTTGAGTCATCTATCTATTCTACTCCATTCAATGTCGTCTACAGCTAAGATGCTGGGAAAACAAATAATGTCACGAATCAGACAAGAAGTATGGGTGTTCACATAAACCCTAAACCCTAGTATCAAGCAAATTGAGCGTTGCTCTAAAAGTGGGGTAAAAAAAAAACAGTTCAATTTTGGGGAAAAGATAATTGGAATCAGGAATCGATGAACCTCTTGTAGGCATCAAATCAAAGTCAGCAAACACCTCCAGATTCTGCGACCGTAAAATTTGCAACTACAATATACAGTACAATTCTAATTTGTGGTGGAGAGCGGGTAAAATCACTGGCTTCTCCGGAGGTTTCGATTATCACAGATTGTACCCAAAATTGTGTCTCAATTACAGAGGCCACCGTTTATCTGGCTGGATCAACTACTACTAGTACTAGTCTAGGGCTGTAAACGATCCAAGACAAGCTTTTATCGAGTTTGAGCTCAGCTCGTTTATTAAACGAGCCAAAAATTTGAGCTCGAGTCTTAACGAGTCAAGCCTTTATCCAACCGAGTTGAGTCATTTACTAAACAAGCATCTTTAATCGAGCCGAGCCATGCTTAACCAACCGAGCTCAGCTCATTTACTAAACGAGCTGAGCAGAATCGAGCCTTAACAAGCCGAGCCGAACCGAGCCAAGTTTGCAAGCTGCTCGATTCGTTTACAGCCCTAGCTGAATGTTTGTTTTCTCCCTGACGAACATACTAATGAACGCACGATGAAGACAAGAACATGCTCATTGAATTGGATACGTGAGTTTCTATTGTTTAGTTGGACAAGATTTTTGGAAGAGCAGAACATTAAAGACAAGAGTGGGGAATGAGACTATTTATATTACACTTGAACTCAAACTTTTTTTTGTCTTGATAGAAAATAGCTAGACCCATCCCTATTTATACTACTCCATAGAAGGCTCTAGTACAAAGATATTTTCATACAAAATAAACTTTGAGGTAATTCTAGAATTACACATGTGACTAATTCTCATAAAAAAACTCTAGATATTTTGCAAGGATATTCTAGAGCTTCTAGAGATAGATATTTTAGTGTTCCTAAAGACTAGATATTTATATCTTCTTCAATAATATCTTCCATCTTTGGATTGTCAATTGGATTTGTTTGGACTTAACTTTCTTGTGCCAAAATACTAGATTTAGTTTATGCTTCAACAACGTTAATCATAATTAATATGAAATAACAATTAAAAAGTTGATACACCTAATAACTCCAACAAACTATGTTTACTTTTTAAAAAAAAGTTTTTAAAAAGCAAAATTTCAAATCTCTCAACTGAAGCCTACTACATTAAGACTTCATGTTCCCTTCGCTAGGGAAAGAAAAGTCAGGCAACAAAACACAATCGAAGTACGGTTCTTTCTTATATACAAGCCATACATTGAGGTTGAATTTTATCAAATGGTTTGAAAGATGCAATAATTAGATCAAATGGCTTACACTAATGCATTTGGGGTTCTGCTTCCAGAAATAATGTTCGACTTTTTTCCAATAAGTAATCGTAGGATACGTACCAAATTGGGATACGAGTATAAATCGTAGGATACGCGGTCGTATCGTAGGATTTCTATACAAAAAGGATACAGGGTGGGATACGTATCGTTCTCCGAAGGAGAAGATACAAATCGTAGGATACGTATCGTGTATCGTAGGTTTTTAACAACTATGCTTAAAAATATCTCAAAAATAATATTTTGGAAAAAAAACGCCGAATCTCTCGGCGGTGCCTAGGCGCTTGGCGGCGGGTCGCCACCCAACTAGCACCAAGCGCCATTTAGAACACTGCATTGAACTAGTTATGAAGAATTGAATGTATTTTTAAAAAATAACTAGATTTGCACTCTATAAATTGGTCCTGCAAAATGACAACTCATACATAAATAACAACATGTTTACACTTGTGAATACTACATACCCAAGCATTTGTGAACAAAATTTAGCTAATCGACTTTATTAACTATTAGGGTACAAAATGTTCTACCTATGCCCCCAAATCAAATGATAACCCTCCTTATCTTAATCAATAATTACGTCTAATCTAATATTGAAGTCTGGCGGAGAACCAAAGTAACTATGCACCATACGCAATGGTTATAGACCATAGGCAGGTTGCATTCATCTTGACCATCCAAATTTATTTGTAGAGTAATGTGGTGTAGTGTGTTTCTGGCTTCTGGAGGTATATACCTAATAATACGCGGATTTGCAGTCTTGTGTTATCACCATTCAATCTAGCAATTGTATCGTCCATTGAGTAATATTAAAGAGGAGAAGCAGAAAATCATACAAAGAGTAATTACTAATGCCGTAACAGTAAATTTTGCATAGTACACAGCAAGAAGCCAAATATGCGATCTATTATTGAACAGCACCTGAAGATGGCTCGTCGGACGTCGGCGATGCTTGCCGGGTCCTGGGGATGGTTTGCCGGAGGTCGGCGACGAAGGGTCACGATGACTATCACTGGGTATGTTATTTCTAAGGTTTTCGAAGGTTTTTAAGGTTGATCTGAGAGTTTCGTTCATCAATAGGCTAGGGTTTTGAACATCAGTAGTTACTGTGGATGTCGATTTAGGGTTTTGAGGTATGGACGCAGGTCGATTCAGGGTCAAGAGGGAGGGTCTGAGGGAGAGTGAGGGATGAGATCACTGCCTTTGACTCGGAGAGAAAGAGAGAGAAGGGGGGGGGGGGAGAGATACCTGGTGGTGGTGGTGCTGATGGAGAAGAGAGGCCATGAGGTGGGGTGGTGCAGTGGTGGGTCGGAGGAAGAGAGAGAGAGACACACACACAGAGGGACGCGGCTAGGGCTTATCTTGTAACGAGACCATTGGATTGACCTCAGCACTTGGATCAGTGTGGTCCCCCCCATTAAATGAGTGAATGGCTGAGATCAATTTATGGGGGGCCAGACTGTTGTGAAATCCCTTCCCTTCCTTCCTTCACCTCTCCCTTATTCCCGTTCCACTAATGCCCCGTTTGATAACAATAATAGACGGTTGGAATTCGTAAGGAAATGGGATTAAGATTGGGATTGGTAAGGAAATGAGATTGGTGATGAGTATGTTTGATTGAGATGGGATTAGATGATGAGATTATAAATATCATGTTTGTTTCACATGGATAGGATTGGATTGATAATATACATTTTCGTTTTTGCCCTTCACATGGGATAGGATTGGTAAGGAGATGGGATTGATGAAGATTATTTTCGTATTTGTGCATTGGCAAGGATGGGATTGGATTGTTAATATCAAGTGGGAGAGGCCTTCTCAGTACCCCTAATACCCACCTAGCTAGTCCTCAGGATTAATAATCCCAACTCATTTTGGATTACCAAACACAGTATTAATAGTCCCATGGGATTGGTAATTCAATCCCAAGTGCTAATATGGTTATCAAACGGGGCTTGAGAACTTTATTTGACTTTACTCTTTAAAATTTTGTCAACTTTTTTCATATTTGTTAGTTTTGTGGATTATTGATTCACTAGTGCTTGCCCGTGCCTACAGCACTACGCACCCCGGTTGGAATTATCTGTGCCTACGGCACTCCCCCAACTATACATTTAAGCTAACTACAAAGAACTATCAACTTGCTACAAAGAACACTTCGAAATTGACTTTCAAAAAAAAAACCTTCGAAATTCAATAAGACTTCAAGTGTGATCACAAAAAGGCACGTGTATTAAAACTTTCCAACGTCAATTAAACTCAATAAGTATCCCCCTTCTCAACAAATGAGTATCCCTTTCTCCACAAAAGGAGTCAAAATACTACAAATTTATGAATATGCTTTTCGAATTTTGCAAGGGAAAGAGATGTTGCATTCAGAAATTATTGCGGCTGTATTATGTTGTTGTGAATCCTAGATGGAGAGGGTTTTTGATATCCAAATCAAGAAAAGCCAGAATAATTTCTGCCAAATCAAGGAAAGCTTTTCAAATAAATCTCTTCATTAGTCTCTGAGTGATGAATGTCTTTAGCAAATGTGCTTTTGAATACATAAAGAGGGGAAATGCTTAGGTCGCCATATACTACATCAAGGCTTTGATAAGCCAAGAGTAAAATATTCTTCCAAGATTCCTTCTGAAATGCAATTCAGCAAGCAATTTATCAGTTTATCAGAGCTGCTTTAGTCAAGAAAGCACAGTCGAATTCCCAAGATGTGAATGTTGACAGTGCAATATTGAGAACTAAAATCTGGTTTGGAATCATAATCATGCCAAATTACAAGAAATTCATCAATGGGTACATTTGGTAGGCTCATAATTATTTGAAAATCCAAATTTCTTAACTTGTGGACAAACCTTGGAAGCGCTCCAAGACTTTGAGTAGTTAGGATCCATGCTTCTTATGCTCCAATCTGCACACTGTTATCTTGTTTGTGGGGAAAAGCTAGATGCAGATCCTCACTGCATAAGAACAGAAAATGTTGATGTAGATACTGAGATACAAAAATTATAAACAGACATAGAAAAGTACCTAATACATATAGTAACCAATTTTTCGTCCTAGATTCTGAGGAAAAGTACCTAACCCATTCCAATTGAGCCTGAGCCCAACAATTAGACTCCATTTAAATGGACTTTTATCATTGTCATTCAAATGAAATAGTTTTTCCCGAAAACATGTTCATGCGTAACCTAATACTAAGAAGCTTACTCCACCTAGTAAGATGTCTACACATTAAGAATTAGGCTTTACAACTTCATAATACAAAGTATTCCACTCAAATAAGTTGTTAACAGATTTGACTTTTTAATCAAGTAATTAAGAATCAAGTCGTTAAGGATCAAACCCATTAGTTGCAAGTGAAATTTGACTTTTTCCAAGAGGGATGAAAAACATACTAACAAATAAAGAATGTAGACTAAATAGTAAAAGTGCACTTGAAATTGAATGTACATTACAACTGGAATCACCGGATACCAATTTAGATGAACTCCAAAAAAAAAAAAATACCATTGGCAGGTGGAGGAATTTTGTGTTTCTTATCCAACTTCAGCAGTTCTAATCCAACTTAACATTTTTTTCATCAATGTTGAGTTTCTCTCTCTGCCACTAAGGGTCAGCAAAAACAATAAACCCAAGGCCACAGGCACACCCTGTGCTCTGATCCATCATAATTACTGATTCCAAAACTTCCCCGAAATCCCACCAATGAATAATTTTGCAAGATCAGATTGCATTTGCAGTACAAAAGCTAAGATCAGTTTTACTCAAATTAAAATAAAAAGCAAACTTTTTCTAGCAAATAATTGCAAGACTCATAAAAATTCACCCTTTACACAATCCATCGTAACAATAAAAGGTCCAAACGACCAAATGCAGATAAAAACCAATTAAACAACAACAACCAAAGCCAGAATGCAACAATAGGGAAGTGCCTGGCATTGCTATACCAATTTCCAAGATTACCATTCTTCACAATACTGCCAAAATCTTTTCAAAAGGCAACATTTCAAACGTTAAAAAAAAAATGGGGCAAAAAGCCTTACCTTAACACGGAGTTCCTTCATTGGGTGGGGGTCAGTAAAGCTTGAATTGTGGTGACAATAGGTCCCTGGCAATATGACATATAACTAAGATTTTGCTACTTAGTAGATCATTTTTCGGAATGGATGATCGAGATTTAGGTTGATATACTAAAAAATTGGACCAGCAGGATTCATTTCGCGAAAGAAAAGAAAAGAAAAAGGCAACCGTTTTGGTTTTGAAATCAAAACATAATTCTCTGCCTACAAACAGCCCCCACTCAACACTAAAAAAGAAGAAAGCTCTCTGTTTCTCTCTCCAACTGAGAACCACTCCCACACTCGCACCCACTCAATTCCCACAAACAACAGAGTTAATGGGTTCCTAACCCATTTCTCTTTTAGAATCCCAGTTTCGTTCATTGCCTTTGGTAAATCAGTGGTGGTATTTGGTGAGCTGAGCAAGAAACCTATTCCTAAATCAAAGACCATCATTCACCACATGGGTCTGTGTGGTATCGGAACCCCTTCTGGTTCTGGATCACTCGAAAGGCAGAATGGAAAGCACAAAAAAAAAAAACAAAAAAGCATGTTGCGGGCATAAATTTCGAACTGAAGAGAACCAAATTGAAATAGAACCATAAAAGCACCCCAAAAAAAAAACACCAACAGACAAAGTCCGGCGGTATGTGTATGTGGAGGAGAGAGGGGGGTTGATTTTGATCAAATAATAACAACCCCAATTGGGCACTAACCTGAGATTGAGCAACAGCGGTGCTTAAAGGACAACGGTGTTTGGCGTCTGATGGAGCTGGCGGTGGACGGCGGTGGGAGTAATGATCGTGGGCTGTGCACTGATGGTTAGGGTTTCAAATTTTGAACTGATGGCAATTTTGACTGGGATCGTGGGAGTAACTTCACATTGATGGCAATTTTGTAATTAAATTAAAGAGCCTCGACAGTTTAATAAAATGGAAATCTCACCTCAACCTTTAGATCAATTCAATCTCAACCCTTATATCAATTTGTTTTGTGTGGAGGCTTACACCATTGTGTTTTATTAAGGAGACTAGTGTATGCCCGTGCTTGAAGGCACGGGTCGAACGATCGACACACGCAAATAAGCACTAAACTCACGTACAATATATCATTAACTACCCAACGAATTCAACTATGCAAAAAATAATAATCCATACATATTCGAGTGACCTTTGTATGTGTGAACAAACTGCTCGTGCCCAAAGGCACATACCAACATAATTTTATCACCACAAAGAATAAACCAATTACTCGTGCCGACAACACTACCTACAAATTTAGAGTGTATTTACTATTTAAGATAGGAATGTATTACAATCAGATTGGATTTCTACATGAATTCATATTGTGCATCCACTCACTTTCTCTTCGATTTTGATTGAAGCCAACCGCCAAAGCAATACAACACACAACACATGACCATAAGAGAAAATGACCAAAACAAAAACATAAAAGACTGGAAGATCTTGCATTCCTTGATCAGATTGCTATGAAGCTGGTTTTCTTTAATGAGATTCACCTCTTTCAGCCCCCTATATTTACTTGAGTCGGTTCTTGTCCCCAAATGTATCCAAGTCTTGGGCTAACCCCCTGAAGTTCAGCCTCCATGCTCGCGTAGTCTTGCAACCATCATCCCTATGTACTCCACCAAAGCAAGCAATTAATTTCGAAGTAGTCAATTTCATGTTAAACCGCATTATGCAAGAAAATTGTCAGTCACTCAATGGCAAGTATATCGAACAAAGACATCAAGTTTGAGAACATAACAGGCTAATGGCTTAACTTTAAGTTATTCCTAAACAAACCTTAAAGAAGTAAATAAACCTAAGACCATCATTTCCATGAAACTATATCCAGACACATCCCCATCAATATCTCAGTCCCTGGACAATACAACCAATATACAAACCGTTCATAAAGACGACAAAATATTGAAACTCAAATTTAGTGTGCAAACAAAACCTCAATCAGAGAAGCGACACCCGATGAAACATACTCCGAAATCCAAATTATTAATTTTTCAGGAAAGTGTCCAGAATGTTATGCTGGCCTCATTTCATCTACAAAAAGGTGTCATTTTCAGTTTTCACTAAACGCAGAAATAATTATAACAATCGGCGTAATGTTATCGACGCGATATTATGGACATTTTTCTGTCAAAAAGAAAGAATGTTGGGTCTGAAGGAAGTTTTAGAAACAAACCATCCATGGTTTGTATCAGTGAAAATCATGAAGCACAAACTTCTTTACCTCTTTTTTATCAGTGACCACAAAGATATAGACGTACGCAGATTCATTCCTGCAAACTATAGTCACATAGGGTCAGAAATGAACTGTAAGATAAACAAATCCGTATTATGCCGAAAAATAATTTCAAAGAAATTACCTCAAGTAATTTCACATCACAGCTCAGTCATAGCTTCATTCCTGAAAAGAAAAAATAAAAAAGGGAAAAAAATATAACAAAAAGAAACCTCTGAGACACACAAAAAAAAAGATAATAAAAAACACATTAAAACCCAATCACCTCGTTAGAATTTGAAAGTAAGTAACTGATGCACCCACATGAACCCACTTCAGATTTTTCACAAATACACCGACGACAAATATAAATCTCACAATTGAATAAAAGGTCAAAGGAAAAAAGGCCAAAAAACTAAAAGCAACGGGAAGAATTTTTGTACCTTTGAAGGAAGAACAACCAAGGGCACAGTCACTTTTAGCCTCTACTCATTTCTGCAAATCCTCCTTCTATGTTATTAAAAAAAAATAGTTTCAAAATATTTTCTCTTATAGGCCTGAAAAGAACAGTATAGTTCAGGAAAAATCTACTCCATAATAGCTTATACTCCATATTTTTCTAACCGTTTGGCACAGTATTATTCTAACTATTTGGCACAGTATTCAAAAAGTCATGAACGGAAATCGCCACAAAGAAAAAGAACGGTATAGGCTAGAAAAGGGAGAAAAAATTATGTCCATTCAAAGCACGGTATTGTAAAGAAAAAAGAATAGTATAGTACAGGAAAAATCTACTCCATAATATCCATATTTTTCTAACCGTTCGGCATAGTATTTTTCGATTTACTTAATCAACCTACGCAAACCCAAATGCCCATTTTTGGGAGATCCATTGACCATTTGAACTTTTTGTAAAACGCATTTAGAAAGCCATGAATAGAAATTGAGACAAAAAAAAGAACGGTATAGGCTAGAAAAGGAAGAAAAAAAAAATTCCGTGTATTGTAAAGAAAAATAAACTCACCTCAAACTTTAGTTTCAGGGCAGAGGTAGGGAGTAATGTAATGTGAAGAACGTAGAATTTTAGTGGTAGAGAACATAGGATTTTTTTGCTACTTCAAAAAAAATTAGCCATCGATTTTGGTTTACTGTGGAGGAATAACGTGTCCGGGGGGGGGGGGGGTTGTGTGTGTGTGCTGATTATGGCATTAGGTTTATAGATTACCATAATAGTTCTAAATTTTCCATGACTACTATGATTGATTAGGATAACTCCTAATAGGATTCAAATTCTCGGAATATTAGTCACAAATTACCATGATTGATTAGGATAGTTCCTAATATGATTCAAATTTCGGTAATATTAGATTACAATGATTGATTAAGATATTTCAATTCAAATGAGCTCATTTTGTGGTCTTAAAGTTTTCAATATTTACCAAAATGCAATGTTGTAGAAGGAAGGATAAAGATGAATTTGGACCATCGGATTTGTTTGTATGGATAGATAAATTTTTGGACAGAAATAAATCTGAACCGTTGAGAAAGAATATTACCTGTTTTATAATATAGATTTTATTTCAAATTTTGGCTGATTATAGCATTAGGATTAGTCACTAATTTCCAGAATATTGTTAGTCAATAAAAGAAAGGGTTGAGATTAGGATTAGGATTAGTCAATAAAAGAAAGACATGACTGATTTAATTTCCAGAATATAGTATTAGGATTAGGATTATACAATTTTGGGTGATTAAACAATCATGCCTTTCTTGAAAATTGGCTGATTATACAATTAACATTACGATTATACAATCATGCCTTTCCGGAATATCATTAGTTATAGATTACCATAAGTAGTCACTAATTTTATATTAGAAAATATTCATTCGATCCGACGGCTACAAAGTTAATAGGAATTAAGATCGAACGGTTGTAGAGGGTGCTCTGGTTGTATGAATGGACATTTTATATTCATTCGATCCGACGGCTACAAAGTTAATAGGAAGTATGATCGAACGGTTGTAGAGGGTGCTTTGTTTGTATGAATAGACATTTTGGTAGAAAACCGTCTTGTTTTATAATATAGATTACGATGAGACAAATTAGAAAACTAAAAATAAAAATTTACTTTTATCCAAATATTTTAGAAAATAACCACATTTAAAAAAAAACTAAATTATTTGACTTTTTTTTGCTTAAAAATAATTATTTTCCAAAATATTTGAGTACAAGTAAAAAATTTACTTTTCCTATTCGTCTTGTCTAGAGAAATTAATAATTCACAAAAATTTAGCGCAAAACTAACAAAAGTGAAATTTTTTAAAATGAGAATAAAAAGTGCTAAAAGTTAAGCGAAATGATAAAGCCCAGGAGCCCTGCTATGCGTTGTGCACGATATGAGCGGGGAGCATGTTGTGTGTTGTGCATGATTTGAGCCGTCGGATCGTGCACAACATGCTTGTACATAGGATGCCCCCCGCTTTCCATTCTATGCGAAAGTGATTCCTAATTACCGGTTAATTAGGTCCCATTACGCTAAGGTTTTTATTTTTTAAATATTTATTTTTCACTTTATGAAAAAAGTTATTCTTTGTTTTACGAGACAGATTATTCTATCATAATACATCACCTTCTCGCATAATACATCACATTTAATTTTAAAAATAAGTATTTATTTTAGTTAGTGGAACACAACCTTAACTTGTACTTATTAGAGAGCGATCATCGATTACTTAATTTTTGTCATGCTTTTGGTTGTAAAACGTCTATATTATGATGCTTTGTGTAGCGGATCCCGAGATTCCTATGATTGGTGAGGACATTACACATGAGTTTGGAATTGGGGGATGGATTCACGAGGCAAATGTAACAAGGCATAATGTCGAAGTCGAACAAGAAGTTTATTCACATTGCTGTTAAGTAGCTATTGGTTGCCTTACTTTAAGTAGGCATCTTTTGTCTCTATTCGCGTTACATGGTCGATTTGGTGGTGGGGCGATTTTATTTGGTCTCTATCTCTATTCGTGAAAGTAGTTCTACTTATCCACCGCCATCGCTACGTCTCTATATACCAAATCTTCTGTGGTGGTCGCTAGATGACGATTGATGGTTACTAGAGCGACGTCTAGATTGGAAATCATGTAAGTTGAACATTTTGCAAGATTCTTATCGTGCATATGTACATTTTCTTTTATTAGTAGGGCTGCAAACGAGCCGAGCCGAGTCGAGTTTTAGAGTGTTCGAGCTCGACTCGCCAAAAATTTAGTTGGAGCTCGAGCTCGTGACGAGCTGCAGAACTCGAGCTCGAGCTCGGCTCGATAAGTATTTACAGAGCTCGAGCTCGGCTCGTTCGGCTCGTTTATGAAACAAATATATATAAATATATATATAAAAATATATAAATATGTAAAAATATATACATACATATATATATATTTATATATATATAAATATATATAATATAGTCGAGCTCGCGAGCCAATTCGAGCGGAGTTTCAACTAGCTCGAGCTCGGCTCGTTTATGAAATGAGCCCAGGACTCGAGCTCGAGCTCGTTCGTTTTTGTCTCTAACCGAGCCGAGCCGAGCCGTTATCGAGCCGACCTCCGAGCCGCTCGCGAGCAGCTCGGATCGTTTGCAGCCCTATTTATTAGGCCTGAGAGCTGTAGGATTTTGTCTCATATTTTTCACATATCTTTTGTAATTGATCCAATTTCTGGAAACTCCTAAAATCTTGAAACCCTAGTTGTTGTTGTTTTGTTCCTGCTTCGGTTTAACACAAACTAACTTTTGACCAGTGATCACTTATGTTTTCGAAAACAGTTTGAAAAGCACTCTTCAAATTGTTAACCGCACTCGATATGAACTTGATTTTCGCACTCTCCTTTTTGATTGCGGATAATAATTTGCGGAGTGAGAAAATCACTCCCCTCGAAATGTTATGCCAAACAAAAATTCACTGACCCTGCTCTTTGTTAAGTACGCCCACCTTGTTCACTCCTTCGGCTTGTGGGCTTGGCCCGAAGTCACAAACAGTGCCACAGTTATTCGAATTTATTCAAATTTCTCATCTACCAAAATTCTTAGTTAATGTATTTGAAATTTTTTTTCCCACCCGGTTTGAAAATTTATTTGACCTTTTATCTCCCCAGTTAATCTAAAGGGGCTCTCCCTTTCCCTTTTTTTGTGTGTGTCAATATTGTATACATCTGCGGGTGTTGACCGATTATTAGTATGTTAATCCACAGGAGGTTCAAAAGCTATCTATAGCCTTTAACCTCAAACCACCCCTTGTGGGGCTCGAACCATGCCTCCATTGAGGGAAGCGTACGAACTGAGCTAAGAGCTCATTGGTCTCTCCCTTTCCAATTGGCTAATGAATATTTTAAGTATCTCCCTCTCTCTAAAGCACCACACTGCCGTACTCCAACAACAATTAATAATTTCTCGAAACAAAGAGAAAAAAATAGCTACAAAATAGTACTTTCAATTAAACTTGTTGATGTCAGAAAACATAATATATTCCATACCCATAGACCCTTCTTGCATTCAAAAATCATGGCCCCTTCCAAAGATTGCTAACGAACTAGTACTATTTCATAAAACGAAAACCACTTGATGAGCCACAAAAAAGAGTTGTTCAAGTCTGGAGTCATTGGTTGGCAACAAAAGAAAGGGAAAAAAAAAAAAAGCAGAAAATTAAAGACGAGAATAAATTCTTTATACCACCGGTGTAAACATTCAAGGATATTCTATGTGGACTCCGATTGCATTCAAATAGGTCTCACTCCTGCCAACGAATCCAACCACCTTTCCAGAGAGCCCTGAAATAAAATACGATCTACCCCTCTCATTTGAATTTCCTCCTCCAAAAGGACCATATTTTCCCCTGTTTGTGTACAAGGAAATAGATGTTATAGCTACACCAATCCCATTTTCCCCCTCAACCGGACCGCAATGCCCTTCGATTCCAACCAGTACCTCCCCAGCGCAGTCCATTTCAATCTGCCATGAAAACAGAAAACCGATACTTACAACAATGAACTGGTTAACATAACGATGGACTGGTTAACAGGATTAATAGTGATGACTTAGCATTTGTTCGTCTGGATATAAAGTCGAATTTGATGTTCATAACTGTGTTCAAGCAATCGAAAAGAGAAGTGTACTTGCAATTACCAATTCACCAATGGGAGTGCCGCGCATTGGTGACCAAATATTCTTGCCATCTCTTTTCAAGTATTCGACCTGGATAGCATGTATCCAACCCTGTCCAATATAGAGATGGACTTTCTGTACTGCTGCGAAGACCCCATCGTCCCATTGATTTCCACCAGGCCCGCCCCATGGTCCTGGATCCCGTAGTGAAAGCAGTTCCACTGCGTTGATATCCTGTTTTGCGAGAGTATTAGAACATGAGTTCAAGTATTTGCAGTAAAAAAGGAAAACATAGGAGTAATTTTTTCATTAATACCGCTTTATCGTCTTTTTAGTTTTTAATCAAAACGAATTCAAAATCCGACTCCTCTCAACATAAGAATCACAAATACTAAAAAAACTTATATAAAAGTTTTAAGAAAAGTAAAAAAAAAATATATATATATATATATATATATATATATATGAGCTAGAAAGTGTAATTTGAAATTTAAATTATTTTCTTTGGTAGTGAACTTTTAGCTTTCGATCAAAAGAAATTATTTCTGGATTTCTCTCCTTGAGATGAATCGAAAAATGAAAATTTAGAATCTGAATTTTAAAAAGTTTAGAGGAAGACAAATAAGATTATAACAACTCCAACGGGAGAGTCAAATCCATGATGCCTAACCAACCTCAGTTCCTCCATGCCTTTTGGCATGAATCGGTATCTGTCAAAATCTATATCCTTCGCCTTCCATGACAATTTTTAAAATTTGCACATTTGGATTCCTTTTTTTCAGACCATATACGGGTGACCTCAAATTTTGTACTATGGCTAGAGAAGCGGATGTCAAATTTAAAGATATCAATTTGCCACGTCCAGATCAAAAAATAAATACATTTGCAACATCAGCCTTCAAAAAGAATTGGCATCTCCAAATTTGTAGATAGCCAGTGAGGAAAGTCAAGTCAAAGAGGGGAGAGAGAATGAAGTAGCGGGAAAGAGAGGTGACCTCGTTGGAGGCGTATTCTTGGACTGGGATTTGACAAATAATGCATGGGAATTTCGGATGTGTATAGAATCCAATGGAATTATTGAAGTCCCCAGCGCGTCCGTGGAAACCAACCATGCATCCATTTTCCACCAATGTGGAAATAAAAGTTCCCAATTTCGAACCGAACAGCCCATATTCAGTAACATTCGTTACAAACGAGAGTGATGTTATCACATCTTGTCCAGAGAAGTTTCCAAACAGTAGAGAGTTTCCAATCGTGACGTTTATTGCAGTTATGTACTCTGCAGGACTGTCGATGCAAACCTATACAAGATTAAGAAGTAAATATAAGAAGGTAAATCGCGTAAAAAATCTTTCATGATTAGGTATTTGAATGGTAAAATCTCAGATACTAACGGATGCGTATTAATCAGCCGATACAAACGTGTTATAATGTTCTCTTCATAGTATAAGATCAAAAAACTGATCTACTAGCCCGATTCAAGATGTGAAGGCAATATTTGAAACCTGAATTTTACTACTTATTAGTACTTCATTTTCTTGCTCTGAGTTTCCAAATACAAAACCTCGTCAGCCTTTGGTTGAACTGATTTGAAAGCTCAAATATAATGGTTTGTTCTCCTTCATTGCCAAGAAATCGGTGGAATAAATTAATGAAAAAATTCGGCAATATATAATATCTGTGCATGAAAGGATCAGTTACCGGTGCGAAAATTCTACTAACACAAACAAATTACACACACTTGCATGCTTTGTGGGTCTAGTGTAGTCTACCCGGTGGTGCCAAGATGACTTTGTAGAGTGATTTTAGCATTTTCTTTCGCTCGGTAATGATTTTTAGCATGTTGTAGCAAGTAACTAGTAGTTTTCCTCGAATGAGCCTTGCCCGCAGTTCGCAAAATGATTAGGATAAGCTGCTGTCAAATTCGACACTTGAGATGACAGATGAGAAAATTTGACAACAAATTTGGATCCTCCAAAAAGAACCTTTTGCCAAATCCAAAATAATCACAATACATTTGACGTGCAGGTGAACTTGCTCTAACTGGCTGACCTAGCTGTGTTGGTGTACTATAATAGTAGAAAGCAAAATCTCCATGATATAAATAAGCATGAGTTTAGATAAATAAATGTCCATCAAGTCGGCTCTCCTCGGGCCAAAATCCCATCTCTTGCCAATGAAAAAGCGCGTGGTGGATTTTTTAGGTTGTGGGTTAAGAATCTAACCTTGTTGATCCGAGGTGGTTCTGAGCATCACCCGAACCACCAAATCTCCATGATATCATAAGCAGGAGTTTAGATTAATATATATGTGTTTACCAATTTTTCCCTTGATCGAAATTGACAGAGACTTCGGGAAACAATGCCAACAACAAAAATAAGGGCGAATGCGGCTATGTCTCCACAAGACAGATCTGTAGTTCCACGCCGTATTTCAGGACTTCACCGGAAGAGAAATGGTAGTCGAGTCAAATGTGAGATTAAGAATGAAATTGAAGACAAATGGAAGAGACTTCCATTAATCTTCAACGATTGATCCATCGCCGTGAGCGACACATCGAAGATCCTAAGTTAAGCTTAGAATATGAAATTCTACTCCTACTCCTAATTATAACCCGAATGGGTTAGTAGTGCCAAAAATTAAGACAAATAAAGATAGACTTTGATTTGTTGGAGAGGAATTACAATGAAGTCTTAAAAGACTATTTATAGAAAACAACACACGTAGGAAATAACTTCTTAACTTCTCCACTAGTCTTCATTCAATCTTTTGCTTTCACTTGTCAAAATAACTTCCCACTTCCCTTCAAATGTATAGGAGCATGACAAGTGTCTTTTTAACTTCCACATGTGTAGGAGCAAGCCAAATGTCCTGCATGCAAATAAACAATAATAAAAGAAATACTAATACTATTTCTAATATTAATACGAATACTTAATAGTAATAAAATAGGAAGCATTCTCATAATTGCCACCTTTTAGTCGATCATCAACAGGCGGTGAAATATGGTGTAAACAATGCCCCCCTATTTACCTGAGTTAAGGATTAACTTTGGTAAATATTTCTCTTAGTTTTTAATCACCCCTCTGTCGATATCGACGGGTGATAACCTTTTACGGTGTAAACATTTTATGCCTCCCAACTCTCGAAGAGTTTTAGATAGATTTTACACAACCTTTTTACTTTTTGACTGGTACAATAAAGCCTTCAAGGCTTAATAACCACTGTTGAGACTAACATGGCTTTGTCGATTAGTTCCCTTGACGGAAACTTTGGTCAAATCGTCAGCTCTCGACTGTACAAAAGCATGGAGCAGTGTCTAGACATTTTTATCTATCAAGGGATTACACAGTGTTCTTGGGAGCCATAAACAGTTTACCCATAAACTCCACTGCCTTCTCGTAAATCATCGTATAATGAGGCCATTCTGACAGTCGATTTGGCCATATTAATTTCCTTCTAGAAACTGCAAGCAGTTACCCCACTTCTCGGGTCATTTGGACATACGTCGCCTATCGAATAAAGGCCTAAATATCAAAACTCTAAGAATGGCATATCGATAAAAGGATTTATGCCATGAGCCTTAATCAAGCACAAGCTTTTGTTTACTTAATTTCTCCCCCAACATTTGATACAGAAAAGGCCAAAACACGCGAATAGCAAACGACAAACATTCCCCTTGATCAAATTCTGGGAGTTGAGATTCTTTCAATAAAGAAAAGGCCAAAACACGCGCGTAGCAAACGACAAACATTCCCTCTATCGAATTCATCCGAGATTTTGAAAAACAAAGTTGAAACATGAGTAAGGGCCAAAAGCAAGTAATAACCTTTTACAGTGAAAACATTTATGCCCCTCAACTTTCGAAGAGTTCTTGATAAATTTTACACCAATCTTTTCATTTTTCGATCGGTACAATAAAGCCTTCAAGGCTTAAAAACCACTGTTGGCTTATTGGATGCAATATTCCCTCTGTTGAATTATGGGATAGTATTGCCTCTGTTGAAAAATCCTTGTCGATTTGTTTCCTTCAACTATAAGCCATGATCGATTGTTAATTTCACCAATTGATTGCAATTAATGGATGGTCGATCCATTACCCATGGCAAAACCACCTGTTTGCCATAATTAACCATTTCTATTAGTCATCGACAAAAAATCTTCTGTTAGCCAAAGATTAGTGGTGGGATAAGTGGCATAAACTAATACTTGGTGTTTTTCGACTAAAGCCAATATAAATGGCTTCAGAGAATCCATATCCCTCTTACACATGGTTACTGTCTATCAACAATTCACAACCACAATTGACTTGAACTCATACTCCATGGGCAAGTTTTCACTATCCTTAACCCGTATAGATGGAGTGTAGGGATCATTTTCTATTTCGACCATTCATGGTCTAAATTAAAAACTCTAGTCGAATTACTCTTTTCATTATTTGACTTGCTTGAGTTTCAAATTTTCGAGCCCCTTAATGAATTTTGCCCTCCAAGTTCATTTGGTAAAACCAAATAATACTGGGCAATTAACGATGTTCCACACAAGCTGAACCAAGGAAAGCAACTGCCAATTCTGAGATGGGCCAAGTGTCCCACGTTGCCCATGCACGGCAGTTTGTAGCAGTTTCTTCAAGATCAAGGACTCATGCTTTCCTATGGACTCATGCTTTCCCATAGGCTACCATGTGTCCTTTATTAGTGTGTCCACTTAACAAATCAAAGGCCAGATGTGCCCCCCATGTGATTCCTATTATGTGAAGGCATCATTTTTCTTTTACTAAGCATAATGGGCATCGTTGTCAAAATTAGCAACGTTGAACAACAGCCTCTTCAATCGATCGACTGATGACCATTGGCCACCCAAAATCCATTCGTCAAACTTACAGTCAAATCTTTCACTGAATAGCATATGACGAACAAATAGACTCTTCAAGCCTTCCATGCAAGGCTTTCATACCGAATGGTATATGTCAGATTTCAAACTTTTGAGCCACTTAAGTTTTATCATTGGCTCTTCCAAAGATGAATTTTTGCCCCCCAAGTCTCATGGGCTTAGCCTTTCAATGCTTCATGGCCAGTTGTTTACTAATCTTGTTTACAAATGGCACATTTCACATTTGTTCAAGCCTTCATACAAGGCTGAAATTTTAACAAGAAGCAAAGACAAATTCTTTACAAGGCAAATCAACGCCTCTGTTGAACCTTTTTTTGTCAAAGGCAGACACATGGTTCAAATCTCTCAAATAGTTGGCCAATAATTGGCCGGCTTCTTTTGAACAATAAATTGATTTCAAGCTTGTTAGTTTTTACATTTGATCCGGAACCTGACTGTTCCAATTGGCCAACAAATGGCCGTTTATTTATTACATAAAATGTCAAAAACCTTGTAAGGTTTTCTTTTCACATATGATTTCACCATTACTTCCGATTTAGTAATGTTGCCCTCCTTCTAGCGCCAAAATTGTTTACCAATTTTTCTCTTGATCGAAATCGACAGAGACTTCGGGAAACAATGCCAACAACAAAAATAAGAGCGAATGTGGCTATGTCTCCACAAGACAGATCCGTGGTTTCACGCCATATTTCAGGACTTCACCGGAAGAGAAATGGTAGTCGAGTCAAATGTGAGATTAAGAATGAAATTGAAGACAAATGGAAGAGACTTCCATTAATCTTCAACGATTGATCCATCGCCGTGAGTGACACATCGAAGATCCTAAGTTAAGCTTAGAATATGAAATTCCACTCCTACTCCTAATTATAACCCGAATGGGTTAGTAGTGCCAAAAATTAAGACAAATAAAGATAGACTTTGATTTGTTGGAGAGGAATTACAATGAAGTCTTAAAAGACTATTTATAGAAAACAACACACGTAGGAAATAACTTCTTAACTTCTCCACTAGTCTTCATTCAATCTTTTGCTTGCACTTGTCAAAATAACTTCCCACTTCCCTTCAAATGTGTAAGAGCATGACAAGTGTCTTTTTAACTTCCACATGTGTAGGAGCAAGCCAAATATCCTGCATGCAAATAAACAATAATAAAAGAAATACTAATACTAGTTCTAATATTAATATTAATACGAATACTTAATAGTAATAAAATATGAAGCATTCTCATAATTGTCACATTTCAGTCGATCATCAACAGGCGGTGAAATATGGTGTAAACAATATGTCAATTAATTTGGCTTTCCTCAGGCCAAAATCCTTACTCTCGATGCGGAAAAAGCATGTGGTGGGTTTTTTAAGTTGTGGGGGTTAAGGATCGAACGTTGTCGGTCCGAGTACCACCGGGACCACCAAATCTCCATGATATAATAAGCATGAGTATTAATATATGTCTATTAAGTTCGGTTCTTCCCAATGCGAAAATCCCAACTCCGCCACTGAAAAATGAAAGAGCATGTGGTGGGTTTTTTAGCAGTGGGTTAAAGATCTAACCTCGTCGGTCCGAGTACCACCGGGACCACCAAATTTGTCGGAATACTCAAGCGAGCCATCCGCTCTCTGAGACTGGAATAAGAGAGAATCAACAGCCCCTCCGTGACGAACGATGATCTGCTTTATAATAAAACCTTCTGTGGGCTTGTAAGCGCAACCTTCCCCCTGTCTCCCTCCCCATGGCCCAATCGATATCCATCCTTCTGTGCTGCTAACCTTCCCCTGCATATTTAACTTTTCATTTACTCCTAGTTTTTATAGTAGAGAGAGAGAGAGAGAGAGAGAAACGTTACCATTGGAGTTCTTGGGCTCACTTAAGGTGTCTCTTTGAAGAAATTCAATCACGAAATGGGAAGGAAAAAATGTTGATCACTTAATGTTTCTAAGTTTGGTTATTCCAATGTGAGTTCTTTTTGAGCAAATGTTGTTAACTTTATAAACATTTTTGTTTTGATTATACCATTATGGATGCTCTTATAGTCATTAACCAAAATAAGGGTCCATAACCATTTCACTCACTCTCTCTCTCCCCATATGTTTCTTGCTATTTACTTCTCTCCATTTACGTTTATTTTGGGCAAAATATATCGATTCTCTCTCTTAATTTTGGAAAAAAATCAGTGACTTTCTTCCCTCTTATTATGAACACACACACACACACACACACACACACACACACACACACAATTGGGTTCTCCTGAGGGATCCCGGATTTTGGTATGGTGCGGGACGTTGTTGTGAGCCGTTGGATTTAAATCCAACGGCCAGGATAAGACATAGCCATTAAAACCCAAATAATTACACTTTCCCCCCTGAGCCCTCACAGTTACCCCCTTCACCATCCATTCACGCATAAACAGAGAGAGAAAGAGAGAGAGAGAGAGAGAGGAAAACGAAGAACGAAGCGTGCGGGCGACGATTGACGAACAAAGAGGAGAAGAAGACCGAAGACAAACAAAGATCCACCGAGGTCTCTCTGTCTCTCTCTCGAAAAAATACAAAAAATCTGGATCGGAAGAAATTTTGAGACTCTATTGAAATTTTTTTTTTTTTTAGGACGAACGAAGCCCGACGAAGAACGAAGAGGAGAAGGAGAACGAAGAAGCTCGACCGGAGACCAACGGCCGTCCATTGAGGTATCTCTCTCTCTATCTCGAAAAAAAAACAAAAAATTTAGATCGGCTGAAATTTTTCAAAAATTTCGTTTTTTTTTTTTAATTTGGGTTTTTTTTAAGGACGAACGACGAAGAACGAAGAAGCTCGACTGGAGACCAACGGCTGTCTACTGAGGTCTCTCTGTCTCTATCTCGAAAAAAAAAAAAATTTCCATTGGCCGAAATTTCTCAGAAATTTCTCAAAAATAGGGAAAGCATTCAAAAGCATATTTCCGTATGTGATGTATCAATTTCAGATGTGGAACCTAGGTAGAGGTAGAAGTAGCAATAATCAGTAGTGGGGTGCTTGAGCTTGGCTTCATTATGTATTGTACTTGATTCTGGTTACGGCTTTTTTTGCCCATTTGAAATCGACAAAAAATTAGTTTTTTTTTTGGGATTCGAAATCAGCAAACTATTTTGAGGAGTGTTTCAATTTCATTGATGGAGCTAAAAGAACAGGTGGTGGTGTATTGGTTCACTATTTTGTCAGGAAATCCAGAAGGCGATTGTTCTTACACTATTTACATTATTTTTGGGAAATATCATAAAAAGTTCAGGACCCATTGTCTCTGTTGAACCCCCGGACTGTACTGTGGATGGTAGTTGGTGATTCCTCTCACTGGAGGTGGGGATCGTAAACAAGAACTTATGAATTTTGAGTCTTGACGCATCTATGTCGACATACGGAATGGTAATCTAACATTTGATGCTTTTAATTTTCATACGTGGTGTCATAGGCAGACTAGTCAGTAGTGGGGTGCTTGAGCTTGGCTTCATTATGTATTGCACTTGATTTTGGTTTGAGTTTGGCTTCATTATGTCTCTCTCTGGTTCAGAAATTCTGGTTTACAAAAACCCTAATTCTAAATTTTTACATTAATTCTGGAATGCTGTTAGAGAATGACTTCGTGAATATTGGAATGCCTCTGCTAGTTTTTTTTGTTCATTTTCCTGCTGCTGTCTACTCTGAAATTTTGGTTCTTGTTCTTTTTGCACCCGACATGATTCAACTTGGAATTGCCTATAATAACTCAAAACAAAACAAAAGAACATCTCTTGTTTAGTCATTTGTTATCAATATTAGGAAAAAAAATTAGAAGTTTTGTCAATTTGTTGATGTGAATTTTTGGGCTAAGTTCCCATTTGGACTATTGGTTATCCATTTTCTGAATGTAGGGGTTGAGATTTCTCTTAAGAAGGAACGAATAAGAAGAAATGGAAGAAGAACAAATTTCCAATGTCAATCCAACCCCCTTGTTTCCACCACCACCACTGCAAAGGTATATTTCTCCCTTTCTCTCTCATGTAGAAAAATAGGATAGTTACGATCACTATGGTTTATTTATTATTTTGTCTTTTGGTGGTTAGAATGCAGTCTGTAGATGCTATACAACTACTCTCACCGTCACCTTCTCAACCTTTTGCGGAGTCTGCTAATTCTTCTGAAGCACTTTACACTCCTGAAGTTAAAAATGAGGTGATACCGAAAATTACACAACAATTTAAAAGCTTAGAGGATGTTTACAAAGCTTACAACAATTACGCATTCGAAGCTGGTTTTAGTGTGCGAATCCATTCTAGCAAGACGGATAAGAATCATGAAACCATTAGGAAAGAATATGTTTGTTGGAAAGAAGGGGAGAGTAAATGTTCTGAGGCTAGTCAACGACAGCGGGGTTTAACTAGGGAGAAATGTGGTGCAAAACTAACAGTTGTAAAAAATCGGTCAGGTGAAGGATTTGTTGTGACCCAATTTGTGGAGGGGCATACCCACCCTCTTACGACACCAAGAAAGAAACATTTCTTGAAATCTCATCGTCGAGTGTCAGTTGCACAAAAAGCATTAACGCAACAATTAGCAGCTGCAAATGTGTCATCCAGCCAACAAATGAGTGTTTTAGAATTGCAAGCTGGAGGTCTCGAAAATGTTGGATGTTTACGACGAGATTTTTATAATTCTAAAAGGGATATGAGGAAATATGTTGATGGACATGACGCCAACATGTTGAAAGAGCTTTTTGAGACTGAAAAAGAAAAGAATTCAGGTTTTACGTATACAATCGAGGAAGATGATGAGCACAGGCTAACCCATTGTTTTTGGACCGATGCGACCTCTAGGAAGTCATACCAGTATTTCGGGGACGTGGTGGTATTCGATACTACATACAACACAAATAAATATTGCTTGATGTTTGCACCTTTACTAGGGGTTAACCACCACGGGCAGACAACACTTTTTGGGTGTGCCTTCTTAAGTGACGAAAAAAGTGAATCTTTTGAGTGGCTTTTCAAGGAATTTTTGAAAGCCATGCCTGGACCACCGCCCAAAATGAACATAACTGATCAAGATCCGGCAATGACAAGAGCAATTGCTTGTGCTCTTCCCAATACGTTTCATAGATATTACATTTGGCACATTGTTAGTAAATTTTTTGAGAAAATAGGTGCATTGGCATACAAAGAACATTATGAAAAGTTTAAGAAATGTATTTGGAATTCCGAGAGCCCTGAAGAGTTTGACGCAACATGGGCATATATTGTAGGAAAAGCAAACTTGTCCACCCATCAATGGTTGCAGTCCATGTACGAAATTCGTGGCAGATGGGTTCCTGCATATACGCGACACATTTTCTCTGCCCACATGACAAGTAGTCAAAGGGCTGAAATTTCTCATGCATTCTTCAAGAGGTATTTGTCTGACAATAATTCAATGTATGAATTTGTGACACGGTTCGAAAGGGCACTTGCACGTCTATGACATAATGAATTAGATTTGGACCACAAAGATATGAATGAGAAGCCACTCCTGAAAACCTCATGGTCGATGGAAAAGAAAATGGGTGAATTATACACACTCCATTCATTTAAGAAATTCCAGGAGGAAATATTTCAGGTTGGTGCATATGTGCTTACAATACTAAATGAGGATGAATGTCGCTCTGTGTGGAAAGTTCATAGGGAAGAAATGGAAGGTTCGAGAGGTCGTGAGGTGTTGGTCGACAAGTCATCGAACCGTGTGAGTTGTAGTTGTCAAATGTTTGAATTCGACGGAATTCCATGTCGGCACTTGTTGGCGTACTTGTCTTTAATGCAGATTAGGGAACTCCCTAGCACATACATTTTGCAAAGGTGGACTAAAACTGCAAAGGCAGGCAGAGTTTTTGATGACTTGGGTAGTCATCAAAAAGAAATATGTGGCAGTTCACTTTTGGTGAGGCAACAGGGTATCTTTCAACTTGCTTCTACAGTTCTTGATTACGCTGTATTAGATGAAGAAGGAACTAAAATTGTGCGAGAAGCGTTGCTATCTAGTCAAAAGAAGATTGAATTCATGAGAGGTTCTCGCCAAGATGGTTCAACGAGTTCTATCCAATTGCCTATTTCTCTCGGAAGCGAACATGGTTTGAAAGAACCACTGAAAGTTAGGGCAAAGGGTTGTGGTAAGCGTTTGAGAGGAGGAAAAGAGAAGGCCGTGAAGAAAAGTAGGAAATGTCATGGGTGTGGGTTATTGGGGCAGTCGCATGACAAAAGAAATTGTCCGAAACTTATGAACATGTATGTGTACTTGTCAATTTGTAATTTGAACTTAAAAGTTTACACGCATAATATATTTTAATTGTTATCTTATTTTTCTAGGTCTTCACAAGATGCTAGGTTGTATGATGATGACGACGACGACGACAACAGCGACGATGACGACCTTGCCAATTAATGTAAGTGTTTTTTTAAGTCCAATACAGACTTCAAATAGGACAGATTTTACAGACTTGAATGTAAGTGTTTTTTTAAGTGCATGTTACTTCATTTTTTGAATGCTAATTTTTTTTGTATGATGCATGAACTATAATGAAATCATTAATTTTTTTTTTTTTGTATGATGATCCTAATTAATAGGTCTCATCTTTGGGAATGCCGTGCAGAGGACATTAGCATGTGATTTTACTATGTAAAGGTGTTTTTGCGGATGTTGTCTGCTATTGGATCTATTTTCTTGTTGCGGTTGCTGCTACTGCTGCTGTTGGTTCTCATGCTGTTATTGAAGTGGTTATGGATGTTAGGACAGATTTTTGTGTAACATTTTGTTGAAAAGATCTTTAACCTGCTTTGGCGTTGGTGTGTTCTTATTTTTTTACATCAGAGTAGAAATGGTTAATAAGAAAGATAGCAGTGGATATAGCCTTAAACCATTAATTAAGAGGTACTCCAAACTGGTGAAGTAATGCTATAGTGATGTGTCTATGTTTTCGTTCAGTAATGCAAACAACTATATTGAGATGCAAGATATTGATGCATGTTATTATTAAGATACTCTGAGCCACCATCAGTTCGAAGAATACCTCACTTTTATTGATGAATACCTCACTTTTATAGTGCAGTGGATACACCAAGGTAAAGCGACTAAAACCATCCACAAACAGCACATAGTATTTATATTGAGAACTAGAGTTGTGAAAAGGCCCCCACACATCACTATGTACAAGGGATAAGGGCTTTTTGACAGTAGACGTGGAGAGTTTAAAAGGCAAATGATGACTTTCTGCTACACAACAGTTTGTGCAATCCAAAGGTAAAGAAAAAGTTTCAGAAGGAAGGTGCAGCTTACGGAGAAGCTGTTGAAGTTTGATTGAAGATGGATGGCCCAAACGTTGATGCCATTGTTGAGTAGTAGTAAGAGACGGAGTTGTTGAATTGAGATAAGCATGCGGTGAGAAGGAAGCAAACTTGTAGAGACCATTAAAAAGGGTTCACGTACGGTTTTTTTTTCTAGTAATCGAAAGAATTTCTCCACTCACAAAAATTATTTTAAAGAAGGAAGTTTACTGTATCAACAACCGAGCTCAGCTCATTTACTAAACGAGCTGAGGAGAATCGAGCCTTAACAAGCCGAGCCGAACCGAGCCAAGTTTGCAAGCTGCTCGATTCGTTTACAGCCCTAGCTGAATGTTTGTTTTCTCCCTGACGAACATACTAATGAACGCACGATGAAGATAAGAACATGCTCATTGAATTGGATACGTGAGTTTCTATTGTTTAGTTGGACAAGATTTTTGGAAGAGCAGAACATTAAAGACAAGAGTGCGGAATGAGACTATTTATATTACACTGGAACTCAAACTTTTTTTTGTCTTGATAGAAAATAGCTAGACCCATCCCTACTAATACTACTCCATAGAAGGCTCTAGTACAAAGATATTTTCATACAAGATAAACTTTGAGGTAATTCTAGAATTACACATGTGACTAATTCTCATAAAAAAACTCTAGATATTTTGCAAGGATATTCTAGAGCTTCTAGAGATAGATATTTTAGTGTTCCTAAAGACTAGATATTTATATCTTCTTCAATAATATCTTCCATCTTTGGATTGTCAATTGGATTTGTTTGGACTTAACTTTCCTGTGGCAAAATACTAGATTTAGTTTATGCTTCAACAACGTTAATCATAATTAATATGAAATAACAATTAAAAAGTTGATACACCTAATAACTCCAACAAACTATGTTTACTTTTAAAAAAAAAGTTTTTAAAAAGCAAAATTTCAAATCTCTCAACTGGAGCCTACTACATTAAGACTTCATGTTCCCTTTGCTAGGGAAAGAAAAGTCAAGCAACAAAACACAATCGAAGTACGGTTCTTTCTTATATACAAGCCATACATTGAGGTTGAATTTTATCAAATGGTTTGAAAGATGCAATAATTAGATCAAATGGCTTACATTAATGCATTTGGGGTTCTGCTTCCAGAAATAATGTCCGACTTTTTTCCAATAAGTAATCATAGGATACGTACCAAATTGGGATACGAGTATAAATCGTAGGATACGAGGTTGTATCGTAGGATTTCTATACAAAAAGGATACAGGGTGGGATACGTATCGTTCTCTGAAGGAGAAGATACAAATCGTAGGATACGTATCGTGTATCGTAGGTTTTTAACAACTATGCTTAAAAATATCTAAAAATAATATTTTGGAAAAAAACGCCGAATCGCTCGGCGGTGCCTAGGAGCTTGGCGTCAGGTCGCCACCCAACTAGCACCAAGCGCCATTTAGAACATTGCATTGAACTAGTTATGAAGAATTGAATGTATTTTTAAAAAATAACTGGATTTGCATTCTATAAATTGGTCCTGCAAAATGACAACTCATACATAAATAATAACATGTTTACACTTGTGAATACTACATACCCAAGCATTTGTGAACAAAATTTAGCTAATCGACTTTATTAACTATTAGGGTACAAAATGTTCTACCTATGCCCCCAAATCAAATGATAACCCTCCTTATCTTAATCAATAATTACGTTTACTCTAATATTGAAGTCTGGCGGAGAACCAAAGTAACTATGCACCATACGCAATGGTTACAGACCATAGGCAGGTTGCATTCATCTTGACCATCCAAATTTATTTGTAGAGTAATGTGGTGTAGTGTGTTTCCGGCTTCTGGAGGTATACACCTAATAATCTGGAGGTATACACCTAATAATACGCGGATTTGCACTCTTGTGTTATCACCATTCAATCTAGCAATTGTATCGTCCATTGAGTAATATTAAAGAGGAGAAGCAGAAAATTATACAAAGAGTAATTACTAATGCCGTAACAATAAATTTTGCATAGTACACAGCAAGAAGCCAAATATGCGATCTATTATTGAACAGCACCTGAAGATGGTTCGCCGGACGTCGGCGATGCTTGCCGGGGCCTGGGGATGGTTTGCCGGAGGTCGGCGACGAAGGGTCACGATGACTATCACTAGGTATGTTATTTTTAAGGTTTTCGAAGGTTTTTAAGGTTGATCTGAGAGTTTCGTTCATCAATAGGCTAGGGTTTTGAACATCAGTAGTTACTGTGGACGTCGATTTAGGGTTTTGAGGTATGGATGGAGGTCGATTCAGGGTCAAGAGGGAGGGTCTGAGGGAGAGTGAGGGATGAGATCACCGCCTTTGACTCGGAGAGAGAGAGAAAGGAGGGGGAGAGAGATACCTGGTGGTGGTGCTGCTGATGGAGAAGAGAGGCCATGCGGTGGGGTTGTGCAGTGATGGGTCAGAGGAAGAGAAAAAGAGAAAGACACACATACAGAGGGACGCGGTTAGGGCTTATCTTGTAACGAGACCGTTGGATTGACCTCAGCCCTTGGATCAGTGTGGTCCCCCCCATTAAATGAGTGAATGGCTGAGATCAATTTATGGGGGGCCACACTGTTGTGAAATCCCTTCCCTTCCTTCCTTCACCTCTCCCTTATTCCCGTTCCACTAATGCCCCGTTTGATAACAATAATAGACGGTTGGGATTCGTAAGGAAATGGGATTAAGATTGGGATTGGTAAGGAGATAGGATTGGTGATGAGTATGTTTGTTTGAGATGGGATTAGATGATGAGATTATAAATATCATGTTTGTTTCACATGGATAGGATTGGATTGATAATATACATTTTCGTTTTTGCCCTTCACATGGGATAGGATTGGTAAGGAGATGGGATTGATGAAGGTTATTTTCGTATTTGTGCATTGGCAAGGATGGGATTGGATTGTTAATATCAAGTGGGAGAGGCCTTCTCAGTACCCCTAATACCCACCTAGCTAGTCCTCAGGATTAATAATCCCAACTCATTTTGGATTACCAAACACAGTATTAATAGTCCCATGGGATTGGTAATTCAATCCCAAGTGCTAATATGGTTATCAAACGGGGCTTGAGAACTTTATTTGACTTTACTCTTTAAAATTTTGTCAACTTTTTTCATATTTGTTAGTTTTTTGGATTATTGATTCACTAGTGCTTGCCCGTGCCTACAGCACTACGCACCCTGGTTGGAATTATCCGTGCCTACGGCACTTGCTAGCTAGTGGCTCAAACACTAAATTGATTCATTAGTGTTTGATCCTCTTCTTAATGGCACGAAAGAGAATTATCCATGCTTACGGCACTCCCCCAACTATACATTTAAGCTAGCTACAAAGAACTATCAATTTGCTACAAAGAACACTTCGAAATTGACTTTCAAAAAAAAAAAACTTCGAAATTCAGTAAGACTTCAAGTGTGATCACAAAAAGGCACGTGTATTAAAACTTTCCAACGTCAATTAAACTCGACCAGTATCCCCCTTCTCAACAAATGAGTATCCCTTTCTCCACAAAAGGAGTCAAAATATTACAAATTTATGAATATGCTTTTCGAATTTTGCAAGGGAAAGAGATGTTGCATTCAGAAATTATTGCGGCTGTATTATGTTGTTGTGAATCCTAGATGGAGAGGGTTTTTGATATCCAAATCAAGAAAAGCCAGAATAATTTCTACCAAATCAAGGAAAGCTTTTCAAATAAATCTCTTCATTAGTCTCTGAGTGATGAATGTCTTTAGCAAATGTGCTTTTGAATACATAAAGAGGAGAAATGCTCAGGTCGCCATATACTACATCAAGGCTTTGATAAGCCAAGAGTAAAATATTCTTCCAAGATTCCTTCTGAAATGCAATTCAACAAGCAATTTATCAGTTTATCAGAGCTGCTTTAGTCAAGAAAGCACAGTCGAATTCCCAAGATGTGAATGTTGACAGTGCAATATTGAGAACTAAAATCTGGTTTGGAATCATAATCATGCCAAATTGCAAGAAATTCATCAATGGGTACATTTGGTAGGCTCATAATTATTTGAAAATCCAAATTTCTTAACTTGTGGACAAACCTTGGAAGCGCTCCAACACTTTGAGTAGTTAGGATCCATGCTTCTTATGCTCCAATCTGCACATTGTTATCTTGTTTGTGGGGAAAAGCTAGATGCAGATCCTCACTGCATAAGAACAGAAAATGTTGATGTAGATACTGAGATACAAAAATTATAAACAGACATGGAAAAGTACCTAATACATATAGTAACCAATTTTTCGTCCTAGATTCTGAGGAAAAGTACCTAACCCATTCCAATTGAGCCTGAGCCCAACAATTAGACTCCATTTAAATGGACTTTTATCATTGTCATTCAAATGAAATAGTTTTTCCCGAAAACATGTTCATTCGTAACCTAATACTAAGAAGCTTACTCCACCTAGTAAGATGTCTACACATTAAGAATTAGGCTTTACAACTTCATAATACAAAGTGTTCCACTCAAATAAGTTGTCAACAGATTTGACTTTTTAATCAAGTAATTAAGAATCAAGTCGTTAAGGATCAAACCCATTAGTTGCAAGTGAAATTTGACTTTTTCCAGGAGGGATGAAAAACATACTAACAAATAAAGAATGTAGACTAAATAGTAAAAGAACACTTGAAATTGAATGTACATTACAACTGGAATCACCGGATACCAATTTAGATGAACTCCAAAAAAAAAAAAATATACCATTGGCAGGTGGAGGAATTTTGTGTTTCTTATCCAACTTCAGCAGTTCTAATCCAACTTAACATTTTTTCATCAATGTTGTGTTTCTCTCTCTGCCACTAAGGGTAAGCAAAAACAATAAACCCAAGGCCACAGGCACACCCTGACCCTGTGCTCTGATCCATCATAATTACTGATTCCAAAACTTCCCCGAAATCCCACCAATGAATAATTTTGCAAGATCAGATTGCATTTGCAGTACAAAAGCTAAGATCAGTTTTACTCAAATTAAAATAAAAAGCAAACTTTTTCTAGCAAATAATTGCAAGACCCATAAAAATTCACCCTTTACACAATCCATCGTAACAATAAAAGGTCCAAACGACCAAATGCAGATAAAAACCAATTAAACAACAACAACCAAAGCCAGAATGCAACGATAGGGAAGTGCCTGGCATTGCTATACCAATTTCCAAGATTACCATTCTTCACAATACTGCCAAAATCTTTTCAAAAGGCAACATTTCAAACGTTAAAAACAAATGAGGCAAAAAGCCTTACCTTAACACGGAGTTCCTTCATTGGGTGGGGGTCAGTAAAGCTCGAATTGTGGTGACAATAGGTCCTTGGCAATATGAAATATAACTAAGATTTTGCTTTTTCGGAATGGATGATCGAGATTTAGGTTGATACACTAAAAAATTGGACCAGCAGGATTCATTTCGCGAAAGAAAAGAAAAGAGAAAGGCAACCGTTTTGGTTTTGAAATCAAAACATAATTCTCTGCCTACAAACAGCCCCCACTCAACACTAAAAAAGAAGAAAGCTCTCTGTTTCTATCTCCAACTGAGAACCACTCCCACACTCACACCCACTCAATTCCCACAAACAACAGAGTTTCCTTCTTTCAAAACCCATTTCTATTTTAGAGCATCTTTCCGAGTTAATGGGTTCCTAACCCATTTCTCTTTTAGAATCCCAGTTTCGTTGATTGCCTTTGGTAAGTCAGTGGTGGTATTTGGTGAGCTGAGCAAGAAACCTATTCCTAAATCAAAGACCATCATTCACCACATGGGTCTGTGTGGTATCGGAACCCCTTCTGGTTCTGGATCACTCGAAAGGCAGAACGGAAAGCACAAAAAAAAAAAAAAAAAAAGCATGTTGCGGGCATAAATTTCGAACTGAAGAGAACCCAATTGAAATAGAACCATAAAAGCACCCCAAAAAAAAACACCAACAGACAAAGTCCGGCGGTATGTGTATGGGGAGGAGAGAGGGGGGTTGATTTTGATCAAATAATAACAACCCCAATTGGGCACTAACCTGAGATTGAGCAACAGCGGTGCTTAAAGGACAACGGCGTTTGGCGTCTAATGGAGTTGGCGGTGGACGGCGGTGGGAGCAATGATCGTGGGCTGTGAACTGATGGTTAGGGTTTCAAATTTTGAACTGATGGCAATTTTGATCGTGGGAGTAACTTCACATTGATGGCAATTTTGTAATTAAATTAAAGAGCCTCGACAGTTTAATAAAAGGGAAATCTCACCTCAACCTTTAGATCAATTCAATCTCAACTCTTATATCAATTTGTCTTGTGTAGAGGCCCACATCATTGTGTTTTATTAAGGAGACTAGTGTATGCCGCACGGGTCGAACGATCGACACACGCAAATAAGCACTAAACTCACGGACAATATATCATCCACTACCCAACGAATTCAACTATGCAAAAAATAATAATCCATACATATTCGAGTGACCTTAGTATGTGTGAACAAACTGCTCGTGCCCAAAGGCACATACCAACATAATTTTATCACCACAAAGAATAAACCAATTACTCGTGCCGACAACACTATCTATAAATTTAGAGTGTATTTACTATTTAAGATAGGAATGTATTACAATCAGATTGGATTTCTACATGAATTCATATTGTACATCCACTCACTTTCTCTTCCATTTTGATTGAAGCCAACCGCCAAAGCAATACAATACACAACACATGACCATAAGAGGAAATGACCAAAACAAAAACATAAAAGACAGGAAGATCTTGCATTCCTTGATCAGATTGCTAAGAAGCTGGTTTTCTTTGATGAGATTCACCTCTTTCAGCCCCCTATGTTTACTTGAGTCGGTTCTTGTCCCCAAATGTATCCAAGTCTTGAGCTAACCCCCTGAAGTTCAGCCTCCATGCTCGCGTAGTCTTGCAACCATCATCCTTATGCACTCCACCAAAGTAAGCAATTAATTTCGAAGTAGTCAATTTCATGTTAAACCGCATTATGCAAGAAAATTGTCAGTCACTCAATGGCAAGTATATCGAACAAAGACACCAATTTTGAGAACATAACAGGCTAATGGCTTAACTTCAAGTTATTCCTAAACAAACCTTAAAGAAGTAAATAAACCTAAGACCATCATTTCCATAAAACTATATCCAGACACATCCCCATCAATATCTCAGTCCCTGGACAATACAACCAATATACAAACCGTTCATAAAGACGACAAAATATTGACACTCAAATTTAGTGTGCAAACAAAACCTCAATCAGAGAAGCGACACCCGATGAAACATACTCCGAAATCCAAATTATTAATTTTTCAAGAAAGTGTCCAGAATGTTATGCTGGCCTCATTTCATCTACAAAAAGGTGTCATTTTCAGTTTTCACTAAACGCAGAAATAATCATAACAATCGGCGTAATGTTATCGACGCGATATTATGGACATTTTTCTGTCAAAAAGAAAGAATGTTGGGTCTGAAGGAAGTTTTAGAAACAAACCATCCATGGTTTGTATCAGTGAAGATCATGAAGCACAAACTTCTTTACCTCTTTTTTATTAGTGACCACAAAGATATAGACGTACGCAGATTCATTCCTGCAAACTATAGTCACAAAGGGTCAGAAATGAACTGTAAGAGAAACAAATCCGTATCATGCCGAAAAATAATTTCAAAGAAATTACCACAAGTAATTTCACATCACCACAAGTAATTTCACATCACAGCTCAGTCATAGCTTCATTACTGGAAAGAAAAAATAAAAAAGGAAAAAAAATATAACAAAAAGAAACCTCTGAGACACAAAAAAAAAAGATAATGAAAAACACATTAAAACCCAATCACCTCGTTAGAATACACCGACGACAAATATAAATCTCACAATTGAATAAAAGGTCAAAGGAAAAAAGGCCAAAAAACTAAAAGCAAGGGGAAGAATTTTTGTACCTTTGAAGGAAGAACAACCAAGGGCACAATCACTTTTAGCCTCTACTCATTTCTGCGAATCCTCCTTCTATGTTATTAAAAAAAAATAGTTTCAAAATATTTTCACTTATAGGCCTGAAAAGAACAGTATAGTTCAGGAAAAATCTACTCCATAATAGCTTATACTCCATATATTTCTAACCGTTTGGCACAGTATTATTCTAACTATTTGGCCCAGTATTCAAAAAGTCATGAACGGAAATCGCCACAAAGAAAAAGAACGGTATAGGCTAGAAAAGGGAGAAAAAATTATGTCCGTTCAAAGCACGGTATTGTAAAGAAAAAAGAATAGTACAGTACAGGAAAAATCTACTCCATAATATCCACATTTTTCTAACCGTTCGGCATAGTATTTTTCGATTTACTTAATCAAACTATCACAAACCCAAATGCCCATTTTTGGGAGATCCATTGACCATTTGAACTTTTTGTAAAACACATTCAGAAAGCCATGAACAGAAATTGAGACAAAAAAAAGAACGGTATAGGCTAGAAAAGGCAGAAAAAAAAATTCCGTGTATTGTAAAGAAAAATAAACTCACCTCAAACTTTAGTTTCAGGGTAGAGGTAGGGAATAATGTAATGTGAAGAACGTAGAATTTTAGAGGTAGAGAACATAGGATTTTTTTGCTACTTCAAAAAAAATTGGCCATTGATTTTGGTTTACCATGGAGGAATAACATGTCCTGGAGAGAGAGAGAGAGAGAGAGAGAGAGAGAGAGAGAGAGAGAGAGAGAGAGAGAGAGAGAGAGGGGGGGGGGGGGGTGTGTTGTGTGTGTGCGCGCTGATTATGGCATTAGGTTTATAGATTACCATAATAGTTCTAAATTTTCCATGACTACTATGATTGATTAGGATAACTCCTAATAGGATTCAAATTCTCGGAACATTAGTCACAAATTACCATGATTGATTAGGATAGTTCCTAATAGGATTCAAATTTCGGTAATATTAGATTACAATGATTGATTAAGATATTTTAATTCAAATGAGCTCATTTTGTGGTCTTAAAGTTTTCAATATTTACCAAAATGCAATGTTGTAGAAGGAAGGATAAAGATGAATTTGGACCGTCGGATTTGTTTGTATGGATAAATAAATTTTGGACAGAAATAAATCTGAACCGTTGAGAAAGAATATTACCTGTTTTATAATATAGATTTTATTTCAAATTTTGGCTGATTATAGCATTAGGATTAGTCACTAATTTCCGGAATATTGTTAGTCAATAAAAGAAAGACATGACTGATTTAATTTTTGGAATATAGCATTAGGATTAGGATTATACAATTTTGGGTGATTAAACAATCATGCCTTTCCTGAAAATTGGCTGATTATACAATTAGCATTACGATTATACAATCATGCCTTTCCGGAATATCATTAGTTATAGATTACCATAAGTAGTCACTAATTTTATATTAGAAAATATTCATTCGATCCGACGGCTACAAAGTTAATAGGAATTAGGATCGAACAGTTGTAGAGGGTGCTTTGGTTGTATGAATGGACATTTTATATTCATTCGATCCGACGGCTACAAAGTTAATAGGAAGTATGATCGAACGGTTGTAGAGGGTGCTCTGTTTGTATGAATAGACATTTTGGTAGAAAACCGTCCTGTTTTATAATATAGATTACGATGAGACAAATTAGAAAACTAAAAATAAAAATTTACTTTTATCCAAATATTTTAGAAAATAACCACATTTAAAAAAACTAAATTATTTGACTTTTTTTTGCTTAAAAATGATTATTTTCCAAAATATTTGAGTACAAGTAAAAAAATTTACTTTTCCTATTCGTCTTGTCTAGAGAAATTAATAATCCACAAAAATTTAGCGCAAAACTAACAAAAGTGAATTTTTTTTAAATAAGAACAAAAAGTGCTAAAAGTTAAGCGGAATGGTAAAGCCCAGGAGCCCTGCTATGCATTGTGCACGATATGAGCGGGGAGCATGTTGTGTGTTGTGCATGATTTGAGCCGTCGGATCGTGCACAACATGCTTGTACATAGGATGCCCCCCGCTTTCCATTCTATGTGAAAGTGATTCCTAATTACCGGTTAATTAGGTCCCGTTCCGTTAAGGTTTTTATTTTTTAAATATTTATTTTTCACTTTACGAAAAAAGTTATTCTTTGTTTTACAAGACAGATTATTCTCTCATAATACATCACCTTCTCGCATAATACATCACATTTAATTTTAAAAATAAATATTTATTTTAGTTAGTGGAACACAACCTTAACTTATACTTATTAGAGAGCGATCATTGATTACTTAATTTTTGTCATGCTTTTGGTTGTAAAACGTCTATATTATGATGCTTTGTGTAGCGGATCCCGAGATTCCTATGATTGGTGAGGACATTACACATGAGTTTGGAATTGGGGGACGGATTCACGAGGCAAATGTAACAAGGCATAATGTCGAAGTCGAACAAGAAGTTTATTCACATTTGTTGTTAAGTAGCCCCTATTGGTTGCCTTACTTAAAGTAGGCATCTTTTGTCTCTATTCGCGTTACATGGTCGATTTGGTGGTGGGGCGATTTTATTTGGTCTCTATCTCTATTCGTGAAAGTAGTTCTATTTATCCATCGCCATCGCTACGTCCCTATATGCCAAATCTTCTGTGGTGGTCGCTAGATGACGATTGATGGTTACTAGAGCGACTTCTAGGTTGGGAATCATGTAAGCTGAACATTTTGCAAGATTCTTATCGTGCATTTGTACATTTTCTTTTATTAGGCCTGAGAGTTGTAGGATTTTGTCTCATATTGTTCACATATCTTTTGTAATTGATCCAATTTCTGGAAACTACTAAAATCTTGAAACCCTGGATTTATTTTTATTTCTTTTTGTCCCTGCTTCGGTTTAACACAAACTAACTTTTGACAAGTGATTACTTATGTTTTCGAAACAGTTTGAAAAGCACTCTTCAAATTGTTAACCGCACTCGATATGAACTTGATTTTTGCACTCTATTTTTTTTTATTGCGGATAATAATTTGCAGAGTGAGAAAATCACTCCCCTCGAAATTTTATGCGAAACAAAAATTCACTGACCCTGCCCTTTGTTAAGTACGCCCACCTTGTTCACTCCTTCGGTTTGTGTGCTTGGTCCGAAGTCACAAAACAGTGCCACAGTTATTCGAATTACTACCTTTTTTTAAAGCGAAGTTATTCAAATTTCTCATCTATCAAAATTCTTAGTTAATGCATTTGAAATTTATTTGACCTTTTATCTCCTCAGTTAATCTAAAGCTCTCCCTTTCCCTTTTTTTGTGTGTGCCAATATTGTATACATCAGCAGGTGTTAACGGAAAATAAGTATGTTAGTCCACAGGAAGTTCAAAAACTGTCTATAGCCTTAAATCCCAAACCACCCCTTGTGCGGCTCGAACCATGCCTCCACAGCTAAGAGCTCATTCATCTCTCCCTTTCCAATTGGCTAACGAATATTTTAAGTATCTCCCTCTCTCTAAAGCACCACACGGCGATACTCCAAAAGCAATTAATAATTTCTCAAAACAAAGAGAAAAAAATAGCTACAAAAAAGTACCTTCAATTAACCCTGTCCAATATAGAGATGGACTTTCTGTACTGCTGCGAAGACCCCATCGTCCCATTGATTTCCACCAGGCCCGCCCCATGGTCCTGGATCCCGTAGTGAAAGCAGTTCCACAGCGTTGATATCCTGTTTTGCGAGAGTATTAGAACATGAGTTCAAGTATTTGCAGTAAAAAAGGAAAACATAGGAGTAATTTTTTCATTAATACCGCTTTATCGTCTTTTTAGTTTTTAATCAAAACGAATTCAAAATCCGACTCCTCTCAACATAAGAATCACAAATACTAAAAAAACTTATATAAAAGTTTTAAGAAAAGTAAAATATATATATACATGAGCTAGAAAGTGTAATTTGAAATTTAAATAATTTTCTTTGGTAGTGAACTTTTAGCTTTCGATCAAAAGAAATTATTTCTGAATTTCTCTCCTTGAGATGAAACGAAAAATGAAAATTTAGAACCTGAATTTTAAAAAGTTTAGAGGAAGACAAATAAGATTATAACAACTCCAACGGGAGAGCCAAATCCATGATGCCTAACCAACCTCAGTTCCTCCATGCCTTTTGGCATGAATCGGTATCTGTCAAAATCTATATCCTTCGCCTTCCATGACAATTTTTAAAATTTGCACATTTGGATTCTTTTTTTTCAGACCATATACGGGTGACCTCAAATTTTGTACTATGGCTAGAGAAGCGGACGTCAAATTTAAAGATATCAATTTGCCACGTCCAGATCAAAACATAAATACATTTGCAACATCAGCCTTCAAAAAGAATTGGCATCTCCAAATTTGTAGATAGCCAGTGAGGAAAGTCAAGCCAAAGGGGGGAGAGAGAATGAAGTAGCGGGAAAGAGAGGTGACCTCGTTGGAGGCGTATTCTTGGACTGGGATTTGACAAATGCATGGGAATTTCGGATGTGTATAGAATCCAATGGAATTAATGAAGTCCCCAGCGCGTCCGTGGAAACCAACCATGCATCCATTTTCCACCAATGTGGAAATAAAAGTTCCCAATTTCGAACCGAACGGCTCATATTCAGTAACATTCGTTACAAGCGAGAGTGATGTTATCATAAGCAGGAGTTTAGATTAATATATATGTCAATTAATTTGGCTTTCCTCAGGCCAAAATCCTTACTCTCGATGCGGAAAAAGCATGTGGTGGGTTTTTTAAGTTGTGGGGGTTAAGGATCTAACGTTGTCGGTCCGAGTACCACCGGGACCACCAAATCTCCATGATATAATAAGCATGAGTATTAATATATGTCTATTAAGTTCGGTTCTTCCCAATGCGAAAATCCCAACTCCGCCACTGAAAAATGAAAGAGCATGTGGTGGGTTTTTTAGCAGTGAATTAAAGATCTAACTTTGTCGGTCCGAGTGCCACCGGGACCACCAAATTTGTCGGAATACTCAAGTGAGCCATCCGCTCTCTTAGACTGGAATAAGAGAGAATCAACAGCCCCTCCGTGACGAACGATGATCTGCTTTATAATAAAACCTTCTGTGGGCTTGTAAGCGCAACCTTCCCCCTGTCTCCCTCCCCATGGCCCAATCGATATCCATCCTTCTGTGCTGCTAACCTTCCCCTGCATATTTAACTTTTCATTTACTCCTAGTTTTTATAGAGAGAGAGAGAGAGAAACGTTACCATTGGAGTTCTTGGGCTCACTTAAGGTGTCTCTTCGAAGAAATTCAATCACGAAATGGGAAGGGAAAAATGTTGATCACTTAATGTTTCTAAGTTTAGTTATTCCAACGTTGAGTTTTTTTTTAGCAAATGTTGTTAACTTTATAAATATTTTTGTTTTGATTATATCATTGTGGATGTTCTTATAGTCATTAATCAAAATAAGGGTCCATAACAATTTCACTCACTCTCTCTTCTCCCCATATGTTTCCGAAGGGTTGCAAGGGCCATTCGGTGAGAGATCCAAGGTTTTTGTTACCTTATGTTTATCTTTTCTTTCTTCTTCTTTTTTTTTTTTTTTCCTTATAACACGTGATTCTTCATCCTGAAGTTGTAACCTCATTTTTTTAGGGTTTTCTTTAATCCTAGATGTTGGATTCTGTGTGTGCTGCTGAATTATTGTAGGAACTTCGTCTCCCAGTTTTATATTTGTAGTCATCATGGAGCAAGATTTATATGAAGACAGGGCCGCGGATTTTGTCTGGGATGGATGGTGGGTGAGCCTTTTATATTCGTGTATATCTTTGTTGGCTACGTATGTGTGTGTAGATGTAAATATTTCGTATTCTCCACTTCTAATGTACGCACAGAAGTTGTTTCAGTTTCCATTTTCATTCCTGAAATTATATTCTTACTTATCCCGGCAGTATCCTTTTGCATTTCTCGTATTTTTCCCGTGTATTGTGTTTTCATTGGCTATCATGTAGAAAAAAGGGATCATCTGTCTTTTTCCCCTGCCGTGAAGGCAACATACATTTCATTGCAGATTGCAAAGGATGGAATTCTGAATATTGGGTCATTAATGGCTAAAAGTCTGCATAATCATGATTCAGAACCTCCGAAAAGACAGCCTTAATACTTTGCACCTGAAACCTGCATAATTGTGTGGCCTTATTGTAGCCAAAGTTAATCCCCCCCCCCCCCCCCGGCAGCAAACTTAACTTTCACAATGCTTCTCGAGTCTTTAACTATTCATTTTGTAAAACAGGGATGCTGCTCTGATTCTGTCTAAACTCAAGAAGGCTCAGATCAATTTTCGAAAGAGGAAAGTCATGGAAATTTCAAGCACATACGGAGGAGATATAATTACGACAACGGTTTCTCAACCTGATCAAAATGAATCAGCGGTCAGTTTGTTTATTCTTTTTCATTAGTTTCTCTTAATTGTTTTCCGCGACATACTTATAGAGCTTCTAACACCTCTTATTTCTATTTTATGATCTTAGAAAGGGTATTCCTCAGTAGAATTAGACTGGCAGAGAAAGGGAAGTCCATGAGCTGTCAGAACCTCGTTGAGAGAGAGAGAGGGATTATTACTTGGGCGAAAATATATATGTTTGTTGGTTTCGTGCTCCATGTCCTATACAACAATGGTTAATCTTTACTGAGGGGTGGTTGTTTGCTATTGAACTTTTGTTAGCTGTTGGGCCCCGTTTGGTAACTACTTCTAAGCCAGTGAACCTTTTTTCCCCAGTATTTTGACCTTAAATTAATGGACGTAAATGTTTGGTGAAGGGAAAGCTAGTGAAAATCAGTGTTCCAAAACAATGAATTAATCGGCGATTAATCGCTGGCGGAGCCTATCCGATTAGGTTCGACTAACTATTAATCGTCGATTACTAATTAATACACACTGATTAATCACTTGAAGGTGGCCGACGGCCCGACTAGCGCCTAGCGACTTTTAGAACATTGCTGAAAATAGTAGTTAGCATCAATTTGTAGAGCTAACTAGAATAGCCAAATCTAGCCTAGATGCACACAAGGAGTCCAAATAACGAGTTGATGAAAATAGAATTAAATACTGAAAAGACAAAAATACTACTAAGAAAATGGCAGCCTAATGGCTGTTGCATGACTCGGTCATAGTTCCATTTCTCTTAACTCTTTAACTGGCAGTGTTATTGGTCGTATGTAATTAGAATTTTTGGTGGTTCTAGTGTAGTTGTATCCAAAGAAGGCACTTCTAGTCTTGATGTACCTAAAAAGGAATAAGTTGTTGATAAGTTTACTTAAGACCAAGTACATATTGGACTAACGGAAGCTGGTTTAATTGTCGCTGCCATACCGGACCGTAGTTCCAGTTATCCGACTCCGTAGACCGCTACTGGTAGTGGTATGTATGCATTGAATCCGAAGTATGAAACTAGGGATTGAATTTGGTTCTGATTTATCTGGAAGATATGTAGCCTCTTTTTTTGGCTCTGAGTTTGCTAGCTTTTACTTCTTTTGTACTCTGTTTATCTTGTATTAGTCCTTCAATCTTGAATTTTTATGGAATTATTCTTTTAGAAATTCCGCAGTGCCATGTACTCCCCGGAAGTTGATGGAGGCAAAAGAAATAAGTACATGATTGCAAAGGCTGTCGCGACATTAAGCTTATATGCGATGGATAGTGTATGGATATCCTGGAAGGAGGAGCTATTGTCATTGAGGAGCGAAGATTTCAAATACAAAATCGTTCGAGGGAGTGTGCTGAGTAGCGTTGCCAAGTTTGTCTTGAGCATTTTTTCTGTGGTAAACACTCTGCGTCCTACCCTTATTTAAGCCCAGTTTCATTTTGTAAATTTTCCTTACACCTCTTTTGGAAAATTTTGGTTCGCCACCTTAGGTTTCTAAAATAACATGGACAATGGATTGTTTTTGGTCACCACCTTATTTGACCTATAAATCTCGTGTATTACAAAATGAGTACCCCCGTTTGCTTTTTGTCTAAGGTATCACCATTATTACCTGATTGTTAATGTTGTTATTCTAAGTAGCCCTTCCGATTACCTGTATTACTACTGTTGAGCGGGTTTGGCAAATATCTAGGTGCTATTTTGGATTTATTGGAAACATTGACTTGTACGAGTGCATCATAAGTGTTTGGTTGCCAGTTGAGAATCTAACATTGCTTCACTTAATATAATTTTTATACATAATTGTTTTATCGTTTCTGATATAATTTTATTCACCTAGAATATTTGCACCTTGTGCAATAGTTAGTGGTTTGAGTGCTAATACTACGTAGATATAAAAATTATGTACCCTCCGCAGTTCCCATTTTCGCAAGGTGGGGTGGTTCTTTTGTAGGAAAGGTGTCATTGCCCTCATTTTCTTTTTCTCTCACACTCCAGGAAGAGTTGGAGAGGATATGTTATCTAAGTGAGATCAGCAATCAGTATTTAGCGTTCTGTTCGAACCTAGACCAGGTAAGGATTTTTAAATATGGACAGTTGTTACATTTTAAGATGTCGATATAGATTTGCATGAATCCTTTCAAGTTTTTTATATTTAACTTTTTCTTTTTGTTACAGTCTGAATGTGATCCTTTAGTTGCTGTCACTGAGAGGAGGGTGGAAGTTGATAAATTTTCCAAGCTAAGGGAACACGATGTTTGTGATGTAATACATGTAAGATTCCTTACTCATTGCAATCCATGGCTCTGGTCTCAATACTTGTAGTCTGAATGATTCTAATGTGAATAATTGCCTTTATGCAGCAATATGAATATCGCACCAAATACACATTTTTTGAGGTAATATTTGTTACAACTTTATCTTTTAAGTTCTGAAATAATTGCAATCTTCAATGTTACCAAACCAAACCAAACCTAACCGAGCCTTGTATCCCAATCAGTTGGGGTCGGCTACATGATTCCTTCCTTTCAGCTCTGTGCGAGCTACCTGTTCACTTAGATTTAGTAGGCTCTTTTCCATTCGTATCAGATCATCCTAAGGCAGTTTGGGTCAACTACTATAGTACTATCATAGCACCCTCTTAACTCTACCGCCTTGCAATCTTGAATGTTTTTCTTGACAAATCATTTTGGTGGTCTTATCAAGCTTAAGAAAGAATTCGTCACTTGCTCCTATTTTGAAACGGTAATATATCTCGGTTTTTGATGCGCTGCTTTGGATTGAACGTTGCTCAGCATATATGCACCCTATAGCTGAGGATTGACAGTCTCGTCGGCCTTCTTATAGAATGCACCAGTTGGGAAGTATCTTTCCCTTCTTTACCATAGTTATCCACTGTCAAGATGACATCCATATCCGTTGTCAAAGCTTGCAACGATACCTTCATACAAACCCTAGAACCCTAGAATGATGGGGAATGGCACATTTGAGAACGAACACTTGATTGTACCCTTTAAAGGTTTGACAAGTGCAAAACATTTTGGATGTTTGAAGAAGAGAAGGAAGAAGAACACGAGTTGAAAAGAAGGCAAGTTTCCGGATCACTTCTAGGGTTCTTTATGCATCAAATCAAGGGTTGGAAACATTTTTCTAATCCTGAAAAATCCCTTAGAATTTTTTTAGAAACACTCATTAATCCTTTTGGTCAAACTTTTGGAATACGAGGTCAATTTGTATAGTCCTCTAAAGATCATTGTGTGCTTTTAGTGTAGCATCCTACTTTTAAGTGCTTGGAGTCTAGTAGTAAATGCTTTATTTTTTGTTGTGTTGAAAGGAACTAAAAATTTCTAGCTGGAGATGTTTAGGTGTATTTCAGTTGAAAACTTTTTGATTCAGTTAATCAGGTTCTGCAGTGAGCTGCTTTTTTCATAAAGCGGCAATACTTGTTACTTGCAACTTTGTAACATATTTCCACCAATTGTAGCTGAATGAATATACACGATACCTGGCTGCTGTAAAATTTTGAGCAAATTAATGCATGTGGGACGAGTATTTCTATGTCATGGTATTTTTAGTTGATCCTGTTGTAATCTGTCTTTCCAGTTTTATCGGTGGTCATTCATTGCTTTGGAATTTTCCTAATTTCCATAGCTTTGTTGTGAAAGGTTAGGCCAGAGATGGCTCACGGAGAACTTGGATACTAACAATAACACGTAAGATTACTTTTGAAGAGAAGTGAGTTCCCTGCAGTGGCATGAAGTTACTCTGTGGAACAACGAAGTTTGAAACTTCAAAATTTTGTGATGATGTGGCTTTTGGAGGGATGAGATATTTGACTTTGTTATCGGTCAATACCCTTCAACCCCGTAGAAGGCTTGGAATACTTGAAGGATGTTATGTTAAAATGAGACTATGTTGGGCTTGATTTTGTGTTATTAAACCCTCTGCTTGATTTCATAAATTCTTTTGTTTGCAGTCATTGCTGCCTGCTCAATGTGTTTTTCCCTTTCTCCCGTTCCCTTCTTCCTCTCTGCCCATCTTCCTACTCTTCGAGGCTGCTGTAACTGGTGTTAATTGTAGGCTGCATTTGGAGACTAATTGTCATTACGTGCAATTTCTCCCTTAGTTCCATGAATTTACTCTCTGCGTTGGTGCTTAGCTCTTGTTCTTTCATTCCATTTTGAAATTTTGGTTCACTAATGGTTACAATGTGGGTTTCCTGATGCATGAGGGTCTTAATGCCCTAGGAATTTAGACTGAAGTTGGGAATTTTCTACACCCTTTTTAAACAAGATGTTTTTTCCTGCAGTTATCTTTGTTGTAATTACCCTTGGTATTATGCCTCTTACCCTTGTCAAGGGTCCATATGACTCCATATCAAGGAACAAAATTTCCTTTCGTTCCGTTGGAAGAAACAAAACTAGTTAATTTCTGGACCATATTTTTTTGTGTTCTTATGCAGTTATAGAATCTTATACAGTTGTGTTTAATAATTTGTTTAATCATGTGCACTTGTAGATAAGTTTTGGTTTGTGTTTATGACCATTTCAAGTATCTTAATTTTCTCATATCCTTAAAATGTGGCCGGGGAATCATTCCCAATATGTTTCAGCTTTGATGCTTACCGAAACAATACAAAAATAGAATTCTGATCCTTGCTCCCTACATGACTTTCTTTCTTGGTTTTTCCTTTTTTTCTTCATGTATTTGTGTAATTATTATTATTATGTTTTAGGTAAATATAATGGATTAATTCTCTTTCAAGGAGTTTTATTTTGTTGTTCCTTCTTTTTATTATAGCCTCCATCTCCATGGGCCTTTCAACTTACCCCTATTGAGGTAATTATTCCCTTCATTTGGTCATTATGTTCAATTATTCTCGATAGTAGGAATGTTGTATAGTGTTCTATTATCTCATGTTACGAGAGAACGAACGTATTTATGCTAGAAGTTGGTTAATAATTTTTTGGATGTAGTTTGAGGATGTTAGCGACTCTGACGTAAGTATTGCAATGATGGAGTTGGATAAGTATGTGCCTCTACAGGTATGAGCATTTAAGTTTTCTTGTTCTTGACTTCGTAAGCAATTCAACATTATTGATCTGCCCCTTCCTTTTGAAGTCCTTCTCTTCAACATACAAAAATGTTCTTCATACTAAATATCTGAATGACGATTTTGGTCTTCCTCTCTCTCGCATCCGGGTATGCTGTCCCAGTCGTGATTGTTGCTATTGAAAGTCTAATCTGATAATGTATACTGACATGGGTTGCAGCTTCAGATGATGCTTGATGTTGTTTTGAACTATGATCGTTTGTTAATTTTTAGTTGTGCGCGCATTGTATTGGTGTTATTCTAGTTTCTTCTTTTTATTTTCCATTCCCACCCCCCTCTTGTGGGTGGGAGAGGGTCAATACGCGAAATGTAAATAATCCTTTTTAATCAAAGGTTATGTTATTCATATGCACATGCTATATTCTAAATTTTCTTCTTGTTTTTGAATAGGCGAGTTATAAGGTTATCTAACTATTGTCACTACCTTTGTTTTGAAAACCAGGAACATCGTGAAATGCAGCTTACCTTGGAGATGGCACGTCGGAAATCTTTTCTTGTCACGAAGACTTTGCTTTTAGAGGCTTTAATGGGCATCAAGATTTCAGATTCAGATTTTTGTCTCACATCTCCTGATGAGTCTGCTCCTGATGAACCCAAGAAAGTAGCCTTTGTGCGAAAACGGTTGATGAACGCAATAGTTTATGGGTTTAATGGCTTGCTTCAACTGAAACAAATGGCGGTATCACCCTTTCTGTCTTTTTTTCTCCTCCATTTGGTTGATCATATTTGAGTGGAAATGTCGGTGCTATATGAAAACTAGAGGTGACCCCTGCGATGCAGCAGAATAACTAGCAAGCTTATTTTTGAGATCCATATCTAATGTCCATCTTCTGTTTTAAAATTTTCTTTTATATCTTTTGTTTGCATTTTAATAAGATAAAAATTACAAATACTTGAGAACGCTTGAGGAATTGCCAAGTAGGAGAGAGAATTGGTAGAAAAGTGCCACGTGGATTATCGTGCTTAGTTATAGAGTATAGATGCTCCTTGTTTAAGCAGTTTTCGATTTATTAAAAAGAAATTGTTTTACTCATTTTCACCTATCCAACCTAAATATTATTTCTTAGTTGTAAAGCTAACGAGTAGTAAAGTGTCCTTTCTTGAATTCCCATTTTAGTTCCACTTAATTCGCCTTTAATTCTGTTTGAGAAAGATTATCTGAAATTATTATTAATTGTATTTGCTGTTTAGGTTCCTTTTAAATATGTTCTGTTAAACTATTTACATAAGGAGGCAAAGTCTTTTGGCTACTATCGTGTTAATTTAACGGATGAATAGTCAATATGAAGCGCAAACTTAAAAGTTATGCGGCACAAGTTGTGCAATGATTTTTCTAACAGGAATATTAATACAGAGGGCACGAAAAGACTAATCCTACAGGGGAAGGAAAAAATGACACGAAAAGATTAAAATACTCCAAGAAATTTAGGATAACATACATTTCACAGGTCGAGTTCGAGTTAATATTTTTGTGGCATGTTTTGGACATTATTTTTCCTGGTGGACATTTAACATACATTTCCGCAGTGTAGCTTTTGTCTCTGCGTTTGGATGGCCTATTAAGCATCTTGGGTTTTTCTGTCGGTGGTCCTTTGGATCCTCAGCGTCTTGTAGTGTACAAGCAAGTAATATCTGCATGTAATGTGAAAGTTTTTAATTCAACCAAAGGCCTCAATAACTCTTTCCCACATAGTAATCCAAACCATATGATTCACGATTTCGTTCATGATTCGTGCGAAAACGTTATGGTTTTTGAGGTGAATCGGTCATAGAATAGAACCGGTGATGAATCATACGATTCACACAGTTCATAATATATGATTCGTGTGGTTCTTAAAATTGTGGCATCTGATATATTTGGAACCTCTTCCCCCTTTGTTTTTGCCCTTTTTGTCCTCTTTCTCACGGAAACAAAATAACCAAAGTTATAATTTGTTGATCAATTGATTTTGAGAGTATGAAATCCTATTAACCCCTTCTTTTGTTATTATCTCCTTAAATATCGAAGTGCATCTTATATACTCCCTCCGTCCCAAAATGAGTGGCTTTTTTGGGACTCCGTGTCATTTTAAAGTGCTTATATCTTTCGATTTATGAAGTTTTATGTGATTTTGAATACTTTGTTTAATAGAACTAATTAAAATCTATCAAACAAGATCCATATTGCATATTTTTAATCATTCATATTGAAAGAGATAAGCAAATGAAAATGATATCCTTTCCCAAAATGGTCACTCATTTCGGAACAGAGGGAGTAGATGTTAACTTTTATCTATGAATTATATCTATAGACTATAGCCAATTTTGTGTGAAATAAGTATAGTTTAATATGATTTAAGTTGAATTAGGTGGACACTAAGCTTTAGAAAATAATTTGCTTTTACATATTATGAACATGAGTTGTACAAGAAGTTGGGAATCTTGTTAATGTTGATATTCTGTATGAATATATATTTTGGTAAATTTATGTTTTGAATTTTTGTCCTCAAATTATGTTAAACTTAGGATAGTCGAGTATGTTGAGTAGGATAATCGCCCACGAGGAGGCTTGTTTCCTCGGACCTATAGCTCTTCCCCTGTAAGCGTGTAATGCATAATCCAACCAAACCAACCACCAATGTGTAATGCATAATCATAGTTCAAAAATGAACTTCTCATTTTTTTCCATGACTTTTCATATGCAGAATGAACGTTCAATTTCTAATGCACAAATGTATTTTTCTATGTATTTAAAAAAATCATGATTGAATCTTTACAATTCACGATTCCATTTGATTAATGATTCAGAAAAGGGCAATTCCTAATGACGACTTGAAAACCATGGTTTTTAGTTGCTGAAAACCTGCCTATTTTTAATGCTCTCTCTGTCCTTTTATACTACATGCCTCATTCCAAGCTGTTTTTGTTTCCTTTTTACAGTGTGATTATATCCAGGAAGCTCTTTCCTTTCCTTTATTATATGGTAGCTTAAGAAGACCTTGTACAGATGAGCTTATAGAAGTGATTAAGATTGCTGATTATGAGAGACGAATGCAACGACAGCATTTTATCAGTGTGCAGCATATTCTGTTGGGCCTTTCTCTATCAAGAGTTGGTGATATTGTGAGGTGGGGGATCTTCGATAACATAGAGTTACCTTCAGATCTCCCTATGCTTGGCATTTACAAGTTATCGTCTGATGCAGCTAATATTATTGGTAATGTCCCATTTTGATTAGCCCTCAATTCATTCTTTTTAATGACCTATATCATCATCATTATTTAGGTCTATGTTGTTTGTATTGTGTACCCTGGAATGCAAATACCGCAGCGAATTATGTTTTGGAACGTATATGGTACAGATTTCCAAAATCATGAATTTTGTTATCAATTTCCAAACAATGAAATGTTATATATACTGAAAACACAGATAGTGGAGTTTTTGCACGAGAAAATATGAAAAGTTGGTCATCATATTATTGTAGTGTTTTGCATGAATAATTTGCTAAATTACATTCTGATATTGGAATCTGTAGAAGCCTACTTAATGTAAGGATCTAGGGCATGTTGCCTTTACCACGTTCCCATTTCTCATTCCGAAACGATCTGCATTTCGTCGTGCATAACGTGAATATTACTCAATTATTTGGAGTGGAGTATCTGAAAATTTTCAATGCATATTGACAAGAAAAAGTAATGACAAGAAAAAGTAACTCTTTTTTCTGTCACAAACCAAGTTCAGTCTTAGATGTGCCCTTGGATGGGTTGGGGACACTTGATTGAGTCCTATGGCCCAACTTAGTAGGTTTGCGCATACAATATGTTGATATCGTTGGATGTTCCACCTGTTCATTGGTGAAGTAAGAAATGGACCCACCTGTTGTATCGTCAGATGTTCCACCTGTTCATTGGTGAAATAAGAAATGGACCCACCTGTTGTGTCTCTGACCAACACATCAGAAGGTATCTAAAATGTGGTAAACCAAATGTTCCTGTTGGGCATATTCATGTGTTTATTTTCTCACGCAAGATTATGTTGCAGGTGACGAGCATGTTGGACTAGAGCACTTAGTCATCACAATTTTATATGGAAAGCTGGAAAAGGATGGGAACGTAAGCGCCATAATTCTTCAAGAACAGGCTATCTTTGGCTCTCTTTTTAGTTTTATTTTCCTTATCGCCTTTTGATTGGATCTTTTATGCACTATGGCATTTTAGGTCTTGATTAGTTTTTTTGTTTCTTTCTGCCCTATTAACCTGATTAGCTAAGAACATGGGGTCTTGGTCTGGTTACTAATAGTTCATAATTTTTTCCCCTTAGGCATTGAAGGAGCAGAGTTCTCTGGGCTTGGATTATAAAGCATGGGATATGCAGCTCTTGGATTGTGAGAAACATCTTTTATTCTTGGTTATCATGATGTCATCGCACAATCGACACAAAACACACACACACACATACATGCATACATAAAGTCCAGATCCAGTCAGGGATCCCGGATTTTTGCTTTGGTGCGGACCTTGATCTCAGTGGTTGGATTGTGTTTTCAATGGTCCGGATTTGCGTACGATTTCTTAACGCTGAGAATATATTCTTACTAGTGAGAAAACATCTGTAAATCTAGACCATTGAAAACTCAATCCAACGGCTGAGAACAAGATCTGCATTTTAGGTAAAATTCGAGATCCCTGACTAGATCAGGACTGTATATATCCTATAAAGGCGACGTTATTAAATGCGGGCCTCCTCTTTTCTGATCAAATTTCAATGATGCGAGCTGGTTAATGTGATCAGAAAGTGATTTTAAGGGTCCTGCGAGAACTCAGCAAAAAATATGACCGCAAACTGCTTCATCCGAGTAGTTTCATTGAACGGTTCAATTAAAAATTGCTCAAATTAAGCCATTCCCAGTCATTTTTTGCTATTTTTCGCAGGGTCCGCAAAATCATTTTTTGAACATATTGAACGACTCGGATAATCATAATTTGATCGGGAAATGGGAGGTCCACATTTTATCAAGTTAAGGGCGCCCTTATGTTTGGTGTGTGTGTGTGTGTATTAGTCCGTTTCAAACGAGGTGGTCCTCATTTTAGTTAAAATGTCGATCTTTCCTTTCCCGATAGAATTTCGATGATCCGAGCCACTCAATGTGATTAGAACGTGATTTTGAGGGTGTACTCGTGAGAAATCAGCAAAAAACATCTCCGGGAAGGGCTTCATCCGAACAGTTTTTATTGAATGGTTCAATAAAAAATTGCTCAAATCAATTCATCCGAACAGTTTTTTGTCATAAAATGATCCGGAAATGGAAAGTCCGCTATTTAACAAAATGAGGGATCACTTAGTAAAAGGGGACTGTATATCAGAGTGTGTGTGTATATATATGTATGTATGTATGACCGACCCTTGGAACTTTACGTATAATTGACTTGTAAGTGGGAATTTTATTCTGTTGCCTTTCATTTCTCACTTCTGCATGTGTTCGTCAATTTATCTAGCTTTAAGGAGTGCCACAAAGTGTGCTGTGGAAAGCTTTGAGGATGAGGATATTGCCGAAGACTTCATTCCACGTGATGAATGTATTGGTAACACGGTGATGTGTGGTGGCGTTCTTCTCTTTGAAAGACTGGAAAAGGCTGTCAAGCAAGGCATTAAGTTACCTTCGATCCGTCAGGAGAAGTTTGAAAAAAATTCATCCCAGAAACGGATTGGGATGGAGTCCTTATGACGTGGCGGCGTTGTTCTCAATTCTGCCATTAAGTTGCCTAACATCCTGAAGAAAAGTAGAATTGAGTGGGAATAACATTTCCTTTCGTGGTCTGACTGGCTCTGCTTGTATGACAATTTGTTACTGTTTGTATTTTCATATGCAGGTAATGCTGCTTAACTTGTGGCAACACTCGAACTGATTATGACAATTTGTTACTGTTTGTATTTTACATTTTTTAGTTCTGCAAATAACTGCCAAGTGCTATCGGCTCCTTCAATCCTCTTCAATTGGAACCATCCTGCAATCTGATGTGGGCGCTATCTGCTCCTTCAATCCTCTCCAACTGAACCAACCTGCAATCTGATGCGTTAACTAAATTGGTGAAGTCTCTTGCAACTGCTCAGTTTTTTTATTTTTATTTTTTGAACAAAAACTGCATTTGAAAACAAAACAGAAATAAAATGCAGATGAAATAGCTGCAGTGTTGGGACTAGACTTATCAGCTTGTTGAGAAACTAATTTCTACACAATTTCGGCTTTTGTTTAGATCTGCAGACTTGCCACCTCCGAGCCTTATCAGCTTGTTGAGAAACTAATTTCTACACAATTTCGGCTTTTGTTTAGATCACCAGACTTGCCACCTCCAAGCCGGTAATTCTGCAGCCATTTTTCCTGAATCCCACCATGTCTTTGGGCCTAGCCATCAATTTCCCTGGCTATGCATCCTTGATAAGCTCAGCTGCAGTAGAGATCCTTCGACCCCGATGTGATTAATATCGTTGGGTGAGATTGCACGATCTTCTCGAGACCACCATGTGATTTATTTCATGGGGTGAGATCGCATAATCTTCTCGAACTCTGGAACTTTGTCTAACTTTTCTTCGTACGACCAATGTTACTTAAGAAATTGATTCTCCTTCATACATTGGCAATTCTTGAAGGACACTGATTTTGGCGCTCCAAAATGTTGTAGGTGAGAACTTTGTTCTAGATGTTACCTTCTTAAATTTGCCTTGTTCTCCGGCGTGATCAAATCTTTACCTTTCATCCTAGTTCTCTAGATCTGTTCACTCCAGGGGGAGGGGAGCCACCATTTTTGCTCAAGCCTGTTCTACTTTTCTCTTCGGCGATACCAGCTTCCGGGTGTCATCTCCCCTCCCCCTCCCTTTTCCTATCTTTCTCTCCTTTGATCTATTATTGCATGTCAAAATAGAGTCGATCTCCCTGTTCTCGTAGATTTTCTGTCTCATAAGCTCAATAGTGTTTCACGCAGTCCTGTTTGTAGAGAGGAAAGGAATCCCGATAGCATAAGCCAATCACAGATTACATTTCAAATTGAAGATAATCAAGTCAGAATCGAAGATTGCGCTTTAAGACCCCCCAAGATCTTTATGGATTTTGTTATCTTGTTCAGAGCAAAATCTCTGAATTGAGGGTAAGTCTTCATTTATACTTGCATGTGCTGGTTAGGGTTTAAATTTGGCTTATCATTTTAGCTTTAAATCTGTGGGTATGAAAACTTCCTCATCTACTTGGGGTCTTTACTCTCTAGGAAATTTCTTCTTCTAGTGTCCATAAATCTTGTTTGTGTTGTCTCTGTTGTCATTTTTGGTCGTGTTTTTTGTCCTTTCGAATATGTTGAAGAAGGGTTTCCTCGGGCCCACTCCATCTTCTAACTGCAAGATTGCTATGAGAGAAAAAGGTAAAAACATAGCAGTAACATGTCCTGGGGAAGAAGGTTCCAGAGTCTTGCCACTAGACCCTTTAAAAGACATGTCCCAATTCCTTGACCCTCTGAGCATTGAGCTCATAAAATCCTCTCTTGGAGAGCCTTCATATTTTGATTCACTGGACTTTCAAAGATGCTTTAAACAACTGATAGATGATTGTAAAGATGATTTTGACCCACTTGAGCACTTGGAGTTGCTAGAACATCATGCGTCTAATTTACCAGAGGGGTAGGAGAAGCACGCACAAAATGTTAGCTCCAGGGTAGTGATAGTGGAAGGTGAGTCATCACGGTTGTTTGAGAAGAATGATGTGCCTTCTCCAGAGGTGGATATTGAGACATATGAAATGATTAAGAAACCAATTGATGAATTGGTTGAAATGGCGAGACAGAACATACCTAGAAGGGAGGAGAACGAGGAAAACTCGGATTGTTATAAACCAATTGTGATTTCTGGAAAACAAAGTAGTCGTAAATGGTTGAGAATGGACTTTAGTGAATCCAACCTCAAAAAACCAAGTAAGAGGAGGAAAAAGGTTCTTATGGAAAGGAATTATCTTCTTATTGATCGCCGCTTTTCTCAATCTCAAGTTGTTGGCAAAAAGTTTTGTTTTTTTTCATCATCCAAGCTTATCAGATGTTGAACTTCGAAAAATAGAGTTTCCTCAGGAAGATATGCAAATAGACATCCAGGAAAAATAGCTTCACGCTAAAGAAAGGGCTAGTGAATTCAGTCTTGATTGCAGATCAAAGAAAACTCTGGTGGATGGGTTGCCTAATGGGATTGCTTCAGATGATCCAATCATTGAGGAAGACAAATCCCCTCTACAAAGCCATGTATTTTCTTTTAGTTCGCAAGGAGTGAGCTTAGGAAAGCTTGGCTCTTCTCCTCCTCGGATTGTGTCCTTTAAGGTGGGTGGATCTAAGAGAATCAAAGCACCAAGGTCATATTGTGAGGACATGGAGATTTCTCAATCTTTCGACAACACAAAGCGGAAAAGGGAGCATGTAATTGAAGACAGTTTCAATAACCCATATCTTTTTCAAGCCCCTCGGCGACGTTATCTCGATTGTGGTTGGTGAGTTCTATTTTCTTTATTTTGATATGGTTGCGTCTTTTGTCTTCTCTCTTTCTCTATGCAGGTCATTGTGACTACATTCGAAGTGGACTCTTCTTCTACTTTGGTCATAGGTGTACTTCTGGAGGTGCTTGCTTTTTTGATTAGCTACATATTGTGGTTTGTTCTAATACAATCTTGTGGGTCATAGGGTAGTATCGGTTTCTTTGGTTTGTAATCTTAATGTTGTACTCATGTATTTCATTATGTTTCTATAGAGTTAGGTTCCGGTAAGGGATCCCTCATTATAAAAAAATAAGGGACTTTCATTTCCGATTGAATTTCAATGATCCGAGCCGCTCAAAGTGATCAGAACGTGATTTTAAGGGTCCCCGCGAGAAATTAGCAAAAAAAAATGACCGGGAAGGGCTTCATCCGAGCAGTTTTCATTGAACGGTTCAAAAAAACTGCTCGGATGACGCCGTTCCCGGTTATTTTTTTTGCTGATTTCTCGCGAGGACCCTTAAAATTACATTATGCACACATTGAACGGTTCTGATTTTCAAAATTTGATCAGGAAATGAAAGTCCCTCATTTTAAAAAAATGAGGGATCCCTCACTTGAAAATTCCTCTGTTTCTATATATATAAATGATGTTCTTATTGTGCCAAAAAAAATAAAAAATTATTTGCCTTGTAGAACTGGCAGACAAACTCATTGTTTTTTCAATTCCCGGATGCGAGTTTCGAATTTCCCAAGCCTTTCTGGAGGTTTTTGCAATGGATATCTTCTCGAAACTTGACTCATTAGTCCCTTGATAAATAAGTACATACTCCGTATATTTCTCATTCAAAGTAGGGGGAATCACTGAACAGTGGAGAAAAGGGCAAAAAATGCCCAGGTCATGAATCACTTATTTGGAATTCATAAGTCATGAAAAGGAGAAAAGTAATTCTAAAGACATGGTTCTCAGGACAAAAATACCCCTCTCTCCACTTTTCCCTTCTTTTTTCCCCTTCCTCTCCCCAAAAGTCAAAAACCCGTTCTTCTCTCCTTCTATTGGAACGGAATTCCCCTTCATCTCCTCACTAGCGTTTGCTCCTCCTTCATATCTCCTCTCTGCTCTCTAATTTGTTTTTCCCTACAGGAGAGAGATATATATAATTGCGAGTTTGGTTCATTTATGTGGTTTCTTACCCCTTTCTCTTCACCTTCTTCAGATTTGCTCTCTCTGCTGTGACTGGGAACGTTTTCTCTGTCATATTCACCTTCTTCTTCGCTTTAGCTTCGTATAGATTCTGTCAATTCTTTTGTAGTTTTGTTTTGTTTCTGTTTTTATTTTTTTAAAATTGATCAGATGGGTATTTCTTATAGGTATCTGTTTCTTGTTTTCTGACCTGGGTTTTCAATAAATTGGAATTGGGTTGTGTTATCTTCTTCAATCATTGACCCTAATCATCCTTGTTTGGTAAAATGCATTGGGGTATGATGATTTGGGTAAGGTGTTGTTCATTTAGGGACATTGTGTGTTAATTTTTCTAAAGATTATATTACTTTTTCAGTATTTTAATCCCTAGCTGTTATTGTGTTGTTGGATTGAAAGATTTCTACAAAGGGTTTGGTTTTATTGCCAAATAAATTATTTTTTTTGCGTGTGTTTGGGACCTGGGTTTGTGAACATTGGAATTAGGTGGTATTCTCCTCTTCAGTTATTAATCCTTACCACCACTTATGTAAAATGGTTAGCGTGTTGATAATTAAGATTTGGAGTTGTTCGATCTGAAATTGTATTCTGCTCAAATTTGCTAGAAAAAGAACTATTTTTGTGGGTTTAAAAAATTGTAGCAGCTTTCATCATTTTGTTGGATTTGAATATGATGTTGAAAGGGTTCTCAAGAATGCGATATTCTGGATTTTGTCATTCAAATTTAAGAATAGGAATGCACTTTATTTGTAAAATTTTCTGGAAAAATAAGATATATTTTTCATAATTTGAAAGATGTAGCTGTCATTGTTTGGGTGGATTTTGAGTTGTGATGTTGAAAGAGTCCTCCTAAGGGGTAGGGTTTATTGTCAATTGTCAATTCTATTAATTCAACTATTCTTGTAAGGCAGAAATCATAGGAATTTTGACTGCTTAGAACTTGGACTATTCTTGTAAGGCAGAAATCACAGGAATATTCAACTATTCTTGTCAATTGCCCTATATTTTTTTGTCCAAGGCTGTTAGCTAATAGAAGGACTTCCCTTGTTGTCATAGCGGGTACCTTGTTATGAGCAATGACCGGAACTTTGATAGGCCAAGAGACAGAAAGTGGATTCGTATGTGGGGCTGCCGTCGGAGCCATCTCTGGAGCAGTTTTCTCTATCGAGGTTTTCGAATCTTCACTTGTCCTCTGGCAAAATGATGAATCTGGAATTGGGTGTCTGCTATACTTGGTAAACCATCTATCAGCAAGGCCCTTTGATTATGCGTCCTATTTTAGTCTACAAGGCTTTGTTTGGATTAATATGGGTTTCAGATTAAGAGATTTGACATTTGATATTCAACGGTAATAGCTCGGAGTTGAATGTGTTGCATTACATCTAGATTTCACATCTACACCTATCCCTTTTTTTAGCTTTCGGAATCTTTGTTTGTTTGTGAAAAAAGGATTTGAATATTGGCTCGCAGGTTGCTACGTCACACGGTTGCATTTCATAAGAAATGATCTATTGAATAGAGAGAACTCCACCTCAAACCAAAAAAAAAAAAAAAGGAAATTATCATTACAAGTTCTCAAAATATTACTGCTCATTACATACTAAAAATATGACATGGAACTAGTCATATATGAATATTGGTTCAAGAACGTAAGACAGTCTTTTTGTTCATGTAAGCATTTCCATTGTTTTACAACTAAGACACTCCCTCGGCAACCAACCATGTCAGTGAGGCCTGCTCCCGTTTTAGAGGCCTACTCCATACTTTAGAGGACAACTTGATGTAACTATCTATGACACTACTTTCGTTCCCTGCACAAACAAGGATGATCTGGGGGAGCTGGAGGTAAACAAGAGCAACTCAATAATTAGAAAAGACTTTATTCTGAGTACTCTTGGACCATATTATATATTCAAACGGAGCATGTAATATTTGTGACAAGTACGAAGCATGGAAAGTTAGGTGAACCAACCTTCTCCGAGGTAAAAAAGAGCAAGTCAATAATTGGAAAAGACTTTATTCTGAGTACTCATGGACCATATTATATATTCAAACGGAGCATGTCATATTTGTGACAAGTACGAAGCATGAAAAGTTAGGTGAACCAACCTTCTCTGAGGTAAACAAGAGCAACTCAATAATTAGAAAAGACTTTATTCTGAGTACTCTTGGACTATATTATATATTCAAATGGAGCACGTCATATTTGTGACAAGTACGAAGCATGGAAAGTTAGGTGAACCAACCTTCTCCGAGGTAAACAAGAGCAAGTCAATAATTGGAAAAGACTTTATTCTGAGTACTCATGGACCATATTATATATTCAAACGGAGCATGTCATATTTGTGACAAGTACGAAGCATGAAAAGTTAGGTGAACCAACCTTCTCTGAGGTAAACAAGAGCAAGTCAATAATTGGAAAAGACTTTATTCTGAGTACTCTTGGATCATATTATATATTCAAAAGAAGCTCATCATATTTTGTGACAAGTATGAAGCGTGAAAAGTTTGGTCTATTACTCAAGTTTGTGTATATTACTCCTTAGTAGGGACATAGTAGTTGAGTCTTCTATGTCCTTTTTATACACTGCATAGTGAAATGGTTCAAGGTGGAGGTATGTGCATGATCCATTTAAACAATTTGTGACGTTGGTGGGGGTACATAAAAAAATGGATCAAAACCTTCCATTTGGAAGAAGAAGAAGACTAGAACAAGGAGAGAGTTCTCATGGATTGGTACCATATTGTATTTTCACAATGACCAAGCCATGTTTTTTGACTAGTATGAAGCTTTGTTTTAGCTTTATTTGGTCCTTGCCTTTTGGACTAACCATGACACCACTTTTGTGGGTTTTTTCCCATACCGACCAATAGATATACACATATAATACCATAAAGGAAGACATTTAGAAAATTTGGATTTTATCGTATGTTGGCTTTGTGGATTATGTGAAATTAAGGTAGAACTTGCCGGTATTTATATTATATGAGGGTGAAAAGTTAGAGGAGCCTTCCCTAAGCAATAGACGACCAAGTCAAAATTTCATGAAGACTACACTTAATATATGTGAAGACCAATAGAAGGTTTCATGAAGAGTAAGTCTTCTACGGATTGTGAAATGTTGGGAAGCCATCTACCATTCAATTACAACCAGAAGAAACGCGGCAGAGATGAGGATGAAGAGGGCAAGAGTTGCTGGAGAAGCCATGGCGAGAGAGAGAGAGAGAGAGAGAGAGAGAGAGGGGGGGGGGCTGAAGACACTACCAGAAAAAGCACAATCGTTGACACACAAATTTGTCGCCTATACTATTCATATGAACTGTATCTCGATTAATATCGATGTCTCAAAACATTCACATGATAAACATCCATATAAAGTGTATCTACTAATGTCAAATTCCCAAAATACAACAAGTAGCTAGGTAGATCAAAGCTTCCAGTGCCTAAATGACCAAAAAAGAAGTCTACAAGTCGATTTCGTCACTCACCTGTAAGAAAAAAAATAGCAACAATTCAACATGTTAGGAAGTAGTCCTTAAAAAAAAGCCATACATAGTGCAGAATATGTTTTAATTCTACATGTAGCTTAAAACTTTGATCGTTATACAATGTGTACATACAAGTTTGTTGAACCTACAAGAAAGTGTCTGTATCTTGAGTTATAAATGTAGACATAGAATTTCAATGTATTAAATATACATGTGATGTGTCCCACGCCGTGTCCGTGCATCATAGTTGTTTTCCAAGAAATAGACATTAAGAGACTATATAATTTCCAGTTTTCTACTACATTAGCCATTCCCGTGTTTCCATGACCTGTAGCCAAACCAGGCTATTTGGCTACGCAAGAGCTATAAAATTGAAACACTTAGTCAGCATGATTTTGATCCAAATATGCACATCCTGCACGTATATCAACCTGCAACTTCGTAACAGTAATACCCTCCCATGGATTCAACTTCAATATATTGTTGCATAATGCTACTATCAAGCATTTCATTCTGTGTTTCCCCAAAATTAGTATCTATAGACTATCGCCATATGCCCACATCAAAGCACTGAGATTCCGAGCTTAGTGAAGACACAACAATGCACTAAGTCTATCCTTCCATCTCTCCAACTGGACGCAAAAACAAAGAAATTGTGCAAATGGTCTCCATCTGTTTTTTAAATCAAAAGAAAAGGCAAAAGAAGAATGTATAAACAATTAGCATACCTATCATTGAATCATCATTCTAGCTTGGATTCTGGCCGAAATCAAATTGAGCAAAGCAACCATTGTCATTAACTTAGAGCAACCTATAATGCATACCACGCAACCCTTCTGCCGCATTTTACGTGTTTAATGCTTCTACCTGATTTCAGAAAAAAAAAAAAAAAAAATCTACGCACTCAGGGGTCACGCAATTTCATGGTAGAAAAACTAATAGAAACAAGTAGCAATCTTTCCTTTTATTCTTGCAAAAGGAGATTTGCAATTACAAAACATCAACTACTTACCTTCATGTGCACTTATGGGCATGAGGCTGGGTTTTCGTGGTCTTTCATCAAATGACCATAAGCCACAGCCACACCAAGGAGAACACTAAACATTTTTGGTGCTAATCTCTAATTTGCAACACAAATATTATCCCCGTTAAAGTAGGGCACATAGTCATATCAGTTAACTAATTGGCATGAACTTCCATAACTAACAAAAATCAAAGGTACTACCTCATTGTTAGCAATGCCAAAGACACTTCAAAGGAGCTGTGATTACAAATGCCCATACTTCCACAATCTTTAGTCTTTACCCAATAAATCAAATCTCAAATTAGTATAAAACTACTTTCTCTTTGTTCTTAATATTTTCCTATAAACAGTTCTTTAAACATATTTCTCACCCTAAAACAGACTTTTGCATCAAATATCCAGTGGCTTCCCCCTTTCCCTTCCAGAATCTTCCTCACCACTACCCGTTACACGGGATACCTTGTGAGTGAACTAACCAGTCCCAAGCTAAATGTAATTCTACTTGTCCACAATAATTTGCAAATAATGGAACCCAATTCCAACGATGGAAAAAATTTGGAAAAGGCAAAATAAATTTGGGGGGGAAACAAAAAGATATACCTGTCTTCAGGGCATCGGCCTCTATCCTTGCTGAAACTCACATATCAACCAACTGTTGTTGATAAAAACAGATTCGATTTGCTCAGAAAAGTGAGAGGAAGTAAGAGATCTTGCCGATTGAAATCCCGTTGGGGAAGCCGCTGATGACGGCTTGTCGAATCCGTCATCGAGCCGCTACTGTTATTCTCAAGGGTTTGGTCTTCGTCGCTGATGCTGTGCAGTTCTACTTGGTGACTTCGCCTGCACAGAGAGAGAGAGAGAGAGAGAGAGAGAGAGAGATGCTACAGTATGAACGTGACTGAGATAGGGGAGGAACAGAAATCTACACACACACACAGCGAATACATACAAGAAGCACAGAAGGAAGAGAGAATCCAGCAACATTTTTGTATGGGTATATTAGTCTTTTTATATTGCCCTTTCCATGAATGGGGAGTTTCTTTTGTTCCGTTTCATATTTAAGTAATTCCCAGAAAACCTGTCCATGGGTTGAGAAATTTTTACCCCTTATTCCACTGTCGTGTAATTTCCCCTTGAAAGTACCCTTGATCCATTGATAACGAGTGGATCAAAATAATTTGATTGGGGTAGTTGCTCAACCATGCAGATAGTTCTGGCAACGATAAAAAGCTGCAAAAAAGACAGCAGTGGTACTAGTAGAAAGTAGAGAGGACAGTTTTAGTTTTAATATGAGAAATAATTTTGTCACTTTTTTTTTTTTTTTTAATGTCACTGTCTTGCAAATGTTTTTTTGTGTAAAAATACACTTGTATGGGAGTAACATTGACAAAAAAAGAAGTGACAAAATCAATATTTACCCATAAACAAATCTTTGTACAAACGTTGAGGCGGGCTGACGTTAAGATGGAATAAACTTGCTAGTATGTCCAATGTCCCTATTGCAATATGGTGACAGTCTATTCCTCCCGAAACAAGAGTAAGCACCCGTTTCGGAAACGGAAATAAGTACGTAATTATTTTTTAATAAGGCAATTTCAAACTCAAAAATCATGTGTTTAGTAAATAATTTTCCTATCAATATGGATCTTGTTTGATAGATCTCATTGAGATCTTTTATACGGTGAAAAAAAAATTGAAAAATTTTCATTTATATTATTTTTGAATTTGAAAATGTGAAATAAGTACTTATTTTTTAAGAAGGTGTTCTGGAACGGAGCCTAAATCCTTCTGGTCTCTCCTTTTGTATTCTAAGTACAACTTTTTTTTGAGACACAGGAAGGGAAGATCTTCCACTCTCTCCATTATTTTTGAACTTGAAGACCTCTAGCTCTGGGTTTTTGGCTCTTGGATACGGCTAGCCTTGGCGACGAATCGAATCTATGGGTCTTCTAGCAGCAGTGGAATGAAGGGATATTAAGCTCTAAGATGCAGATATATTTTTCTCGAACTTTCTCAAAGCCACATCCATGAGCGGATATGTGTTTCCAAACAATACATATGTTATTTTTTTCTTACCTATGGGGTGTGTAGCTTGTATCTGTGTGGGTTTTTATTTTTTTTTTCGTTCATTTTTTTTATATCAATATAAGCTATATTTGTTCGTTTCTAAAAAAGAAAAGAAAGTGCGACCTTCTGATTTTTGGGCAGCCTGTATTCATCATCTTCTTCTTCTTTGGATGGTTCTAAGAAATAAGAATCCTCATTCCATGGATTGGCACAAACCTTGTGAACCCAAAAGGACTTGCATTTGAATGCTCCAATTCTCGAAATTTTCTTTTGCCCAATTACGGAAATTGGGGTTGAAGAAAGTTGTTTCAAGCGGCCATTGGATGATTTTTATGCTGTATTTTAAGCACAAGCTCCACAACAGCAATTTGGAACTTGGAAAGGGGAAAGAAAATGGCAAAATAGAGTTCTATGAATAGTAAAATTTCCTCCCTCATTTTCTCTCACTTTTCTTCTTAATTATTTTCTCTCCTCTTTTCTTTCCTTTCAAAGTTCCAAACAGAGCCAAGGAAACGAGAACAAACAAGAGCTACCCAAAACCCACAGAGGGAGAAGCACCGCCTGTGCTCTGATACCATTAACGGTGACTCTTCAAAGCATTGCTACCCAAAGCACCATAATATATAAACAACAAAATTTGGCTCAACTAAAAATTAACCAAAATCAAAGCCACACCGCCAGCAAATCAAAGCCACACCCATGTATATACCTATACATATGCGTAGATACATACTCACACAACCAGAACAACACCGCTTATAATTTTTTTCCACTCTGTTTGATAAAACTAAAAACTGAAAAAATACGTACTGAAAGCTTAATGCCGAATTTTTTAAGCTGAAAACTGTTTGATAAACATACTGACTTAAAAAAAATGATGAATCAATTTAGTTTCGATTCTCTCTTGATTTTACTAATGATCACAATGTATTTGTGATAATGGTAGAATGGTGATTGGGATGGTGGTGGTGGGTTGTTGGTGATGGAGTGAGGGTGGGATGGAGTGGGAATGGTGGTGGTGTCTGTGTAATGGTGGGTGCAATGATGCTGTTGTGGTGGCAGTGGCAGCGTGGTGGTGGTGGATTGATGGTGATGGTGGTGAAGTGGTACTGGTACTGGTAGTGGTGGTGGTGGAGGAGTGATGGTGGTACCGGTGGTGGTGGTGGTCCTGGTGGAGTAGTGGTATGGTAATCGAATGCAGGCACACAAGAATTCAGCTAAAGCTACTTAAGAGGCACTTAATTTGATAGGCAATGTAAAATGTGGTTATCAAACCTACTTACTCACTTATTACTTAATTGATTTAATTTTAAGTGTTGAATTTTGGTTATCAAACAATCCTAAGTAACAACATAATAGGTAAAACCCATCTTCCATCCTAGAACTTCCGGCCCTCCGACCACTAATAACAATCCACCCCTAAGTGTGTCCCCATGTGGGAGTTCCATGGAATTAAAAACTTCCACTTAGATGCCCATGTAAGACTTCACATGCACACAACTCACACCTTCACACCACGTACCCACACATGCACCCAACTGCACCACGTGAATGACAAACCACCTCTTTCTTTTCCATTCTTAGCCTTCCACCTTCTTGAATGTGTAAATTCACACTTCTCTAATACCCTATTAAAGGTAAATGATATTTATTTTATTTTTTTCATTTACAAACCATTGTAACGACTCAAATAAAATCAATTTCCCACTACCCATAAACTCCCAATTAACTCCACTTAATTATAATCTCTTTAGCATATTCCATCCCTATTACCTACTCATCAAATCCCCACAAACCTTCCGATTATATTAATCCCCATGATTAACCACTAACTAGAAGAAAATGAAGTACGGGTCTCACAATTGAGTTCTTTTTGTGTTTAGAAAATCATGTGGGGTGGTGCCATGTAAGTGTTGGTATTTGTGCGTGACATTGTGACTGGATTAAACGGGGAAGAAAGAAAGAAGCAACAAGGATGAGAGAGCGATATGCAGTTAATAAACGACAATAGAGTAATTGGTGAAATTTCGATGTACCAAAAAAAGAGAGTAACTAGTGAAATTGTGTGTGTGTGTGAGAGAGAGAAAGAAATTTCATGTGTGTGGCGTGTGTTTTTTAAACATGTTTTGCTTGCTTATTTCACTAGCATCGTTTGATTTGTTTTGCAGTGAGATGGAAAATCTATCAAATAATTCTCTTTTTGGTCGCTGAAACAAAGAAGAAGTCTAACTTGCGATCTTTGGGACTTGGTGAAAAATTATGAGCGTTTTGAAATTTACGAGGAGGAAGAGCAAATCTTTAGCCCTGACCCTACAAGATGGAGGCAATTTTTTACCAAGTTAAAGAAACTTGCGGATCACGTAGAAGGATTGAAGACAGGCGGAGGGAGTTCTTCAAACGTGGCAGCAAGAAATCCAAAGGATTTTGCGACAAGATGCTGTTGGAAAGTCATCCGCAAAACATTTGCCCATTTTGAAAGTATAAACAGGAAGGTTACGTATGAGATCAGAAATAACGAGCCAACAAAGAATCTTTTGCAACATGGTCAAAAGGTAAACTAATACGTAGTGGTTTTGATTTTGATTTCGGTTATTAAGATGATTTTAGTGAATATTAGTTAACAATGAAAAAAAAAAAAAACTTCAGTGAAAATGATGTGTTATCGTTCTGTAGGCTTTCGGCTCTGTCGAAGAATTCCCATTGCTTATGGAGTCCAGCTTTCCCTATTAAATTCCAGCATTGAGGAAGAAAGCACTTTTATTACAGAGAAGAACTGGCCTAAAGATTGTGCCCGAGGATCCTATTCTGAAGAATTTATTCACTGAAAGGAATTGAAGGAAACGTTCAAACTGCTATTGAAATGAGGAATCCGGATTTAGAACTGCAAAAGCAGGGTACCAAAACTGCTGGAACTGCAAAAACTTTTGTTTTTTTACTGCAAGACTTGGAAAACTAATTGCAGAATCTGGTTTTTGACATGCAGAATCTGGGAACCAAAATTGCACGTACTGGAAAAAACTTGTTTTCCAATTCCAGAAATAGAAATACTAATTGCAGGAAATTGTTTCCGAGCTGCTGAAAATGCTATTGAACTGCCAAAAAAAAAGAGTTATTGAAATGCAGAAACTGTGTTTGATATTGCTGCAAACGGGTGCTTTGCATCTACTTGTACATGCATCTCGGTCCTCTAGGATATGCGTTCTCTCCTTCATTTGTGTACAGAGTTTCTTTTATAGAGAGGTGAAGATAAGTATATCCATCAGATTCATCAGAACCATAGTTTCAGTATCACAAATACCATTAATAATTACCATGACGAATCCCAGAAAAAGTAAACTCCCTCCCCACTATGAACTTGTGTGTAATGCAATCCACTTTTGTTCTTTTCTGAAAATTTAATCAAAAGGAGCGTTAATTACCTCTAGTACAACTCGTAATAGTCCAACTAGAGTCAACAACAACTTGTCTTCCGAATTCCCCTTTAGCTTGGCCATAATAGTCCAACTAGATATCGGCCTTGAGATGGTCTTCGCAACTCAAAATTTCGTCTATGCACTGATGCAATCCTTGTCCCATCTCATGAGCATTAGAGAAGGTGTCTCACTCTCAATATCGCAACTGAGGATTTAGATAATAACCAGCACCATGCAAAGGTCCATTAAGTTGCGGGGTCCATCTTGCATCTATCTTGTTACACATTGGTCGTGAATCGTGTGACTGCAGGACAAGGCAGCTCATTCTTTGTGAAGGACCCCATCAATGCAAGAACCCAACAATGTCCACATATGAACTTCACAGTTGTCTGGCATTCGAGAAAGTCTGATCATGAACCTTCATTTTTGCACTATCCTGGAGCATTAGATCAATGCAATGTGCAGCACATGGAGTCCAATGCAACCTCTTTCTTTTCTCCATAAGCCTTGACCCAGCAGACACAGTTTGTGGCAGTATCAGTGATGAACATCATATCTGCATTTTAATGGTATCAGATGCATTAACTAAAACTATGTTCTAGCAGGGCTATTCACGAGAAAATCGATAAGAACTCTAGTCATTCCATATGTCCACCCATACTCTTTCCACGTTTTCTTGTGTTCCTCCATCATATCACAACGTTATTATCTTCCACCTCCGCTTTAGAAATCCAGGTCCGCAATTCATGCATAGAAGGAGGTTCAAAACCTGGTCCACAATTAGCTATTCCATCAATTCAGCCACCCAATATTGATTACTTAATGGAAGTAAAATCTTTAACCGTGTTTGTCTATTTTACTGATAGTCGACTAATCGACTAGGGATTGCTGAGTGTGCTGGAAATGTGGGTGTTTGTGGTGGTGGAGTTTGGTTCCTTACCGTATTTCAGGACTTCTCTGGAAGCAAACTTAGTGAAGTGAATGGAAATGAAAGAAGAACAACAAAATGGACTTTATTATTTCTCGGTGTAGAAGTCAAATCGACTATGAGAACACAATCGAACAGACGGTTAAGTTACAAGCTACTCCTAGAGCAAGAAATGTAAAGTACAGATAAAAGTAGAAGCCTTTGGGCGATTGATTGGGGGTTCTAAATATCTTCTTTTCTTGTATTTATAGGCCGTCGTCGACTTGAAATTCAAATCATATGGAATTCCCTCATTCGATTTGAATTAATTGGCTCCATGCTCCCTATTCTTGCTCCACTATCTGCACGAGGTGGTTATTTCTCCATGATCTCACATGTTCCCAACGTTGTAATTATTTCAACTGCCTGCTTGCATTAACTGTCTTACTCACGATCTGCATGTGATGCAAGATTCTGACACGTGTTCAGTCGAATATCAACCGTTTGATCAGTCCATTTTCCTTAACAGGCTTCATATTGCATTTTATCAATTAGTCTAAAACGTGTTGACACGTGTAACATTTTGACCCGATCGATCATATTAGACTAATACTAAATTATGGTGTAAACAATGCCCCCCTATTTACCTGAGTTAAATATTAACTTTGGTAAATATTTCTCTTAGTAACTTACCACCTATATAAGGCAGAGCACTTCAAATTTTAGGGCACGAATCGTGCTTCTTCTCACAGAACTTTGAAACAGCTCTCAAACCCTAAAATAGCTTCTGAACCCAAATGGCACCGAAATCCAAACTACAGATCGTCAGTGACCCAGTTGAAGATCCGGCCACCGAGTCAATGACGGAGGATTCCTTCCGATTCCCCGAGTCGTACCGAAATGGGATTGACCAAAACCAGAATACTCAAATTCTGATTCCTGACGATAATGTCAGTTCTCACTGTATATTGGGCCCAACTTTTTCATCAGTTCTTCCGGATGGCTTTCCAGAAGTTTACCCAGTGGGGGAACGTGATCCACTTCTCCTACAGCTTCCGTCGCTAGAATGGTCAGGCTGGGGTAAGAACACCTGCCTTCGTTCTTGGCCTTACACTGTTGAAATGGGATGGGTAGATTGGGTAAGGCGCATGATGAAGTTTCTTTTTGAGGATTGGAAAACAATGGGAATCCGTGAGACAATTGAGCTCTCACAATTCCCCTTGGACATGAATCCTGAACTTTTGGCTGCTGCAGCTTGTTTCTGGTCCAAATCATCCAATACCCTAGTTCTGCATTGTGGCTTGCTATCTCCGACAGTCTTGGATATTTCTCATTTGACTGGCCTTCCTTCGTTAGGCCGTGAGGTAAATGCCCTACTTTCTCCTGATCCATATGATCCCCCATTCATTGTCCCATCATCTGGAGTTAGTTATTCGAAATGGCTTAAGACTCACTTCAAAGCCAAAGCTTCTGTACCCTGCTTTCACGAGAAGGTTGCATTTTACCTTTTTTGGATTTGTCGATTTCTTATGGCAGTCCCTGGGCTTCGGGTTACCAAAGAATACCTTAACTTAGCTGTCTGTATGGCTCAAGTAAAGAGGTTGGCCCTTGCCCCCTTTGTTCTAGGATCCTTGTACAAGGGCCTTTTTACTTTTGTTGATAAAAAGATAGCGGACTCTTGTGGTGGTCCTTTCTGGATCTTCCAAGCTTGGTTATATGCTTACTTTCCTCAACTAAAGCCTAAGCTGGAAAATCCTCTTCGATCAGATGAGGCATTGCAAACATGACGTAGTTATGCTGAATATCTTTTAGGTTTCCAGACTCAAACAGAGGAATCCTCTTTTCAAAGGTATTTCACTTTTTTTTATGAAAATAACCAAAGGAATTGGCATGTGTTCTGTGCTTCGTTCGCTCCAATAATATGGAATAATACCCCAAGCGTAGGGTTTAACTCGTCGGTTGAAGCATAATAAACCGGAAATCCGGGATCGTACCCAAGGGAATAATTATATGGCTTGATCGGATTTGTAGAGCAAGTAAGGGCTTTCGGCCTTTAGACGGCCAACTTTGTTTTACTTTGAACGGTGGAAATAAAAGGCTAAATTAAAAACGAATTAACTAGAGAAAAGATAGGCTAGGTCTAGGAATTATTAGCACCCGAGACCCGAACTAGATCACACTCTTCACCCAACTACACAATTTAAGGTACTTGATTATAGTCCTCAAATCGGAAAATCAAATAATTTGAAAACCAAGCTAGCTCTAGAATTCATTTGACAAATCCCTCGTGCGAAAGAGCTCTAAGCATCATATGTGGTGGGTAGTCGACGCTCCCACCTACACAAGATCAAAGAGGTTAACACCTCGGTGATTTATCAAACAAACCCGAACCCCACATCAATTTTCAAATCAAAGTTTGAAGCTTTATTGGGTGGAAAATGCAATTTTCGCCCGGGCCATGAGATGCTAATCATCCCATGACCTAACCCTTGAAACTACTCACCCATATCTAGAGAGATAGGAGCAAGCAAAAATTTAGCTACCATAATGAAATAACAAGACTTGAATTAAACTAGAGACTAAGATAGATCGGGAGAAAATAAACAACTTTAATTAAGGCAACAATAACAAAAAGTAACAACTAAGGCAGGAAATTAAAGGATTAAACACTGAAAAATGAAGAACACTTCAAGAACAATTTGAATCTAGATCTAGATCTAAAATTAGGTAAGCAAATCTATCTAAATTCTATCCTAATTGTTTGTACAAAAATTGACATAAGCTTTTATACTCCGGAAGGTCCGCGCCTGGAATATTCCCAAGATGCTCTGAAAATTCGCTCTTAAGTCCCTCGGCATCGATGGCAACGGCCTTAGAGTGCTCTGCTATGGGGCTCGGCATCGATGGAAGAGGATTTGTCCCATCGCTGCCGAAGTGGTTAAGGAGTTGGGCCACTATGGGGCTCGGCATCGATGGGATGTGAAAGTTTACATCGCTGCCGAGGCCAATAGTGGGTCATTGCCTTGGCCGCCTTCCTCTTGCTCGGGCAAATCTGGCTCTTGCTCGGGCAATGATGGGTTCTGCTCGGGCAACTCTGCCTCTGCCTTGGCCATCGGGTTTCTGCTCGGGCAAATGAGTTCCTGCCTTGGCAATTTCAACTTCTGCTCTGGCCATCGGGCTTCTGCTCGGGCAAATCTGCTTCGGCTCGGGCGATGACAGGTTCCGCCTTGGCAAGTCAACTTCTGCTCGGGCAAAACCTTGTCTCGTGCAACGAAAGCTCCCTTTTTGGCGATTTACCTACAAAATAGGACTAGAACACTATACGAGCAAACAACGTTAATAATAACTAATAAGTAACTAAATTTAACTAAAACTAGATACTAGCGCACCCTGCATTACATTCTCGGGTGCTTATCATTCTGTCCATTCGATAAATTCGAATTTGCATCATAAAGACTAAGGCCATGCTTTGAGGACATTCCACCAGCCTCTCCCCAACTTGTAGAGAAAATGACTCAGTCCAAACGGTTATTTTGGGCCAGCGTTCTTCTTCCAAGACTCATCCCAGTTGGCTTTGCCCTAAATAACACTCCTTTTGGGAATTGTGGTTTTGAGAATTACTCTCCATGCCAATATGCTAGACAATTTGGCCTTGCACAAGGCATTCCAATGCCTTTTGTTCACCCAAACATTGTTGAGATGGCTTCAAGTAGGCCAACCATTAAAGCCAAAAACTCGAAAATGATATCTCTGATGGTTAGCAACTTTCAACATCGTGTGAAAGCCTTCCAGTTTATTGATTTTAAGACCAATAAAGCGACCCTGCCTGCTTTTGATGAATGGTGGTCGACTATGAGGGCCCTTTATTTCAGTGCTCCACTTTCAGACTGCCTATATAGGCTTGACCCTGAATACAAATTCCTTCAAGATAAGGCTGGTAAGTACAACTATTCATTGGTTTTTAATTCAATTAGTCATACTTCTACTAATCATTGTGATATTGTTTCCTTAACAGAGATAACAGCTCGACTGCCTGATGAACCCTCCAAGGCCATTGTGCCTCATGCAGGAGCAGTTCCCATATCCTCTGTGCCCAGTGGGAATACCAGGAAAAGGAAAGCTGAGTCGATTAAGGACTCTGAAACCAGGCCACGGACACGAACTCCTATGATCACATCAGATGTGAGCCAAAAGGTTTCCAAAAGTCCTTCCACTGGTAGACCTAAAAGACAGGTCAGTGAAGTATCTACTCCCACAAAACAACCAACAAGAAAACTCACCAAGAAGCCAAGTTCAAGTGACAAAGGGTTGGCTTTGAGGGTACACTCTTATCTTTTCGTTACGCTTATCGATTTCATTTTTTTCCAAAAGTCTTTCTGTTCTCATTTTCTCATTTCCTGTCTTTTACAGAAAGGCAAAGGGACCAGAATTGTAGATGCCTTTGAAGAGGAAGAAGAGAATTCCTCAAAATCTTCACAAATTCAAAAATCCTCCTTCTCAGTAGGAGAGACAGTCGATACTGAATTGGCAATCGATCAATATGAGTCTATAGCAGTATCAGATCCTTTGGATCAAGTCGATTGGTTGCCAGGGTTACAAGAACAACTGCTGTATCAAGAAAACCCTTTACTACAGGATGAAAGTCCTTTTGTGCAGGTTGGTGAGGGTTCGGCTCTGAGGCCAGATGGTGTTGAACTTGGTGTACCAGCCATTCACCAACTTGATGTCACAACACATCAATCTGCATCAGACTCAGCCAAAGCTGTGCCAAGGAAGGACGTCATTGTTGCTCCAATTTCACAACAAATTCAGAAGATTGACCTGAATCAACAGGGTGATGGTAGGGAGGAAACAGCTTCTCCTCAGATGGCGGATGTGCCTTTTCTAGAGGCTCCTCCAGCAATAAATGAGCAGGCAATGGAAAAGAAGGGACCAACAGAGGATCCAGCTCAAATTGCCCCTGTTGTCCAAATTGATCCTACTCAAGAAGGTGGACAAGGTGCAGAGGATGTTGCCTCTAGCCCTTCTGGTAATCCCTCTGGGAACCAAGTCCTATTTCCAACAAGTGTGACCCCTGCAAACATTTCGAGGGTTCTTGCCTTAACCACATCTCCTCGTTCGGTGAACAAGACTGCAACAAATCCTGTGGGTGTTGAGGATTCTGCTCATGTCAAGTCTTCAAGTGATTCTTTGGACCATCTAATGGAGGAGATAGAATCGACTTCTCAAATCTTTCGATCCCTCACTGAAGTCTCAGAATCCAGTAATTCTTTCTTTTTTCTTCAATTTAGCGCGGAAACTCAGAAAGAAATCCAAATCTTTTTTGACTTCCTAAAGCTTCCTTTTGAGGAATTGATGACAGTGAAGTCCACGGAATTCAGTGCCTGTGTTGAATCCCTGTCTCAAAGGCATGTTTTCCCCCTCAGAGAACAAATTATCCTGGAAAACTATGCACCATCCTTGGGTGACAACATTAGCCTCTTCCGATATTACCAGCAAGAAATAAGTCAAAAGCAGGATTTGATTGGTAACCTTTCCAACTTGACAGTGAAGTTATCGACTATGCATGCTGATGCTTCGACTTTGAAGTCGAGGCTTTTGGCTATTGATCAAGAAGAAAAGAAATTGGTATATCGATTGGGTCAACTGTAGGTTGAAAAGAAGAATCTTCTGGTAACGGCGAACCAACTTGATAAAGACTTCAAACACTTAGCAGAGGAAGGCAAAGGAGTCTCAGTTCATGTCTCTGCTGCCCGTGAAGATTTGCAGAGAAACAGAGTTAAATGTGATGAACTTGTAGTTAAATGGGAGGCTTTTAAGTCTGCCTTTCTTCATGAATGACTTTGGTTGACTTTAGTTTTACAGCCAACTGACCAATCTTGTCGGTACAATCTATAAGTGTTTTTGTTTGCTGCTTGTTTTATTTGTCAACAGGTGGTATGCCAGAATTGTGAATGACAATTAGAATGAGTGTTGAGCCTTTCATGGCCCTTTCCGTATTCCTTGTTAGGAAATTTCGTATTCCCTGTTTGGAACAATTTTCTTTAACCTTTATACAAACTTAAGTCAAGGGTTACACTCACATGTTTGAATAGAAACCAGATTCACAAACATGCCCAAACTGAGGAAAAAACTCCACATAATTGGTTAACACCTTGCTTTAACCACGTGATGCCACAGGATCAAAACCCTTGATCCCTGTTTATCCGGATCATGGGCGCCTATAATTATGGCAGTAATACGTCATGATCATGATGACGCTTCCCTTCCACTTTTAGGGAATATGCACAGTAATTACTGACGGTTTAGGTACAACAAATGATGCCGTGCTGCAGTAATTCAGCTGCCTTACTTTGGGAAACGGCCATTGAGAGCCCACTAACCCCATTAGCTGTCACGTCTCTTAATTTACCTCGGGATAACTGTCCACGACCCGCGTCTTTAGATTTTCCTTGGTCTATAAATATCAACACTGAGTAGAAGCTCAAGCACTTGTGTTTCTACATTATGGCTTCCAATATCTCTTCTACTCCCCTCTCCACACAAATCACTCCTGCTCACATAAAACAACTGGCCACTGAGCTTTCCTGGGCACTCATGGAGGATCATAATGAGTGCAAGCGGAGGATTCAGGCCATCCACGATCGAGTGGAGGGCATGGCGCTTCGGCTAGAGAAGATGGAGTCCGCTCTCAAACTTGTGGTGGCCAACTGGGACACCATCGACTACAAGTCTTCTCCGGTCGATCCTGCTGACATCAGGTCCTCCATGGCTGGCACATCTGGCCAGTGGAAAGAATGGCCTAAAGAATAGGCCTTCTTTTTGTGGGGGTCCTGGTGTGTGTTTTTTTTTTTTTAGATCTCACTTGGGATCTTTTTCTTTGTAGGTTATTTTCTTTTGGGTTCTCGCTTTGAGTTCCCTTTTGTTTTTTGTCAGATCCTTCTTGGGATCTTTTGTTTCTTTGTGTTAGATCCTTCTTGGGATCTTTTGCTTTTGTTTGAATGGCCTTTTGTAATGCTGCCCTACCCATGGGCAGCCCTTGACTTTGGAATGGAATGAAAAGATGAAAAGTTAGTTTTAACTCATGCTCTCCCACATAGACGGAAAGTAGTGTTTCAAATATTTACCATTAATGGTTCTTTCATGAAGAACCCCTTCGATTGATGTCAAATGATATGCACCCCCTCGTAAGATTTGGGCAATACGGAAAGGACCTTCCCAATTTGGAGACCATTTCCCAAATTTCCCTTTCTTCTTTCTTGAATTGATTGGGAGGATTGTTTTCCAAACTAAGTCTCCAACTGCAAAAGATTTTTGTTTTACTCTTTTGTTGTAAGCCCTTTCAACTCTTTTCTTTTGGGCTTGAATCTGGTTTAGGGCATGTAACCTTTTCCCTTCCAGCCCCTCAATATCCAAAAACATTGCTTCTTCGTACTGTAAATCTGGGTCATAATGACGTGCCACCCTTAAAGACTGAACATTGATTTCGACTGGCAATACTGCTGCATGCCCGTAAACTAATTCGAACGGTGTTACCCTAGTACTTTCCCTTTGTGATGTTCTATATGCCCATAAAACTCTGGGCAACAGATCATGCCACTCTCTTGGGTTATCATCGATTACCTTTGTCAAGGTATTCTTTATAATTTTGTTAGTCGATTCGACTTGCCCGTTAGCTTGGGCATAATATGGAGTGGAATTCAAAATCCGTATTCCATATTTCTGTGCATACTGGACAACTTCTCTACCATTGAATATGGACGCCTGATCAACAGTAATGGTTTCAGGAATTCCAAATCTACATAAAAGATATTTCTCAATAAAATCAATCACTTGTTTTTGTGAAACACCTTTCAAAGGTATTGCCTCTGTCCATTTTGTAAAATAATCAGTTGCCACTATAACAAATTGGTGCTGTAACGAAGATGCTGGGTGGATTTCCCCTATCATATCGATTGCCCAACCTCTGAACGGCCAAGGTTTAACAATCGATTGCAACTGATGAGCAGGTATCCGTTGGATTGGTCCATGCTTTTGACATTGCTGGCAACCTTTAGCATACTGAATACAATCAGCTCGAATGTTTGGCCAATAATACCCGTGTCTTTTAATTAACCATCTCATTTTATCACCAGCTTGATGGGCACCACAGGTCCCTTCATGGACCTCTCCCATAATTCTCATTGATTGGTCCTTGTCAACACACAACAATAGCAGACCATCAGAAGTTCTTCTATACAAATCTTGCTCTAGTAAAACATAATTGATGGACCTGCACTTGACAGTCCTTTCTACCTTTTCATTAGGATTTAGAAGGTAATTCTTTATTGGAATCATCCAATCATCAGAAATATCGATTGCAAACACGTCCAATCGATCTTTTTCCCTCTCCAATGAGAAGGGTAAATATCGTTTTTGAATTCTAATTACTTTCTCCATGTCCCCTTCAGGAATCTTGACTCCGGAAGCTGCTTGAGCCATTTGATTGGCCTCACTATTTTGAAGTCTCAAGATGTGCTGAAAGCATATTTCATCAAAGTTTTGGGCAAGACATTGCACATTTTCCAGCTGCAGGCTCAATAAAGGGTGATTACACTTATAATGTCCTGTAACTTGTCGGATGATCAATTGTGAATCCCCAGAAACTTTCAAATATCGTATACTTAAATCTTTTGCTATTTCCAAGCCTATGATCAAGGCCTCATACTCTGCTTGATTAGTTGTTAGAATTCTACTTTCATCAAGTTGGAAAGAAAACTGAAGCATTTCTCCCTTTGGGATGTCAAAACAACACCTGCCCCAACTCCATTATCTGTTTTTGAACCATCAAAAGACAGTTGCCAAGGTCTAAGCTCCAAAAGATGTACCTCAAAGGTATCCTCTTCCAAAGGTAGATTTGGATGCTCAGATAAGAAATCTGCCAAAACTTGTCCTTTTACTGCCTTTTGAGGCACGTATTCAAAGTCATACTCTATTAGGGCTAAAATCCATTTCCCCTGTCTCCCTCTCAAAATGGGTCTAGACAGGATATATTTTATTATATCTGTTTGAAAAATGATCATTACTCTAGCTGGCAAAAGATAATGTCTTAATTTAATTGCTGAAAAATATAATGCCAAACAAATCTTTTCAACACATGAATACCTACTTTCACAATCATTTAACCTTCTACTTAGGTAGTAAATTGATTGCTCTCGGCTTTGTTCATTATCCTGAGCTAACAGACTTGCAATCGAATGGTGCGTTGCTGATATGTACAGCTTCAATGGTTTTCCATTTATTGGAGGCATCAGAACAGGAGGCGTCACCAATGATTGTTTTAAAGTATCAAAAGCTTTCTAATGCTCTTGTTCCCATCTGAAATCTTTTTCTGACTTCAATTTTAATAATGGGGAGAATGCCATTGTCTTTCCAGATAGATTGGCAATAAATCTTCGAAGGAAATTAATCTTTCCCAAGAACTGTTGAAACTCTTCTTTATTGGTTGGTGCCTGTGCTTTCAAAATAGCATCAGCCTTAGTTTTATCAATCTCAATCCCTTTTTGATGCACCAAGAATCCTAAAAAGTTTCCTGCCGTGACACCAAATGCACATTTCAAGGGATTCATTTTTAAATTGTAACGCCTCATCCTTTCCAGAGTCTGTTCAAGATGATGTAAGTGCTCGTCAACTGAATTTGATTTTACAACCACATCGTCTATATAAACTTCTAAGAATTTATGTAAAAAATCATGGAAAATCAAATTCATAACTCTTTGATAGGTTGCTCCTGCGTTTTTCAATCCGAAAGCCATAACCACCCATTCAAACGTCCCTATGTATCCAGGACATCTAAATGCTGTTTTATGTGTATCTTCTTCAGCTATATATATTTGATTATAACCAGCATTACCATCCATAAAGGACAGCATTTGGTACCCTACTGTTGCATCGACTAGCAAATCAGCAACAGGCATTGGATATTGATCCTTTGGTGATGCGGTATTAAGATCTCTAAAATCAACGCATACTCTAACTTTCTCATTCTTCTTTAATACTGGGACAACATTTGAGACCCATTCAACATATTTGACCGGTCGAATAAACTTTGCCTCAAATAAACGTTCCATTTCTTTTTTGACTTGAGGAAGGACATCATCCTTCATTCTCCTAGGTGCCTGTTTAAAAGGTACATAGTTCTCTTTTATAGGTATTTTGTGCTCAACTAAAGATCTATATAAACCTGGCATTTCATCATAACTCCAAGCAAAACAATCTTTAAATTTACGCAACAAGTACTTAAACTTTTCCTTTATTTCAATAGGCAAAGCAGCATTTACATATGTGATCTTAGGATCTTCTGGAGTTCCCAAGTTGACTTCTTCTGTGGGATCATTTACTTGGGCCCCATCATCATCTAGCTTAGCCGGTGCTGGTTTCAAGTCTGTTAAACCTAACTCTTTCATGTTTAGTGGGCTATCATCAAAAACACATTCAGCCCAATTACAAGAAATAAGCTCATCTGCTTGCAATTTTCTGTCAACAAGAAAAGAAAACAACCTCTTAAAAGTGGCTTTCACAATAGCCAAATCTTCACATCCTGTGTTCAATAGGTTTCTAAACATTAAAAACTTGTTGATCAATTTTGGCAGGCCTTGATATAATGTTAGGCCTGATGAAATCCTTGCTCAGCTCCTGGAACCCTTCCTTGATGTATCTGAGGAATTGGCTCTCAGTTACTCCAACTTGATTAGATCTGACTTCTGAGTCTTCTATTCTTGTTGGCCACAAATGTTCGTTGTAGAGATCTGCTTCTACGTTGTTAGTCTCTGCTTTGAATGGATGCCGGTCTGCCCAAAAGACCTCCATTCCCGCTACTTCTTCTTGCTTTAGAAAAATCAAGGCCTGATGCAAAGAAGATGGCACACAACTATTTATATGGATCCAATCTCTGCCTAGTAAGGCATTGTAATTAGATGAAGAATCGATTACAAAAAACGTTGCATTCATCTTCCTACTTCCAATCTGCAGTTGCAAAGATATGACTCCTTTAGCAGGAGAACATCCTCCAGCGAAATTGCCAACTGTAACTTCTGTTGGGATCAGATCATCATTGGTTTTGTTCAAAACTTTCAGCATTCTAGAAGGTAAAATATTGACTACTGCCCCATTGTCGACCAACACTTTTGAGATAAGTTGGCCATTCATATGCAGTTTAATATACAGTGGTCTTAAATGCCTTATTGAGGCATCATCAGGTGTTCTAAGAACTATAATACTGTTTCCGCGTTCATCCGTCTCAACACTAATGGGCTGTGACTGAGGATGCTTCTCTTTATCCATTATTTTTACAATCGATTGAGTATTATCTTCAACATCACCTGCCAAATTCATTGGCTGATTTGGTTTTGCCTTGAACTGTTTAGGCCGCACTAAAATCATATTACACTGGTAGTTTATAGGTACTGACCCGAATTGGATTGCGGCCAGGCTTTCTCCAAATGTTGCAGATCTCTGTGGAGACGGTGAGGCATCTTTGATCAGGTCTTCCTGTTCTGACCCTTCGTCAAAGAGATCATCATCATCTGCTTCCATGAGTTTCTGGAATTCCTCCATCTTCTTCTTTAAGCTCTGCTTCAATTCTTTTTTACTCTTTAGTTGGGCAGTCGACTGGGGAGGATCTGTAGCATTACTTTCTTGCCCCCATGCTTTAGGATTATCTGCTTTGGGCCACTGGTTTCTCCTTGCTCCCGGGTGTTGCAATAAGACTGCCCCAAGCGTAGGGCTAGGTCGGTTGTAGCATAATAAACTCGGAAGTCCGAGGTCGAATCCACAGGGAGCCAATAGAGCTAGGCCGGAAGGTTTGCTTTACGAAGGGTTTTTAGCGTTAGGACCGCCAACCTTTAGATTTGGCATTGAGACGGCCAACTTTTTAGTGGTGGAATTCTCTCTACCTCCTAACGTAATTGAAAACGAAGATTGACTAAAAATTAAAAGCGGCAAGGTCTAGGGGTTTACTCCGCCCATAACTTAGGTCGCTCAATGCTTCTCTTTGATAACTCAAATGAGAGTCATTGTCACTTGATCCCACTCGGAAGATTTAACCATGAAAATCATGTTTAACTCATACAACGGGGTTTGGAAATGGATGAAAACTCGTTTGGGCATTTTATCGAACACAAAGAGAGCCATGGTTCCAAGCATTGGGTGTGCCAAAAGACTTATCTACACCCAATCAAAGAAGTTAACATCTCTAGGTTTAGACCAAAGTTAGAGCTTAACAAGTTCTTTGAGGCATTTTTGCAAACACTTAGAGTGACATAGCTCCAAGCATTATATGTGGCAAGAGATCAAGTCATTGCCCACACATAATCAAAGAGGTTAACAACCCTAGGTTTTGTTACATAAAAATGAACTTAATCCATTCACAAACCACATTAAGTACAAGAAATGAGAGAAGCCATTAAACTACCCAAGTCATGGGGTAGAAATCACCCCATGACCAAGCCAAGGAGGCTACCCCTCCATTAGAGATGAACAAAGCAAGAAAGATGAAGGACATGCTAGAAACATGGTGAAAAACGAGATTAACAACTAAAACATGTATTGAAATTAAGAGTACTTACATGATTCTTGAAGAAATTACATGGGAAATGGAAATCTAAGCTCAATCCATGGAGGATTGAGGCAAAACCTAAGGAGGGAGGTAGAGAGAGAAAGAGAAGGTGAAGAACTCCCCCAATTTCGTGCAAAAAGAATATATATAGCCCCCATCCAAGATAATTGCAAAATTGCCACTAAAACATTTGCAGACTGGGCTCTTACCGGTAGGGATTGACCTCCTACCGGTAGGAGTTCTTCGGAGCAAAGTTGTGGCCTCGCTGGATTGGTTTCCTACCGGTAGAACTATTCACCTACCGGTAGGACTATTCACAGATTTTTGCCTTTGACTTGCTGAACTTCGCGGGCTCGCTCCGGACACTCCCGAACTCGGATTTGGGTGTTCTTCGAACCGTTGGAAAGCTTGTTGAGTCTACTTTCTAACCCAAGTGGTTTGGATCAAAAGTAATTTTTACATCAAAAGATATGACGATTCTACCCTCAGTTGGTCGGAAAATAAATTGCTTTGGGTAACATCCTCACATCTCCCTCACTTCCCTTGGCCCTTGGACATCCCGAGTATGCTTCAAAGCTTCTTTTCATGACTTTTGGGACTCGGTCGCGGAGCGCCACGTGATCTTGGGTACTTGGACACACTTGGGGCTATCCATGGCCTTCAAAAACACCTTATTCACACGATTTACCTGAAAATGACAAAAACACACCTTTCACGCAATATCGTTCAAATCAAGCAAGTTGTGCTCGAGTATGTGACAAAAATGAGAGAGATAAGCCCTATTATTTACACTATTGAGGGCTTATCAGATACCTTAGTGTACCAACCCTCTGCTGGAAACTTTGGATGACTAAGCGTACTCCATTCCTCGTGATCATTATTGGGTGGCATTACCATCCTAGGTTGGTGCCATCCACGTCCATAAGGTCCTCTACCTCGTGGTCCAGTATCTCTTCTGAAACCGACACCCCTTTGGCTAGGGTATCTCCTCTGATTAGGAAATTGGTACCCCGCTGCTTCAAGATCTTGGCAAGAAGGCACCCCAGGCCTTGCAGGCACGACTGGATGTCCCCTGAACAAGAATGGTCCATCATCTGGCCCATAGCAATGCTCTGACTCTATTCTATTAAAGAGCCCTGGATCTATGCCTTCATAAATCAGTTTGGCTCCCACGTATATTTGAAGGTCGTTTCTTCCCATTGTGTTGAACCTCAGTCCGGACTTGGAGAATGCACTTCTCTGATCCTTTTCTGCTATAATTGCTTCTCCATACTGGACTTCATGTCCACACCTGATGCAGAGGTAATCGTTTGGGAATCTAGAGGTATGAGACTTTGCTGACTCTTCTTCAGTCTGCATTTGATCCTCATCTCCTTGCTTTTGTTTCGCCACATTGGAACCCAACCTTTTGGCTAGGCCGGCTGTCACCATGTTCACTTCAATCTTGGGAAAAAGATTGGATTCGATTCCCATTGGATCCTTGTCGCCTTTAGCATATTGCAACAATCCCTTCTGGATCAAATCCTGCACACAATTTCGGAATGTGACACAGTTGTTAGTATTATGCCTAAATGAATTGTGCCATTTACAATATTCTTTCCCTTTTCTATCTTTATCAGAAGGAATAATATGCCCAGGACTCAAAGTAATAAATTTTTGTTTCAACAATTCATCAAATATTTGGTCAGCCTGTGCCAAATCAAATGAATACTGTCTATAATTTGCTTGCCCCCCACGCCTATTGGGTTGAGATGAAGGCATATTCATTGATTTTTCTGTTTTAACCAGAGTGTCACAAATTATAGGGGTCTTTCCGACAACTTGTGCTACATCTATCTCAATATCACCTTCCACATCTTGGTAATATGTTCCTAGAGACGTGTTTCTCAAAAGCTCTTCTTCTTGTAAAATAGCTTCAAACTGAGATGCCCTCATAGAAAGCTCAAACAGATCTTTGAAATTAGATCCATTAAACTGCTTTTTAAAGTTAAACTCGAGACCATCCTGAGCTATTCGAACTATCTCGGTCTCTGGCACATTACAATGACATTGGTTTCTTAATCTCTTAAATCTAGTTAAAAACTGTTCTGCCGTTTCATTTGGCTTCTGCTTTAACTTAGCCAAATCGGCAATTGAAACCTCTGGTTCATGTCTGAAATATTGAGCATGAAATTGTTCTTTCATGTCTTGCCACGTATGGATAGAATTTGCAGGTAGGCTTATGAACCATGTGAATGCTGTTTTAGTTAATGAATGCGGGAATAATTTCAACTTAAAAACATCATCAGAGCCGAGTTCTCCTAACTGTAGGCAAAACCATCCTACATGTTCAATTGTTGACTGATTTTCTGTACCACTAAAAAGTGAAAGCTCAGGCAATTTATACCCTCTTGGCAAAGGAACATTGTCAACCCAATGTGGGTAAGGCTTTCTAAACATGGGTTTTTCTACCCTGTATAGCCCTGATCCGTACACATCTTGGATGACTTCTAATATTTGTGCCCTATTAATATTCATGGGATCTGGGGCTCTAAGGACATTTGGTACGTGAGGTTGTGCAAGAGGGCCATTCTGACCGTTCCCATTGCCAATATTTGGCACATTGTGAACGTACTGACCACCATTTCCATTATTCGGTCCTACTGGCATAGTATGATATGTATAACTGCCATGATTTGGCAGAGTTTGTGCAGTACTGTATATGTGTTGACCATTATTCATGACATGAACTCCTGTGAAACCAGTCTGAGGACTTTGACTAGAATTTAAACCATGATTCTGACCATTTCCACTACTGTTACCAACTTCATATATAGATGGGACATTCTGGTAAAAACTAGTTGGCTTGATTGTGGATCGTAGAGCAGTTGCTCCTACAAACGGTCGACTGTGCACATTCATATTTGAATCAAATGCTGGATTTGTATATACCTGTTGAGGTGACTATCTAGGCAAATCTCCAGTTTGCAATTGTTCATGTACCACACCATGTGCATCAACATCTATGACAGATGGGGGCGTAACTACCCTTCTCAATAGGGTAATCAATTCCTGTGCCGCTTCGTCTTCTGGGTTAGACAAAACCTGCGCCAACTGCCTGGAAAGGCTCTGTATATCTGTTGGTGCGTTCAAACCATTTCCTTGGCTATTTTCTGGCACCCTTTGTTCAGGATGCGCCACGTCGTTTTGGGTTTCCAGGCCTTCATTCTGAGGCTCTGCAGGTCGGTCGCCTTGTTTCCTTGTTGCTGGTGCCATTACTTCCAAATTAGTAAGGGCCCTTCCTCTAGCGCCAAAATTGTTTGTCTATTTTACTGATAGTCGACTAATCGACTAGGGATTGCTGAGTGTGCTGGAAATGTGGGTGTTTGTGGTGGTGGAGTTTGGTTTCTTGCCGTATTTCAGGACTTCTCTGGAAGCAAACTTAGTGAAGTGAATGGAAATGAAAGAAGAACAACAAAATGGACTTTATTATTCCTCGGTGTAGAAATCAAATCGACTATGAGAACACAATCGAACAGACAGTTAAGTTACAAGCTACTCCTAGAGCAAGAAATGTAAAGTACAGATAAAAGTAGAAGCCTTTGGGCGATTGATTGGGGGTTCTAAATATCTTCTTTTCTTGTATTTATAGGCCGTCGTCGACTTGAAATTCAAATCATATGGAATTCCCTCCTTCGATTTGAATTAATTGGCTCCATGCTCCCTATTCTTGCTCCACCATCTGCACGAGATGGTTATTTCTCCATGATCTCACATGTTCCCAACGTTGTAATTATTTCAACTGCCTGCTTGCATTAACTGTCTTACTCACGATCTGCATGTGATGCAAGATTCTGACACGTGTTCAGTCGAATATCAACCGTTTGATCAGTCCATTTTCCTTAACAGGCTTCATATTGCATTTTATCAATTAGTCTAAAACGTGTTGACACGTGTAACATTTTGACCCGATCGATCATATTAGACTAATACTAAATTATGGTGTAAACAAACCGCCCAATCTTTTGGCATATTTCATTACTCTCGTCTTGTTTCCACTTCAAGTTTAAACTGGCTTGTCGCTTCAGCAGTAGCGAACTTATCCCTTGGACCCCTCGGTTTTGGGTGGTTGTGTAGGCACACTCCTGTTGAAAAAATTGGCTGCTGCAAATTCTGAACTGTTGACGAAATCTCCACCAAATTTGAAACACGCTTCGAGTCACGACTATGTCGCTTTCCTAAAGACAGTATTTGTCCCCACCAATTCCAGTATGCAAAGGGTTACAGCAAACCTGCCTTCAAGATAAATCGAAGCCCGAACTGAAGTTCTTTCCGTTTTGCGTTTGCACTAACGAAACGGACAGAATATCTGCTGAACCAAAAATGAGAACCGAGAACCACTGCGTTCTGTTTTCTGCAGCAAAACAGAATGCAGAATGAATGTTAGGAAGTATAAAGAGAGATGTGGAATTTCGGATTTTTTTGTGTGTATATGAGTACTGGATTCTGCTAAGTAGTGGTCTATTTATAGGCCACTACGCACCCATTGAGAATGGGTATGCACCCGATCTAATTTGACCGTTGGATCAGATCCTACGGTCTTGATCGATCAGTCATACCCAGTCACACCGAACTGGTGTGCTGTTTCACTCACACCCAATCGGATTTGATCCAATCCGTTGGATCGAGCCCATTCGCGGCCGACGGCTGCGATCGCAACTCCACGGACCAGCGCACCCGTACGCACGAGTCGCACCCGATCGGAACCGCTCCGTGTGACTCACCTGCCACGCGTGTGACACGCGGCATCCACGTCAGCGCCACCTTACTACCAACTCGCAATAAGAAATGGCGCCAATAAGGCGCCTAGCGCTGACGTGCAAAGCTAAAACGCCACAAAGCACCACAGCCCACGCTGTGCGCACGCGTACCGGCTCTGCTGGTATGGTGCGAAGTACCAAAGGGCTGCACCACACTAAATCATTAGTTACTTGCATTAGGAATGTTTCCTAATATATACCACTCTAACATCTCTCAGCTAACCAATGTGGGACAAAACTCACAAAGAGGACAAACAAGTATTCTAAGGAAACAAAGGAAATTTACAAAACAAAACCGACGACTCTTTTATTTTGAAAATCTCTAACAACTCCCACTCCTTGGATCATCACCACCATACAACTTCAACAGGATCCTAAGTCCTCGCTCCCGGACCCAACCCAATTTCATAAAACTTCTCATTTCATGCGGCTTTTTGTTCTCGTAAACTTTTTAAAGCTTGCTCGCACTGCAACCTTAGGTCATTAGCAACCTTCATACACGGTTTCGTGTCTTTGCGATTTTTTAAGCGACTTACAGTACCACTGCACTTTTGATCACATAACAAGCACCGGAAGTACTTCTCTCCATCAACTTCCTTGATATACTTCCCACAAAAACAAGGATGGACACAGGATCTCGACTTTGGGGGCAAATTTATTTAGGGAAAAAAATCTCAGGGGCGGTGAATCTATATAATTTTAAGATTTTTGGAAAAAAAATTCCACTATAATAGTAGAAGTTTTTTGAAACTTTGAGGGACCGTCAGGCCGGCTGTGTCCCCCCTCGGTCCGTCCTTGACACAAAATCCTTTCTTTGGTTCTTGGAGTCACCACCCATTTAGTAAAACAACGAGAAAAACAGAGATCATGGAGAAAGGAGAACATTATGAAAAACGGAGTATAACCAAACCATAAGAATGTAAAAACAAGACAAAAACAGAGTACACCTAAACCCACAGAAAACAGAGAGAATACCAGATTACCAGAGAAGGAACAGATCCAGCGACACTCCTGTCCTTTCTCATAAGCTCATACATATTTCGGCCAAGCATGAGTCAGCAACAGAACTAAGAAAGTCCCATAGTAGATTCAGCCTTCATGATCCCATGGCAGTCCCAAAGCCCTGTCACCCCATCATGAGGAAACACAATCTTTTGAAGCCAAAATCTAGGCAGAATTGGATTTCTTTGATCAGAAAACAAAACTAGACACAAGTTTGCCACCACACGCAAGCATGTGGTATCTTAATTTCATAACATCAGAAAGTATGGTGCATAACCAGATAATCTAAAACTTCCAAACATTTGCAACCTGGAGATCATAAAGTAGGAGTTTTGCTTAGTTACACAACATTAATGAAGATGAGGTAGTTTCACATCAGTAAAAATTCTTCTGGAATAAGTAGTTCACGGCATCAAAATGCACCATATGCGAGTTGACGTAGCACTCCGGGGGGCCTAATGACAACAATTCTGGCGGCCAAAAGGGCAATGTGGCCTGGAAACACCTTTTCATACAGCAACATCAGATCAAACTTGGAGTAGATTCCATACTCCTTCTACAAATTATAAAGAGCATTGGTTAGTAAATATAGATTGAAGATGAATGTGCAATTGCAACACGAATACAAGATTCTCAGTATTACGTACCCTCCCGTTCTCGGGCATCATTCTCAAAAAATGATGTAGTGTTTGCCGCATAAAATCTAAGCACTCTGAAAGATTTTTATCTTCTTGGGTTGGTTTTGCCACCAGTTGCCTAACCTTGAATTTTATCTTGTCATTATCATCTTGACTCTGCAGAAATTTCAGAATTTCATATGCCCTGATCTTGACCCGCCAATCTGATCCAATCACTGGAGTTATGGTGGCATCACTCAATCTGATGTGAGAATTGTCTTCGAAGTAAGCATGCAAATTGCATATGAAGTTGTATCGAATATCATTACCCCAAAAGAATGGCAAGTCATATATGTTTCTGCCAAAGAAGAAAATCAATACTTACACTCGGAAAATGCTTCAATACACACTATATGCACCCAACAGAGGGTTCAAATCGGGCCACATGACCAGAAGAACCGGTCAATCGGTCATCCTATAAGTCATCTTATTTAACCACAAACTTTCATAAGTTGGACCATAAAGTTCATAAAACAATTCATAACCAAATTTCACAAGCCATGACAAACTCGTAAGTAAGTCACAAATGGTCATAGGAAAGCCACAAACACTCATAAGAAAAACAAACGCACCACAAAATTCTCGTAAATAGCGATTCATAGTAAGTATTAAAGTTGTGGCTAGCCACAGGGTCTCGTAATATGTGCCACAAGCAATCATAATTAAGGTCACAAGTATTCATAACACTAGGTGATAAGTGCTTGGACACAAATTCTCACAACACTCACCACTAATGTTCATAGCAATATGCCAATAAAATTCACAAGTAATATTTGTTTTATCTTTAACACCAGAAAATGTGGTTCATAATTTCAGACCAATATTAAAACTCATAATTTTAGGTGACATTTGTCACTGGCACGTTGACATGGCTAACCCTTAGGGGATGGGACATGGTCGTGACAAATAGAGAGCTCACTGTTTGTTTCTACTAGAGTTGCGAGACTTGGAAACTTTCAAGAAACCTCCCGTCAATAGATTTGTTGCAAGTGTTATGTTACAAGACTTTCATGCCATGCAATAAAGGTTTAATATAATCATCAATCATTTTACTTACGCCAAATTTCCATCATCCAGACGCGCTAAGACCTGTTCCACCTCTGTAGTTGAGAGCGTCTCTAAACGTCGACCATCACCAATATCAGTTTCTTGATTGATAGCCCTGATAAAGGATGCCAAATCAGCCCAATCCTGTGTGATGTCGCCGTCCGCCTCTGCACACCATAGAAAATTCAAGAGACGATTATAAAGTTATACAAATAAAATATATCCATATAAATGTGTTCTGGCAAATACAGAATGATCAATGGCTAATGCCGCCTTTCTTAACCTAAGCTTGAGACTAACTATAGTCCCGAACTAGTATAAATACAATGTGAGAAATAACTAAACGCGATAAAATAAAAAATTATACTTGACAATTTATACTTACGGAGTAGATGGAACCGATTAACCGAGACCACAAGATGTCGACCAACATTGGGATCCACCTTCAAGCTAATAGAATCCAGACTAAACGAACATCTCAAGGTACGTGGATTTGCCTGCTGGAGGCTAGCAACCACTTCAACAAGATCCCTGCAACAAAATATAAAGCTTTGACGCAATCATAAATAAACAGTGATACCAGAAACTAAATGTTAAAACCTATACCTGATCAATTTTCTATAGGCTTGAGACACTTCCACTTTAAAAACACCAAGTTGATCATAAAATAATTCCTTCCTGTGAGCCAAAACTGTCCTCAAAGAAACGCCATCTTTCTTGATGGCTACGAAGTGACTGCCTGGCTGATCTTCACTCGTGAAGATAGGGAGTGGACAGCCAACACGAGGGTCCCTATGTCTCATTATGGAACCATAGAACCTTGTAGCATTCTCCTCTACCGTGAAACTATGAATTTCACACGCTTCTGGGTCTATTGAAAATTCATCAGGCTACAAGCAAACACGTTTACAACTTAATCAAAAAAATAACCCTTTTTCTCATTCTAGCATTGTGCAAAAAACCACAGATAACCAGATAAAGGAAAAATATGTACGAAATTCAAGAAAATAGAATTTTTGAAGAAAGCACAATACCACAAGATTTTTGAAGTCGAAGTCACCAGCCATTGTGACCCTGGTGAAGACCATTCAAAAAGAACATACTTAATTAATACTGTAAATGCTTTATCTGTGAGTAAAACCTTGAGCAAGTAGCAAAAGAGACTTAACTTTTCAGCTGAAATCTTATCGTAGCCACCACCCAAAAGGATCGCAAATTTTCGGCTAAAGGGATTAAGAATCTGCAATGTGCAAAGAAACATTCATGAGTTAATCAAAGCCAAAGATGATAAGAATAGCAGCCACCACCAAAGAGGAATTCTTCAATAAATTTAACAGAGAGGATAAAAGAAACAACTGAGAAGTGAATTCAAAAACAAAAGTCAAGACATTAACAATAGCTGAAGGCAACAAGCTTTAAAGGCCAAGAGACCACAATAGCTGTAGGTAATATCATAACTAATGTCCAAGAAAATCCATCACAATGAGACAAAAATAGATCCTCAGGACTCAGGCAGTACAAATTAGGGAAAATTATGGAATATCACATAATAATGCTCCCCGACTAAAGGAATATGCACTCAGGCCAAGGAGATTGTGTCTCAAAGCTCATTAGACCTTTCCACAAGAAATTTCAGGACAAAGTTGTCCTTCTAAGTGGAATCCTATATGCCCTCTAGATTTGAAAGCATGTGGCAAAAGCATCACTCTTTTAACAAATACCAACAATTTCACAGATCCATGTACCATAAATCTTTTCGAAAAACACACAGAGAGTTCAAGGAAGCAACCAGTCCTTCAAATTAACCACAATAAATCAAGCACTGTAAAACCAAATGACGGGGACTCATGCCATGTGTGAAAACCAAAAAGAAGTAAACAGTCCTTTGAACCACAATTATTCCAATTTCTTTGTCCTCATGAGTGTTTGAGGTTAGATACATGAAGTTTCAGGGACAATAAATGAATCAAGCAAGTCAAGCTCGACTAGTTCAACTCGTCAAAAGTTCGTTTGAGATATGCTTGTTCCAAAAGCAAACCAAGCTTGAACGTGTGCTCAAAGCTAATTAAGCTTCCAAACCAAGTTTGAACAATCTACCATTCAACTCGATAAGCTTATAGTGTTCAAAAAAAATCAAGCTACCGGAGCTCGGCAGGTTGGGCTCGCCTAACTGACAAATTGAGCTTGGACACCTTCCTAAAACTCGTTTTTACTCAAACTTGAAGCTACGACTCAACTCAGTAGACTCATTTAATAGTCCCCCTATCCTAGTCACCCTATCCTATTCTGCACATAACACATTATTACTGAACCGAAACCCAAGGGTCCTAAACTCTGGGGTAACATCAAGGGACAGTGAGGTGTAGAATTTCACCACGGACCCAGCTCATCCAGTCTAGGGTTTGCACTACAGAGCACAACACGCAATCTCGGCTGTCTATCTCCACAATTAGTGGTTCAAATTCACTAAAAGTAACTTACCGGTAAGAAAAGTTATCTTACTAGTAAAATCCTCGAAACAAATTTGCATCATTGATTACCATCATAAACAGCTAAGACTGCGTGCTTTCCTTTCACCATAGCTCACTCTTTGAGATTCAAACCTTAAACTTTTCCCTTTCATTTGAACGTCGCATGTTCAGGCCAGGGCCGACTCTAATTTTTCAGGGGCTCATTACAAAGTTTATAAATGGGGCCTTCTACATACTTGATACTTCCCAAACAAGTATTACTGTAGAAAAGACAAGACCTACTTGAAAGAGAAAATATTGTAAGTATTCACAAATATAAGTGCAAAAAGTTTGATAATTAATCTATTTGCAATTTTAGTGGCAAAATTAGTAATATAACCGACAATGTCTTAAAATTACATCTCTTTTTTTTGGCAATTTTATAGTGAGCATATAACACAAGGGCATAAAATATTTGGGGCCCTAAAAGTTTGTAAAATCAAGGAGACCGACACGGCCGAATCGTCGGCGTATGCTCAGACCCAGCCCTGGCCCTGGCTCAGGCCACTTGAGTTGGCCCAAAGTGATTTTATTCCAATTATTTCATGGATTTAACGTCGCACGATTCCCTGCGAAACATGAAGTCGAGCTGCTATTGTGGAGCGGGACACATCTAAAAAGGGAGATCAAGTATCATTCGTTCGATCTCATTTCTGATAATTCAGGTGTCTGGATTAACTTACGAGCAACTTGATTAATCCTAAGACCCAATCCCACCACTTACTGGCGAGGAGCAAAGCTCCACAATAATAGCTCATGGTTGATTTCATTTTTGAAAACTCAGGTGTCTTGAAGCAACTTCCGAACACCTCAGTTAATTCCAAGACCCAATCGCACCACTTAGTGGCGAGGAGCAAAACTCTCAATTAATTCTAAGACCCAATCGCACCACTTAGTGGCGAGGAGCAAAACTCCATGTGGATTAGGTCCAGAAGAGTTGTTGATAACAGCTGAGAGATTTTAAACCGGGATCTTAGGAGTGTTCAAACCCTAAGTCTAACCAGCCCAACTCTTGGGGTTCATTCGTTTGATGTCATGGGGGAAGAGAAAACCTGAACGAAAGAGTTGCAAAACTGAGCTTGTTCGTGAATCCTAAAACCTCTGGGTTTGAAATGGAGGAAAGACGAAGCTACTCAAAGGCATTGATGACACATTGTAGCTTCAAAGCCATTGATAACAGATTACTGTGTGGGGAGTGATTTTGAGACGAGAGAATCATTTATTCCACTAGAGAATCCTATATTTTGGGAGAGAAACGAGAGAACACCTGAAATAACGTTGCAATGGATCGAGTTATCCCGAAAAACTAGGGTTTTGAAATGGTTTGTCGGTTTTTCGAGGGAGACTGCGCATAGGGATTATGGTTGGTAGCACCAAACTGTGCCATTTGTCATCTTGTGCCTTGTGGCGTCCCAAAAACTGTCCAAAAAATCACGTTGTGCCCGCTCGTACATCCGAACCGTCCATTGAATATTTGAACGGCTCAAATTGGAGAGAGAAAATATTGGGGTGAGAGGAGAGAGAGGGTTTTAATTTGAGCCGTCCAAAAATGTATCGAACGACTTGGATACACCTAGCAGATACCACGTAGAATATACCCGTTTGATATTGAAAAATCACTCCCTATGTAACCAAACATGTAAAAGTATTTGCCCTCGTACGTACGGTACCTCTAGTAAGGAATTCCGTGCAGTATTTATGTGCTGACTTTTAATCTCGGCCATTAGTGAGACTAAAAGTTTGCGCACATCGATCCCTTAGTAAAAAGGGGACTCATTTAACAAATCATGAAAAATATAAGTGCTATCATCCTAGGCTTAAAACCAGGGGCCCTTAAATTTTATTTGCATAGAAAAATAACCTCGTTTAGAAAAAAAACGGTTGAATGAGTTAGATGTACTCTATTGAAAATGAGATCGTAAGAAAGATTAATTATCCTAACTACCATAATTACTATTTTTTTTTTTTGAACGGCCATAATTACTACTTTACTGCATGCTATAAACGCAAGAGGAGAGAGAGTTTTATGTGTTACTTCTAAGTTTAATAACTAATTTTTGAAATTTTAGCTAGTTGAGTATAAGTAATTCTAATTTTACACGTAGATCTATCATATTTTTTTTTAAAACCTTGTAAGAGTAGTAAAGGAGCTCCATAGCGTGAAGTTCGCTTTGAGCCCCAAAATATCATGAATGACCCATGCTATCAAAATATCGTTCTATATGTATACTCCGAAATTACCTCCACCCTCCACTATCCTAATCACCCGTTTGATAACTTGATTTGTCCATGGGATTGGACTAATAGTCCCTTCGGACTATTAATTTCTTGTTTAGTAACACAAATATCTCTGGATTGTGAATCCTATGGGATGAGGAAGCCGGACTTTAGGAGGTATTAGCAATACCCCTTGGGACTTGGTATTTATAGTTCAATTCCAACCCCTTCTCATTACCAATCACTTCTCATTACTAATTTCTTCTATCAATCCAATCTCATTATCTAATCTCATCTCAAACAAATATGATATTAATAATCTCATCATCTAATCCCATCCAAAACAAACATACTCATTACCAATATCAATTCTAATCACATCTCTTTACGAATCTCATCTATCATTGTTATCAAACGGGACCACTTGAGTGTGTTTGGACTAAACTTTTTGGGTTGAACGTAGTCGGTATTATTTAATTTTTAGTTACTTTTTTGGCTTTTTGTCATGATTTTTACAGTACATCGTTCACCTCTACTAGGAAAATTAAGAATGTCCACGGACGAAAGTGGGAAAAAATCACTAAAAGACCATCTTTGTCGAACTTTATTGGTATTCATTGAACTTCTACTGTTAATGCACGAGCATATCTAATTACCCCCCTAAAAAAAAGCACGAGCACATATTGGGAAATCAAGCTTGGCACCAGTAGACTGTAGATCAATGCTTTCCAAGAATGTAACTTGAATAAGCTACTAAAACTAGAGGTTATGGTATTACTATTACACATGGGTGTATATACAGATTTGAAAAGGAAATAGAAAGGGGTTGAACTTGAGGTTATTTATTTATTTCTATCTATCCAGCAAATGCTTCTTTTCAGATTGAAGACATGGTATCCAATTAAGCTAACAAACATCGGGCGGCTTGGGTTTTACGGTGGACTGTGGATCTTTGAGCTTTAGTCAACAATCTAACCTGAAACCAAGAACATCTACAAGCTGCATATACATTGAAAAAACATAACTCGTCCTACACTAAAACTCCACACATTGTCCATCGGGCAGCGCTTGCAAGTAATTTGCATTTTCAGATGAAAATATAATTGTAAATCATTGTTATCTCTATTTTCCTCTGGAAAGGGTTCTTCTCACGACACTCCTCTTTTTTATTGAGAACCAAATCAGCCCACTGGATAGTGGATACCATTGTCCATCTGGAGCATCTCCTCTGTGCAAAGGCTGTGGGTGGATCATCTTGTGATTCCAAACTCGAATTCATAGGTTGTATGGTATCATAGAAAATCAAACACTGCAGCAATTCCTCCACAGGCTATTCTTATCACCGACGGAGTAACTGGAACAAACGACGGCATTTGGAGAGCGCATACACTTGGTTGTAGAAAATCAGATCTGCAAGTCTTTTGAGAAGTTGAAATTGTACTGGCACTATTGCTGCGGTTGAGGTGGAGCACTTATCGGAATTGAACAAGCGTGAAGAGGCATGGATAAGAGAGGCCATATCATCAAAAGGGACTACCTCCTCCCACTCTTCGAATGCATCTCTGACCAAGGTCTTGGCTTCAGCCTGAATAAAAGAGAGAAAACATGAAAACTATAAGGGAATTACAATGGCCGGGAAAGAAGATTAGGAAAAGAACGAAAGAACGAAAACAATTCCAGTGATTAAAGAAGATGCCTTATCAGTTTCAGGCAGCATATAAAGACGAGAATATTGGCCTTCTGAAATAGTCCCATTACATGTCTCAAGAGGTTGAAAAGGAGTTCTAGGAGGACGGTAAAAGAACAACCAAGAATCAGGTACCCATCTCTGAGCATGGTCTATAGTAACTTCCGGCTCAGGTGGTTATGGATAAAAAAGGATCAGCCAATCTCTTGAGAAGTTGAAATCTCATGGCCATTTGAAGTTTCTGCCCTGGCTGAATTGGAGAAGAGAAATTTATTGGACAAGCGTGATGATGCAGCCACAAGAGAGGAGGCCTCATCCTCTAAACAAACTACCTCCCTCCCCTACTTATATGTAGATTTTACTAATTAAATGGCTTCAGCCAGAATAAGTAGAGAAGGAGGTAGTTTTTTAGAGGATGAGGCCGCTTCCAGCAGAATAAGGAGAGAAGGAGAAGAATATACAGGAAAGAAATGGAAGTAGGGAAGAAAACAATCCCAAAGTGATCAAAGAAGAATACCTTTTGAGTTTCAGAAAGCTAATCAAGAGCAACATATTGGCACTCTGAAAATAGTCCGGTCACTTGTCCCACAATGTTGCAAACCACACCAGTTTGCTGCTGAGATCCAGGAGGATGGTGAAAGAACAACGTAGGCCCGATCATGTTCCATTTCACAGCATGCTTAACAGTAGCTTCCCCCTTGTCATCGTACATACCCATGTCAAAGAATATCTATGTACAAGGGAAAGAATATCTATGTACAAGGGCATCACGCAAAGAAACAAATTCAGATAGCAATCTTAATTTCAAGAAATTACATGAAACCACACCTAGACCTCGCCCTGAGCCAAGGTAACATAGCCTATAGAAGGCACATATTGGATATAACAAAGAATACCCAGAATATACAACTACCAAGTACTAGTCAATAAGTAAATAAAGTAGAAAGAGCAATAAGTTCCTACACCTCGGAGCCCTTGACAATTTGTATAATACTGAGTTGATCTGTCACTGAGTTGAGTTTTTCTTTACTTAACTGCTCTAAAGAGAATGTCTTCTGCTAATGATTGTCAGCCGCCATAGCTTATCAGAAAGAGATGGAAATTCATGCTTCCAATTATCTGCAAAGAGAAACTGGAAGTTATTGCGGAGGTTTTCCAATCTCTTACTAACTCCTTATGATGTGTAGTTTTCGAGCAGTTAAGGAAGACATCAACTCGGTGAAGGATTTTCTATTTCAGTATTATTCAAACCATCAAGGGCTCCGAGATGTAAGAATTTACTGCTCTTTCACTTTATTAACCAATGACTATTTGCTAGTCATATATTCTTGGTAGTTTGTGTTTCAAATCTGAGGCAGTTCCTTCTTACCTTGACTTGGGTCGAGGTGTTGGAAGGCAATACAGGAAGAATGGAAGACAATAGAGGAAAAATGGTTTTTCTAATTACCTAAACACACAATTCCATTGTTGAGACTAGGATTAGTGTTTTAAAACAAGGAATTAGTCGGCAATTAATCGATGGCGGGGCCTGTCTGATTGGGTCTGACTAACGACTAATCGCCAATTACTAATTAATACGCACCGATTAATCCGATTAATCACTCAAAGGTGTCCGACCGCCTAACTATTGCCTAGTGACTTTTAGAACATTGACTAGGATTATCCGATAAAGGGGCACTGCTAGATGGACTCGGGGATGCTGTAGAGCACCTCCCGCTCTACACAGTGTAGAATGGCCGATATGGTCGTTCATCTCGGTACGGATGGCTTGGATTTAATCTAAGCCCATATGAATCTGAGCCGTCCATTGCTCGGTTTAAGATCTAAGCCGGATCGGTCGCTCTACATACTATAGAGTGGGGGTGCTCTAAGGAAGAATAGGAGTAAGACTTCTTGATGTGCAAGCAGAGAAGGAATAAGGCAACAGTTCCGTCTATTTCAACCATCCATTCATTACCAGAAGTTCAACATAAGTCGTATTAATTAGAGCTCATTATAGAGACTACAAGATACCATCTCTACATGTCTCATGCCCCCAAAACCGAAGAAGTATACCTCATGGCTCATCCTATTCTTTAATCCGTTACCAAGAAGATTTCAGACTTTGCTTCTCTTACTCTGGCCCCTTCAAAATCAACCACAGTTGTAGCCCTGGCGTGTACTTAGTTTTCGGCATGCTTTCTTTTAATAAAATGTTATCGACCGAGCCCATCCCTTCATATATAAAACTGCAATCCCTTTGAGAATAGGCTTTCCTTTTCATTCTCTGACAATCTTTTGGTTGAACTGCCCCGTTGTCCAATCACGTCCTTCATCACCCTTAGGGGATCTACCTGAAGAAATACAATTCCCACCTTGGCCAAGGCTTCAGGCCCAAAATCGACAATTTCCCCTGTAACAACAACTGTTTCATCTGAGTATGGTTTTCTACTTCATTGCAATTTGTTTCATGGATATTTACTGCTACCAGAATCCGAAAATCGAGAATATAGAGAATACAAAGCAGAACAAGGAATTATGATCTTCAGCAGCTTCAGCTTAATATCTACTCTTAATAGAAAAGATCTAAAACGGAATTTCGTAAGCTTTTGGATAGGAAATTTTCTTCCCCTAGACTTTTGGTTAAACATGAATTTTTCCAGTTCGAATTTTCACAAGAATATGTTTATTACAGGACTTTTAAAACAGCAATTATAGCATGTAGTCCCATATCAAAGGATTTAACTCTATCATGAATCTGAGAGTTCAACATGCTTAAGAGCATCTCCAACCATGCCTTCATTTCTTCAAAATAGTAATTTTTCAAATTTTTGAAATGAAGAATTGTAGCACTTCAACCATACTTCATTTGCAATCTCCAAACTAAAACAAAAAGATCACCTGGAATTATGTATATGCTCTACTGGAAACTGCACTCAAATATTGACCAAGTGAAATTGTATGTCACCAAAATAGCGCGCACTAGAGTGTAATTGAATCTCCTTCGCCATGAGTGCAATGTATGAACTCCAGATACAAATCAAAACAGCTTTGTCACAATACTTAATAGCAATGAAACAAAAAGATCATCTGGAATTATATATATGCTCTATCACAAACCAAAGGAATCAAAAACCAGAAAAAGCGAGTTTTGTAGTACCCATGAACAAGGCTGGGAATCTGGGATAATGATGTAGGTAAAATAAAACTTCTGCAGCTTCTATGGCAATTTTCAATCTTGTAATCCAATCCAAAGACTGTGGACTGTCATCCTCCAACATTGTAAACCTGTACGATGAATTAGACAAATCTCCGTTCAGCATGTATTTGTAAACCAAGAGCTTCTCATTCTCATGCTCCAAGCAGTGCCTCAAGAGTGGGACCAACCTTGTATGTGAAACCGTGCTGAAAAATTCAAATTCCAACAAATAAAATTCATCCATTATTTTGTTATTTTCTTAGGTAGGGATTGTTTAACTTTCGATGAAAAAATTATTTCTGGATTTCTCTCCTTGAGATGAATCGAAAAATGACAATTTCAAACCTGAATTTTAAAAAGTATAGAGGAAGACAAATAAGACTATAACAACAACTCCAACAGCAGAGTCATATCCCCTATGGTAGACCAATGGTAACAATTGACTACAATAAAACAATTCCAACAATGATGCCTAACCAACCTCATTTCCTCCATGCCTTTCGGCATGAATCGGTAGCTGTGAAAACTATAGCCTTTGCCTTCCATGCCAAATTTAAAAATTTGCACATTTGGATTCCTTCTTTTCAGACCATATATGGGAGACCTCAAATTTTGCACTGTGGCTGGAGAAGCAGGATATAGTCAGTGTCAAATTTGGAGATATCAATTTGCCTCGTCCATACCACACACACACACATATATGTGTGTGTGTGTGTATTTGCCTGCCAAATTTGTTGATAGACATTGGGGCAAGTAGGCCAAATGGGGAGAGGGAATGAAATAGTGGGAAAGAGAGGTGACCTAGTGTTCGTTGGAGGCATATTCATGTACTGGGATTTGACAAATGCATGGGAATTTTGGATGTGTATAGAATCCAATGGAATTAATGAAGTCCCCAGCGCGTCCGTGGAATGGGACCATGTATCCATTTTCCACCAATGTGGAAATAAAAGTTTCCAATTTCGAACCGAATGGCCCATATTCAGTAACATTTGTTACAAATGAGAGTGATGTTATAACAACTTGTCCAGAGAAGTTTCCAAACAGTATAGAGTTTCCAATTGTGATGTTTATTGCAGTTATGTACTCTGGAGGACTGTCGATGCAAACCTATACCAGAAGAAAATAATAAGTATGTAGGTAAATCGTGTAAACAATATTATCATGGCTTTAATGAGCCCTATTTGAATGGTAAAAACGCAATTTTAACAGTATCTGGAGTATCAAAAAGAATCTACCGGAAATAAGTTGTCATGGCTGTGGTTTCCTTGATTTTTATTTTGAGAACAGCTTAGGCCATGAATTAACTAGCGGTAGACTCAGACACTAACGGATACATATTAAGAATCGGCCAATACAAACGTGTTATAATGTTCTCTTCACAATATAAGATCAAAAAACTGATATACTAGCCCGATACAAGATGTGAAGGCAATATTTGAAACCTTGTCAAATACAAACCTTGTCAGCCTATGGTTTAACTGATATGAAAGCTCAAATATAATGGTTTGTTCTCCTTCATTGCCAAATAATCTGTGGAATAAATTAAGGAAAAAGTTCAGCAATACCAGTTCGAAAATTCTACTAACACAAACAAATTACACACACTTGCATGCTTTGTGGGTCTTGTGTAGTCTACCCGTTGGTGCCAAAATGACTTTATAGAGTGATTTTAGCATTTTTGTAATGATTTTAGCATGTTGTCAAGTAAGAACAATATGGCCATTATATTTTGGCAAAGTAGTAGTTTTCCATGAATGACACTCGTTCGCACAATGATTAGGATAAGCTGTTGTCAAATTTGACACTAAAAATGATGAAAAAATTTGACAACAAATTGGATCCTCCAAAAAGAACCTTTTGCCAAATCCAAATAATCACAATAGATTTGACGTGCAGGTGAATTTGCTCTAACCGGCCACTCTGGGAGGAGACTAAAAAAGAACAATGGCCTAGCCGTGTTGGGGCCGGGCGCACTTGGTGTATTATAGTAGAAAGCAAAATCTCTGTGGTATAAATAAGCATGAGTTTAGATTAATAAATGTCCATCAAGTCGGCTCTCCTCGGGCCAAAATCCCAACTCCACCAATGAAAAAGTTCGTGGTGGGTTTTTTAAGTGGTGGGTTAAGGATCTAACCTTGTCGGTCTGAGTACCACCGGGACCACCAAATCTCCATGATATAATAAGCAAGAGTTTAGATTAATATATGTCTATTAAGTCAGCTCTCCTCAGGCCAAAATTCCAACTTCGTCACTGGAAAAAAGCGTGGTGGGTTAAGAATCTAACCTTGTTGGTCCAAGTACCACCAGGACCGCCAAATCTCCATGAGATAACAAGCATGAGTTTAGATTAATACTATATGTCCATTAATTTGGCTCTCCTCATGCCAAAAACCCAACTCCGCCACGGAAAAAGCACGTGGTGGGTTTTTTAAGTTGTGGGTTAAGGATCTAATCTTGTCGGTTCGAGTACCACCGGGACCACCAAATCTCTATAATATAAAGAGCATGAGTTTAGATTAACATGTATGTCTATAAAGTCGGCTCTTCTCGGACCAAAATCCTACTCCCGCCTCTGAAAAAGCGCGTGGTGGGTTTTTTAAGTTGTGGGTTAAGGATCTAAACCTTATCGGTCGGCCACCAAATTTTTCGGAATACTCAAGCGAGCCATCCGAGGTTTCAGACTGGAACAAGAGTGAATCAACAGCCCCTCCGTGACGAATGATAATCAGCTTTGTAATAAAACCTTCTGTGGGCTTGCAAGCCCAACGTTCCCCCTGTCTCCCTCCCCATGGCCCAATCTATATCCATCCTTCTGTACTGCTAACCTTCCCCTGCATATTTCACTTTTCATTACTCCTAGTTTTTATATCCAGAACCCAAATGCATGGCTCATTAGAGAGAGAGAGAGAGAGAGAGAGAGAGAAGTTACCATTGGAGTTCATGGGCTCACTTAAGGTGTCTCTTCGAAGAAATTCAATGACGAAATGGGTGTGAGGACTTGGCTTCTGGTGATGGTAGTATCAAAGAAAGTAAATGGCTTGTGAGTAGTTATTCGTTGCGTACGCGGTAGTCAAATGTAACAAGGCATAATGTCGAAGTCGAACAAGAAGTTTATTCACAGTTGTTAAGTAGCCCTAGTGGTTGCCTTACTTAAAGTGGGCATCTTGTTTCTATTCGCATTAGGTCGTCGATTTGGTGGGGCGATTTTATTTGGTCTCTATCTCTATTCATGAAAGTAGTTCTACTTATCCATCCCCATCGCTACGTTCCTAGATGTCAAATCTTCTGTGGTGATCGTTAAATGACGATTAATGATGAGAAAATGATGGCTCATAACGTGTTTTGATACTTAATACTCGTCAAGAACATGTTAAGAACAATTGTTAATGCTGAAAATGTCCTTAACGGGTATTAATTATCAAAACACGTCATTGACCGACATTTTCCCTTGGTGATTACTAAAGCGACCTCTAGGTTGGGAACGAAGTAAGTTCAACATTTTGCAAGATTCTTATCGTGCACATGTTCATTTTGTTTTATTAGGCCTGAGAGTTGTAGGATTTTGTCTCGTATTTTTCACATATCTTTTGTAATTGATCCAATTTCTGGAAACTCCTAAAATCTTGAAACCCTGGATTTTTTTTAATTTTTTTTGGTCCCTGCTTCGGTTTAACACAAACTAACTTTTGACAAGTGATTACTTATGTTTTCGAAAACAGTTTGGAAAGCACTCTTCAAATTGTTAACCGCCCTCGATATGAACTTGATTTTCGCACTATCTTTTTTGAGTGTGGAGATTAATTTGCGAAGTGAGAAAATCACTACCTCAAAATTTTATGCGAAACAAAAATTCACTGACCCTGCCCTTTGTTAAGCACGCCCACCTTGTTCACTCCTTCGGCTTGTGGGCTTGGCCCGAAGTCACAGACAGTGCCACAGTAATTCGAATTACTACCTTTTTTTAAAAGCAAAGTTATTCAAATTTCTAATCTATCAAAATTCTTAGTTAATGCATTTGAAATTTATTTTCTCATCCGGTTGGAAATTTATTTGACCTTTTATCTCCTCAGTTAATCTAAATCTCTCCCTTTCCCTTTTTTTGTGTGTGCCAATATTGTATACATCAACGGGTGTTAACGGAAAATACGTATGTTAGTCCATAGGAAGTTCAGAAGCTGTCTATAGCCTTAAATCCCAAACCACCCCTTGTGCGGCTCGAACCATGCCTCCACTGAGGGAAGCGTACAAACTGAGCTAAGAGCTCATTGATCTCCCCCTTTCCAATTGGCTAATGAATATTTTAAGTATCTCCCTCTCTCTAAAGCACCACACTGCGGTACTCAAAAAACAATTAATAATTTCTCGAAACAAAGAGAAAAAATCGCTACAAAAAAGTACCTTCAATTAAACTTGTTGATGTCACAAAACATAATATATTCCATACCCATAGACCCTTCTTGCATTCAAAAATCATGGCCCCTTCCAAAGATTGCTAACGAACTAGTACTATTTCATAAAACGAAAACCACGTGATGAGCCACAAAAAAGAGTTGTTCAAGTCTGGAGTCATTGGTTGGCAACAAAAGAAAGGAAAAAAAAAAAAAAAAAGATTAAAGACGAGAATAAATTCTTTACACCGCCGGTATAAACATTCAAGGATATTCTATGTGGACTCCGATTGCAGTCAAATAGGTCTCACTCCTGCCAAAGAATCCAACCACCTTCCCAGAGAGCCCTGAAATAAAATATGATCTGCCCCTCATTTGAATTTCCTCCTCCAAAAGGACCATATTTTCCCCTGTTTGTGTACAAGGAAATAGATGTTATATGTTATAGCATGTATCCAACCCTGTCCAATATAGAGATGGACTTTCTGTACTGCTGCGAAGACCCCATCGTCCCATTGATTTCCACCAGGCCCGCCCCATGGTCCTGGATCCCGTAGTGAAAGCAGTTCCACAGCGTTGATATCCTGTTTTGCGAGAGTATTAGAACATGAGTTCAAGTATTTGCAGTAAAAAAGGAAAACATAGGAGTAATTTTTTCATTAATACCGCTTTATCGTCTTTTTAGTTTTTAATCAAAACGAATTCAAAATCCGACTCCTCTCAACATAAGAATCACAAATACTAAAAAAACTTATATAAAAGTTTTAAGAAAAGTAAAAAAAAAAAAAATATATATATATATATATATATATGAGCTAGAAAGTGTAATTTGAAATTTAAATTATTTTCTTTGGTAGTGAACTTTTAGCTTTCGATCAAAAGAAATTATTTCTGGATTTCTCTCCTTGAGATGAATCGAAAAATGAAAATTTAGAACCTGAATTTTAAAAAGTTTAGAGGAAGACAAATAAGATTATAACAACTCCAACGGGAGAGTCAAATCCATGATGCCTAACCAACCTCAGTTCCTCCATGCCTTTTGGCATGAATCGGTATCTGTCAAAATCTATAGCCTTCGCCTTCCATGACAATTTTTAAAATTTGCACATTTGGATTCCTTTTTTTCAGACCATATAAGGGTGATCTCAAATTTTGTACTATGGCTAGAGAAGCGGATGTCAAATTTAAAGATATCAATTTGCCACGTCCAGATCAAAAAATAAATACATTTGCAATATCAGCCTTTAAAAAGAATTGGCATCTCCAAATTTGTAGATAGCCAGTGAGGAGAGTCAAGTCAGTGGCTCCGTTCAGTTGTCAGGAAAGTACAGGAAATGATGGGAAAATCAACTTTCTCATGATTTTTGTAGTGTTCAGTTGGTAGGAAAGTATTGGGAAACATGTTTTTAAGTTTTCTTGCAGGAATTACTTTCCTGCAAAAGTGATCCTGCAAAAAACACAGGATTTTGCGTCGCGGGAAAAGGAAAATGAGTGAACACTCACAAAATTTTCCCGAAAGTTTCTTTTTCCTGACAAATGAACAACTAAACCTTAATTATTCTTGCAAAATTCTTTTGTCAAATGAACACTCACAGGAAAATAATTTTCTTTTTCTTTTACTTCACCTCACCTCACTTTTCTTGGGAACCAATTTCCCACACAACTTTCTCGACAACTGAACGGAGCCAAAGGAGGGAGAGAGAATGAAGTAGCGGGAAAGAGAGGTGACCTCGTTGGAGGCGTATTCTTGGACTGGGATTTGACAAATAATGCATGGGAATTTCGGATGTGTATAGAATCCAATGGAATTATTGAAGTCCCCAGCGCGTTCGTGGAAACCAACCATGCATCCATTTTCCACCAATGTGGAAATAAAAGTTCCCAATTTCGAACCGAACGGCCCATATTGAGTAACATTCGTTACAAACGAGAGTGATGTTATCACATCTTGTCGAGAGAAGTTTCCAAACAGTAGAGAGTTTCCAATCGTGATGTTTGTTGCAGTTATGTACTCTGTAGGACTGTCGATGCAAACCTATACAAGATTAAGAAGTAAATATAAGAAGGTAAATCGCGTAAACAATCTTTCATGATGAGGTATTTGAATGGTAAAATCTCAGACACTAACGGATGCGTATTAATCAGCCGATACAAACGTGTTATAATGTTCTCTTCACAGTAAAAGATCAAAAAACTGATATACTAGCCCGATTCAAGATGTGAAGGCAATATTTGAAACCTGAATTTTACTACTTATTAGTACTTCATTTTCTTGCTCTGAGTTTCCAAATACAAACCTTGTCAGCCTTTGGTTGAACTGATATGAAAGCTCAAATATAATGGTTTGTTCTCCTTCATTGCCAAGAAATCGGTGGAATAAATTAATGAAAAAATTCGGCAATATATAATATCTGTGCATGAAAGGATCAGTTACCGGTGCGAAAATTCTACTAACACAAACAAATTACACACACTTGCATGCTTTGTGGGTCTAGTGTAGTCTACCCAGTGGTGCCAAAATGACTTTGTAGAGTGATTTTAGCATTTTCTTTCGCTCGGTAATGATTTTTAGCATGTTGTAGCATATAACTAGTAGTTTTCCTCGAATGAGCCTTGCCCGCAGTTTGCAAAATGATTAGGATAAGCTGCTGTCAAATTCGACACTTAAGATGACAGATGAGAAAATTTGACAACAAATTTGGATCCTCCAAAAAGAACCTTTTGCCAAATCCAAAATAATCACAATACATTTGACGTGCAGGTGAACTTGCTCTAACTGGCTGACCTAGAGAGAGAAACGTTACCGTTGGAGTTCTTGGGCTCACTTAAGGTGTCTCTTCGAAGAAATTCAATCACGAAATGGGTGTGAGGACTTGGCTTCTGGTGATGGTAGCATCAAAGAAAGTAAATGGCTTGTGAGTAGTTATTTGTTGCGTACGCGGTAAGTGATACTTCCAACCATTTACGTAGCGACAAATTATCCGGTAGAGATATTATCATTTATTTCGTTAAGTGATTGGGACTTGGGAGACAATCTGTGAAATACACGGGAAACGAAAATCTGGAAAAGCTGAAAAGCCTTTGTTGGTTCCTTAAATGGTCCACTGCCCAAAAATCCGCTTGATTTTCTTTGTGCCAGCCTTGCAGCACGCGGTTACAAGTTTTTCTCCTCTTCTTTTTGGTTTCTCAATAAAGGGTAGGAAGGGGCAGCCACACCAGCGGACGTGACCGTAAGAGTTCCTACGCCGTGGAATGTTTGGTTGGGACTTGGGAGGGTGCTCATGTGAGATAGGAGTACTAGTAGTTACTGTACTGAAAAAAACAACTGCCACCACAGTGACACAAGTTGCGCAAAGATGTCCTCAAACACATCTGGTTTACGAGGACTACTATCGTAATTCGCTAGCGGATTCAAACTTGGAATCGTGCAAAGAGGTTTCACCCTACCCGTTTGCCAAGTCGGCTACGGCCTCGGCTGTACGCTGCACAAGTACTATTGGGAATTTGGTTTCCAAAAGTAACTGTAATTTTGTTAAGATAACCCGAATGGCTGACTAACTTGGGAGTTAATTTCACTGTCCATTTTTGCGGGACTCGTTTAAAACCACCACAACATATTGTAAGTACAAAGTCCAGCTGTTGATGAAAAAAAAAAACTGAAAAATCAGTTCAGGAGGCAAAAATTACTCACTAGAAGCACAAAAAATCAAAAAATAAAAATAAAAAATTCTTCAAGCAAGTACTTGTGAAGAGCTAAAAATAATCATCAAATTGGTATACGCAAATCGAATTGTATTAACAGAACTTTAAGAAAACATTCACTCAACTGCCTCATTTTCCTAGAAAACAAGTAAACATGAATACAGCACAACAAGAATGCCTAGCCTTCTACAATTTTACTTTCGTGTGGACGGACCTATGACAAGATGTAAATTACAGATAAAAATAAAATCTGAATATTGAGTCATCATTAACAATCCCAAACTAACAAAAATATGGCTTCAAGAAGACATCTCTTTCTCTCTACCTTGTACACCAACCAATTTTCTCGAATCGATTTTCACATTGCCCAACAATATCATCCAACTCAAGTTTTTCTTTCAAGGAGTCAGTCATTTGCAACCCTATGACCCCTTGGCATGAGTCATCCATTGAAGTCAGAGAGGTACCTTTGGGGGTTGAGTTGTACAACTCAGCAGGCAATCGTAGCGGCATCCCGATCTTATTCATACTCTCCGTGAGCTTCAGCAAAGAAAGTCTTTCGAAAAGTTTTTTCTTGGTATTTCATGCGACAAAAAAAAAGTCAGGGAAAGGGGAAAATGAGTTGATTTTGACGTAAAACGTTTTCCGAATAAGCATCAGTACTATACCACCCGCCACCATCAATGCTGCTGCCGCTACCCACCCACCACCTGCTTCTGCTGCCACCAACCATCGCTAGGAATGTGTTCTCAACTGGAAGAGTTAGCTAGTTCCCATCTTGCCTTTCTATGTCTTGCATATCAGCTGGTTCTGGGAAAATCTCACTGGACACTCTCTTACGTGCAGATTCATTCACTCCTTCGCGGTTTGTTTGGCCAATAACATTCGCAGCTTCGGATGAGCTGTGACGCCAACTACCAAAGAAAGCAGCACTCCAAGACCTTCTCGACGAAGTTGTTCTTAACCTACCGGAGCTGTGACTTTCTTCCCTCACCACTTTCAAAGGGCTTTCAAGTGCCCTGAGGATATGTCTCATTAGGGGGCGTCGTGAAGGCTTGGGATTAAGGCATGACTTGGCTACTATCGCCATGGCCCACACCTCTTCGAGTAGATCCTCATCGACAATCAGAGATTGATCGACAATCTTAGCCACCATATCCTTATCGTATATACTGATGTAGGGTAGAATTTGGTCCAGCCACTCCTTTGTAGTGACATCATCTGAATTGCTGATACCAAGCTTACCGGTTACGAGCTCAAGTAAGACCTTTCCAAAACAGTATACATCATAAGCACAGGTAGCTGATGATGAGCCTGTTCATGTCCAACACGATGGATGAATAAACAAATAAAGAAAATTTAGCCATCAATTTCAACTTTATAGAGTTCAAGGAAAAATCCTATTGCACCCTGGAGGCCCAACCCAGACCTATGATTGCCTAGGGGCACGAATTTAACTTCACTCTTGTCTAATAAGTTTGTAACTGTTCAACTCCACGCACTTGCTAACCAAGAGAAAATTTCAAAATTTAATTCCACTTACCAGAAGGTCCTTGTTCAGAAGTCCTGCAAATCATCAAGAGAAAAAAAGCTTATTATGACCTGAACCAAGAGTGACAAATGCGAAGGGAAAAGCAGTTTCATGACTTTCATCCTCAACAAGAGAAAACTCTAATTAGGTGATTGATCTTCAAAATCTCAGCAAAAAGAGACATTAAAAAATTCATACAAAAGTTTAGTTCACATGGTGAATAGATTTTAAATTCACCATTGGCATAGTACTTATCAAGGACATTTGGTCCATTCCAATATCGTACTTTTTTTTCGTGGAACTTAACATACTTTTTAGCGGGTCTCTGCATTCTTTTGCTGCTTAATTGAGTTCTACACTCCAAAAAATAGGGTACAAGATTTAATTAAGAAAACTTATCCGACTTTTAATATCTCTTTAGGATAGGCGTGTTTTTGAGTCCTACCAATATAGTTGTAATATACCAAAAATTTATTAGAAGAGGTGCCAAAAGGAAGGCACAAGCCCTGTACAGGCAACATTTACCTCAACAAGCTATTACCACTATCTTTGGAATATACGATTCTGCAAAACTATTGTACTTACTGTGGCATCCGCAGCAACCTTGTAATCACATTCTGGTGATTATCCCCTTCATGTGCACGCACCTCAGTCAAGCTTCCAAGCCGCACTTCATATTTGTCATCAAGAAGGATACTGCTAGCTTGAATATCTCTTGAACCACCAGAAGGAGAAATAACAGTTATTATTTGCACCATGGGTTGTAAATACTTTACAGCAAGAACAAATCTCTGTATGGTAATGATGAGGAGGGCTAGTAGTGCATGCCACAGAAAATTGGAAAGAAGAAACTTGACAAAGGCATTTGAGAACCAAACTGTGAACGTTCAGAATATTCCTCCACAAACATCCACTGCAAGTTACTTTCATTTGAAACGAACTTGAATAGCTAATGAATGATAGCCTCCACTACTGAAGTCTAAATAAGAAAAAGTAGCTGTCACAAGGAGCAGTAAAACAGATCATTCTGATTTTTTCTGATGCCAGTAAAAAGATCGTTAGGAACTATGAATCAAACTAAACTGTAAGTAATCTCTTGCTGCTCCAAGAATCAATTCATAGTGCCACTGTGCGGATTATTCTTCACACGTATATGATAAGTCAGCCGGCTATGCCCTTCCATTCCCTACCTCCAATTTTTTCCGCAGCAGAATTTTTAAAGCATTTGAGCATCACAGTTGCATTCACCTCTGACCCTTCCAAGTTCCACTCCTATGCCAACATATTAACCACCTAGGTGCAAACGCTTTGCATAATGCCAACATATTAACCACCTAGGTGCAAACGCTTTGCATTTCAATAAAAATCTATAGGCAACCCCTAATAGTCACCGTGCAAGAGTTTGCAGGATTCTAATTGCAAGTGCCGTTACATCCCCCGAGACCACAACATGATCATATCGCCCAGAGTGTGTTCTGCGTGTTTACCCAAGAACCAAGGAAGAACTTATCCATGGTCCGACATTCCAGCCTCTCGTTGACCGATAATTAGACATTCCATACATGACATATCTGCTCGTGTTAACTGACTAGTTACTGGAAACTACCAAGTGAAATTGTATTTCACAAAATAGCACTATAGTGTAATCGAATCTCGTTTGCCACGAGTGCAATGTATGAACTTCAAATACAAATCAAAACAGCTTCGTCACAATATTTAATAGCAATGAAACAAAAAGATCACCTGGCATTATATATATGCTCTATCAGAAACAAAACGAATAAAAACCAGAAAAAGCGAGATTTGTAGTACCTATGAACAAGGGGTGGGATACATTCATGATGTAGGTAACATAAAACTTCTGCAGCTCCTATTGCAATTTTCAATCTTGTAATCCAATCCAAAGACTGTGGACTGTCATCCTCCAACTTCGTAAACCTGTACAATGAATTAGACAAATCTCCGTTCGGCATGTATTTGTAAACCAAGAGCTTCTCATTCTCATGCTCCAAGGAGTGCCCCAAGAGTGGGACCAATCTTGTATGTGAAACCCTGCTGAAAATTTCCAATTCCAACACATAGGATTCTTTCGTGCAGGAACTCAAATCAACCCTCTTGATAACCACAGGGAACCCACCTTCCAATTTCCCGTGGAAAAGGTCCCCAGAGTGGCCTTTTTTGATAAGGTTTGCATCACTAAAACCACTCGTGGCCTGGAGCATTTGTTCATAACTAAATGAATCGCCCAGACCTGAAAATTTTATTGAAGTCTTGGGAGGTGGTGAGCTGCCACCTGGAACAGGCCCTATACTTGCAGTCCTCTGTTCTCTATTTCCCTTGTCACATAATTTCAGGAGCATTAGGAGAACCACAACCAAAAGCACAATGAAACCGAGCCCACCAAATAGTCCTATCATTACATATGTCACTCGTTTTTTGCTGTTCGAACCAGGTCGTGGTAAAGGAGGTGGAACTGAATCTGGAGCTATATTGTTATCAAAAGTTAGGTCTCTCCTGGCATAAAACAATTCACAATCCTCCAAATTCCTCTGATTTGGCAGGCTTATTAAACAATTCCCAGCAACATTGGTTCCTATGTTTCTGGTAATGTTGCTGGGAGCCGGGCCTTGGAAATAATTATAGGATAGGTCAATAAAATGAAAGTTCAGAACCACAGAAGTCAGAGTTCCGTAAAACGAATTATTTGAAAGGACGAACATGGCACCAGCAGCATTACCCAATGCAGTAGCATTTGGCAAAACACCAGTGAAGTTATTGCCAGAGACATTTGGCAAAACACCAGTGAAGTTATTGCCAGAGACATCAAGCATGCGCAATTGCGGCATCAACCACAATTCATCGGGAAGATTACCATCAAAATTGTTCCAACTCAAAACTACATATTGAAGCCGGGTGAGACTCGAAAACAACTCATTTGGCAATGAACCCACCAGAGCATTGTGTCTGAAATCGAGTTCAATCAGTTGAGAAAGGTTACCCAGCTGGACAGGAACAGAACCATTGAGGCTATTGTTTTGTAAATTCAAGAACTGAAGGCCAGAAAGCAAGCCAAAACCAACAGGGATCGACCCGGATAAGAAATTTGAAGAGAGATCCAGACTAGAAAGGTTGGCAAGAGCTGAAAAGGACGATGAGATTGATCCTGTCAGTGAATTTCCCGAAAGATCAAGAACTGATACAGACGATAATTTCCCCAAAGAAGAGGGTATTGTACCGGAAATAGAATTACCAGACAAATTCAGAAAATTCAATCCACTTATATCTCCAAGTGAAATAGGAATTGGACCAGTAATAGAACAAGAACTAAGGTCGAGCACTTGGAGTGCACTAAGCCTTTGACCGAACCAGTCCGGTATTGACCCCGGCAGTAAAAACCCAGACGAGTTAAACCTCGTCAGGAAGGTTAAATTGGCCAATGAGTCGACGGCGAACCGGGGGTTTAACCGGCCGATGCGGGTCCGTCTCAAACCGGACAAACTTATCTCGATTACTCGGCCGTCTTGGCACTCGACCCCGGTCCAGGAGCATGTGTCGGCCTTTCTCGGCCAGTCCCTGGCCCTAAGCCCCAGCGAAGACCGGAGGTCGAGCATCGCCGGTTGATCCTCCGAGTTCTGCTGAGTTACCACCGAGTTGATGAGCAAAAGTATTAGAGATACCTTCAGTATTACTCGGTGAGGTTCCATGGCTTGGAGTAATAAGCTGCTTCGTCTTCCTAAGTCACCAACATGATAATTAATCTCCTGTTCTGCTGCTGAACCAAGAACATGAGACTAAGGGTCTGGACCACGTCCGTGCATTCCTTTACTCTCTCTCTCTCTCTCTGGACTCTGGAGGTCCAGTCACGTGTGTAGCACGAGCTTTGGTTCTACATTTGGTGGGCTCTTTAAATGCAACCGAAAACCTGCTCTGTATTTGAGTATGTGCAAATATAGGCGTAATACTATGCTTCTCTCTCTCTCTCTCTCTCTCTAGGTGGGCATTGAAAGATGGGAAGCTTCAATAAAGATGGGATGTGTTAATGACAAAGCTGTACACTCAACGGTGCAAATGGTGAGTCGCTTTCATTGTCGCCGGAGGCATTCAATGAATCTAGGACTGATGAGTCGAGCCACTGAGAGATAGTTTTGAGTCAGACTCTGTCGAACTCTGTGTGTGTGTGTGTGTGTGTGTGTGTGAGAGAGAGAGAGAGAGAGAGAGGCGGGGGTCGGAGGAATAGGTGGTGGCGGCGAGGAAGGTTTTTACGGGAAAGGGAGAAATAGAGACACCGTAGTACTTTCTGGTACTCGTAAATTGTTAACGGCATTAATTTATTGGTGGAAAATAGGTTAAATTAAATTAAATGGGGTGGAAATTGAAAAGTTTGATTTTTCTTGTTCGGTTGATTATTCTTGTTTGGTTGTTTGAAACTTTCAAATGGGGAAATTTTTTCTCTCTCTTGTCATTTGTTGTTAGGCCACCAGACATTATCATTCGAGATGAACAGAATCCTAATTGTTTTTGACAATTCTTAGGAGTACTTGTTTTTACTTTTAATTATTTTGTGATCGACTCTTTAAATTGTTTTAAGCAAACAAACAAGATAACCAAACTAGTTCTAAGTTCTAACCTTCACGATTCATTCTAATATTGCCTTACACTATCGCCATCAGGAATTTTGTAATGTGACAAATTGTTAGGATCACAACACACACGCACATGATTCACGAGTATAAAATAATAAAGAAGTCGATACCGTAATATAAGTGGTTTCTCAAAATTAGGTACATCCACGGGAGCGAGAGAACAGTCTTTGTTATTAATGATCACGATGCATAGGGTTTTACAATAGATAACTTTTTTATACCTCCTTTAATCCTACCATAATCCGTATTATGGCCTGAATACCCATAGTACCCTTATAACACCGTACCATACCTCCGTTCTGTTCCCGTACCATACCTCTGTTCCGTTGCGCTTCGCTCCAAACCACTACACTCGCAACTGGCAGCTGTACTAAAGAGAAAATACAGAAGGGATAGAAGATTCATGAAATGAAATCTGTCAAAAATATAGAACCCTTTGGATATACTAACCTCATGGGAAAGTGGAGGAGAATTTCGTTTCTGCCAAAATACCAAGTTGTGGAGTCAATACCCTATTGGAAGAAAAACCCTAAACTTTCCTTGTCAATCTCCAACAGGCCCACTTGTGTTGTGCCAATTATACATGAATTAATTAAAGAACTTGTACATGTTGGCCCACTTTTCTTATCTTTTTTTAAATAAAATTACTACACTCCTTGATTGATGATGAACATACTTTTTTTTCCGGGTCAATTTACGAAATAGTCCCTAAAATTTGTAAAAAATATATATATGCAGAGGTTATTTCGTAAATTCACTTATTAAAAGACCAAAAAAGAGTGTTTGTATCAATTAAGAGAGTGTAGAAATTAATTTTCTTTTTTTTTTTTCCAAAATGATAGGATGTTAATAGATGTTAGAGAGTTAGTAGTCAAAACGAGAGCCGAACACATCCTACATGAGCACTCAAACTCAAAAAGAGTATTTGTATCAATTAGGGGAGTGTTTGTATCAATTCTTTTCTTTTTTTCCAAAACGATAGGATGTTAGTAGATGTAAGAGAGTTAGTAGTCAAAATGAGAATCGAGCACCTCCTCCATTCAGACTCGAACTCAAGACATCTCTCTTGAAAGGAAGAGTGAATAACCAACCACACCGACCCGTCGTTCTCATGTTGGCCCACTGGCGCTGTGCCAATCATAGAAGTGGACTATGCTACATATGAACACTCCAGACTTTCCACAAATCTCAACGCGTATTTTACGTTCACCGGCCGACATCCTCCGCGTTGAACTTGCTTTTCTTCTTTGAAATTTCTATGTTCTTTCTCTCCGGCCGCCTCTTATAATCTTACTCACGTAAAAAAATCCTCCAAAATGTCTTATCCTCCCACTCTCAACAGTTGCACAGTGCTCTCATGCTCTCGGTCATCCCTCTCGATAATTTTAATACTCCCTCCGGGCTCCATTCCAATTTAATAATTTCTCATTTTATTCTAATTGAATAAAAAATTAATTATATATTTACATCGATAATGAATTTTGTACCAGTATGAATCTTATTTGAAAAATTTTTTGTATCTAATATATAAATAAATTGAGCAGCTCGCGAGTTTGGCTAGGCTAAAGAGTATCATTTAGTAAATGACTCAACTCGGCTCTATAACGGTTTGACTCGTTAAGGCTCGAACTCGACAAAACTCGGCTCGGCTCGTTTATAGTCCTAAATACAATGTTTTCAAAATCACAAAAAAAATTATATAGTAATAAATTAGTACAAGATACAATCAATTAAAAAGGGCACGAACTCCAAAAAAAGACAATTAAATTGTGACGGAGAGAGTCGTTTGGAAAGTATTTCAAAGACATTTTCGCGCTCGTGCTTCCCTGTCATGAATTATGTGACTTAGCTTCCCAAAATAACATTAAAAACAAAAGCAGAAAACAAAAGCAGTTCCTTTTCGAAAAAAAAAAAAAACAAAAGCGGTTGCAAGTTAAACATGTGCCGCCTTTAAAACGAGTCAAAGTTGTTAGTTGCAAAATCCCTGTTGGTACAGTGTAGTAGTTGTAAACAGTTCTACAAGGCGGCCATGGGCGTTAAGAGAGTGGTGGCCCTGGTGGGACAAAGCTAACCATTATGGAGTACTCACAGCTTTTGTTGGCTTTTATAGAGGGCGATAGCTTCCGGTAGCTAAACAACGGAAGGAAGAAAAAGGGCTCATTGACCATCCTCATGCATCCACCTAAAACGTACTCCATTAATCATGCAGAATCTGCGAGATTAATAATTGAAGAACCAACTCATGTGAAAAACACCAACCTTCTTTCGTATTGTAAGGGTAAGGTTGGTAAATGAACCAAATTATTCGAGTTTGTCTCTTCTTCTTTTTTTTCTTTTTTTGGGGGGGGGGGGGGGGGGGGGGGCGATCAATCGATAGAAAAGATCATTTAACGACGGATATGAAGTACAAAGTATAAATTCGAGACACTACATTAATTGTGAGAGTACACGAGATAACCAATCCCAACAACTAAAAAAATAGTACAAGAAATAAACTCATTATAGAGTAGAAACAAAGAAAAAAAAGAAAAGTCATCTAAGGGAAGAACATCCATACGTAGGCCAACTGAGATAGCCACAGTTGGTTGAGTTTGTGTCTTCACTCGTCCTTATATTCGTTTTGTACTTTAATAAATCAAGCATATATGAACATTTATGTTAAACCTTGTTTGGCTTTCAAACCAAGTTCGAATAAGCTACTATTAGATTTGTTAATAGACCGTTTTCAAAAGGATCCAAATCCGGTTCGATTGTGGAGTCATGACTCCTAAAAATTCGCTCTTGAAGATAGATTTTTTCAATTATTTATCTCCATTCGCAAGATTTTGAGTTTGAATCATAAGTTTTTACTTTTCCTATTTCTGTTGTCAAGACAAACCAATAATCTAACAAAGGCGAAGAAAACTAAATAAAAATGAAAAAATAATCCAAAATGGCTTATTAAGACAAACCACCCCATGATTAGCTTAATTGGGTCATTCTTCTCGTTTATCCAATTATCCTCCCTGTACATGCAATCGTTATCTTAGTCTAATCCTCTCTTTTTCAACAACCCTATCATTAAGGGTTTTGCTAGAAAATGTCTAGTGGGCATCCACAATAAGACAAAAATTATGAACTTTTTTCTATCTCTTCACCCCGTGTCAGGGGTCTGACACGGGTCCACTCCTATTATGACGAAAAATACCCCCGCTTGGGCAAAAAATATCCGAACCTATTTTATTTTTTCTTTATTTAATTAATACTAATGTTTATACGCTGTATCTTTTTTCTTTTTTATTTATTTAAAATTATTAGTATTCTAATTTTCAATCCGGTTGAATTGGTGGAAAGATCTTGTTTTTTTTATCATTTTATCTTTAATGGTCATTATGAAATTTTGAACTCGTAGATTCAAATATCTCTTAAGGCTAATCAACGAGAGCGCTAAAGTCAAAATTTAATTATGGCCATTTAGGATAAAATGATTAGGAAACTAAAATCTTTCCACTGGTTCAAACGGATTGAAATTTGGAACACTTAATTTTTTAACTATATTTTTAAATATATAAACTGTCATTTATCCAATTATCCTCCCTGTATATGCAATCGTTATCTTAGTCTAATCCTCTCTTTTTCAACATTATATTATTGTTAATCTGAACGCAGAAACATTCGTTTTTGACAAAGAGCACATTTATTCTAAATTTTCTATTATATTATCATTACATTGACTATTTATTTTTTAAGAAGTTTGCATTTTAATTAGACAACTATGTGGAATAACTTGCAAGCTAGCCCAAGTGATTGGGACTTATTTAAAATTCATTTAGTCATAAGTTCAATTCTTCGAATCCCGCTAACAGTCCGTAACACTTCTGATTCTTTCCTCAAAGAAAAAAAAAATTAGATGACTACAATAATTATACTCGATCAACTTAATTTTTGAAATGAATTTACATGGGCTGTCTACTTATTAATTTTCTTTTCATTTCCTTAATTCACAAAAATAAGTTAATTTCCTTCTCTTGTTTCTTTTCCTTCACAAATACACTCTAAATTACAAGCAATAAAAGCCTCTCCCAATGAATTGTGCCAAAGATTTATTTAATTTTTATTTGTGTAAAACTTACTGTACTTTTAATTTCATCATCCCAATATATTCCAAGCGCAAAAGGACAAAGCTACAATTCCGAGAGAGTGAGAGATTCCAAAGCGATGTTACCAAACTGTTACTTTCCAAAGGCCAATAAAAAACTATGGGAATTGATTTTGTCATTTTTTTTTTGTTAATATCATTTTTTTTCTCACAAAATAAATTATCTAATAAATACACAAAGATGAGTGACATTAATAAAAAGGGAAGTGACAAAATCACTCTCCAAAACTATATACTTTAAATTTCAGTTTGTGTTTCAAAAATCCCGACCCAAACAACTTTTGTTCGCGGAAGAATAATTTTGGGAAAGAGTCCAATGATATATTTCTATAAACTCCGGTGTTGGAACCCACCAACCCCCGTGGAGGGTGGATGAAGAAATCATAACCTGCATCAACCTAGAGCTGCATTTTTTTTTTCCTTTCCCTAAGGACATGTTTGATTATTCCTCTTGTATTTCTAGATGTGAAATCTTCAATTAATCATGTACTCATTTTCAATTGAGATCATAGCCATTTCACAATCTCTCGTGTGACATTGTAGTCCGAAGGTAAATTTTCATTTGAGTTCAACTCAGAAGAAAAACTACTCTCGCCAAAGCAACTGTTTTTTCAAATCCTTTTTAGAAAAGAAAAAAAAACCACCTACTGTATAAGATTAAAATTAAGTGAGTAATATTTATCAATATAGACATTTTATATCAGTATTTACTGTAATCAAAAGAAATATGAAGGTAAAATAGTTTGACCAAACAAAAAAATATATATTACAACAAATTTTATTTACCAAATAATTAAATCCTTTAACTTTTAATAGTTGAGGTCGCATGAAAAAATAAAAGGAAAAGAAGTAATAGTAGAACAATAGGAGGCATAAGCAAAAAAAAAAAAGAAAAAAAGGGAAAAGAATTTGCTCGATGATGTCTATAAAACATACACGGAAAAGGGTTGCTCGGATCAAGCACCCTACACATCTCGGATGCCGTTGATTCTCGCGAGGGCCCCCTTGGTTTTTTTTTTAGAATTTTTGGACGGCTCGGATCGGCCGTCCGGTGGCCGGAGACGACCCGGCGTGGCCGCCGGTACGATTTCCCTCCGTCGATGCCCATTATTATAGCAACAATCTTTTTTTTTGTATCAGGCAACTTCAAGCTCAAAAATTATGTGTTTACGCAAATAAGTTTCCTATCATTATGGATCTTGTTTGATAGATCTCATTGAGATATTTAATACGGTGCAAAAAAAAAATTGAATTTTTTTTTTCATTTTACATTATTTTTGAGTTTGAAAATGTGAAAGGAACTTTTTATTTGTGTTTTGTGGAATGACCCTTCTTATTTTTGAATGAAAAGTACAAAATAAGTACTTATTTTTTAAGAAGGTTTCCGGAACGGGGCCTTACCCAGATTCGCAACAATCCACCGGTTAAAAGGGAAATTGATGAATCCTTGCGCATTACATGAAAAATTACCAAAAGTGATCGTCACGAGATAATCCTAGAGTCCTCTTTCTGCTCGTAAGTAGGGCTGCAAACGAGCCCAGTCGAGCCGAGCTTTACAATGTTCAAGCTTGTTTATTAGGTTTTTAACGAATACGAGCTCAAGCTCGAGCTCAATGAAAACTTAATGAGTCGAGCTCGAGCCGAGCGGATCTTGGCTTGACTCGAGTTCGAACTTGTTCACGAGCCTCAACGGACCAACGAAAAATGTATATATATCCTCGCATAGGCCTAATACAATCAAAAATATTTTGATTGTGAAGGTATATATTTTTTATTTTCCTATGGAGCAGGGGTGTATTGATATGCATGTGCTCTCGTCTCCCTTGGTTGATTGGAAAGTGAAAACGGAAAGAACAAATTATGAAATAACAATAAAAATCATAAATTTAAGTATATATACCCCGGCTCGCGAGCCAACTCGAACCGAGCTTATCCTAGCTCACGCTTGGCTCATTTACAAAACGAACTGAAAAAATCGGCTCGAAATTGTTCGTTTAACTTTTGAGCCGAGTTTGAACGAGTTACTATCGAGCCGAGCGGCTCAGTTCGTTTGCAGTCCTATTTGTAAGCCGAGAAGGTGAATAAATAAGATTAAAAAAAAGACTATTGGGAAAGGTCAGTACATAGACTTCTATACACAGATTTGCAACAAATCGACCAGTTAAAAACATAAATATGGAAACTATCGAAAGAGTTCCACGTGCATCGGATATTTTATACACATTTGTATTCAAATCTCTATTAAAAAATCAACATACGTAACACAAAAATTCTGATGAGTCCATTGATGTGAACAATTGTTAGCAAATGCCGTGTATGCGTCGAATACCTTTATTTATTTATTTTTATTTACTGAAACAACTATCCAATCTCCAAGTCAAACAATACAATTTAATAATATAAGTAAAGAATGATAAAACTAAAGAACGCAAGAACACAAGATATACGTGATAACTACTTAGGGTCAACAAACCCTACGCATAAAACCACAGCCTAATCTATTCAATTTTCCATAAATCAAAAGGTGAGGCAAAAAGACTGCAAATTATGACCCTACGCATAAAACCACAGCCTAATCTATTCAATTTTCCATAAATCAAAAGGTGAGGCAAAAAGACTGCAAATTATGAATTACCGACTTTTACCCCAAATCACACATAACTCTGCTTCTTGCCTAGCACTCCGTGCCCCTTCTTGATTCCATGGACTCCTCGAGCAACACCATCTCAATCTCCGTTCTAGAACGGCTCCGGTATCATCCGGCCATGTAGATTCATAGGCAACAATGCATGGATTTAAAAGAGATGAAGTTTTTTGTGGAAAAAAAAAAAATCAACCTAGAGAGAATACATTAGATATTAGAGTATTTCTCTAGGATGATAAAAGACGATCAAATGCTCAATTTAGATCATCACAAAAGCATAGCACACAAGGGATATGAGTGAAATTGATTTTCTCTCTCTAAAGTGGGCAAATGCAAGAGTGAGTGCCCTAAAAGAGTGAAAAATATGCTTATATATGTTCTGGTACGAATCCTAGAGAGAGCCAATGAGAAAGCAACACGTCGGGTTGCTAGCGAGCGCTGCTAAGGCGCTCCGCGAGCGCCATTCAAACTCTGGCATTAAAATTAAATAAAAAATCAAGAACACTATAAATAGCGCCACCCGAGAGCCCTAGCACTCTTAGAACGCAAACAAGAGCCACTGCGCTACGAGGGCGCCCCGCTAGCACACGGTTTTGATCATTTTTTGCCTTAGAAAATTTTTGCTCTTCCAAACCAAGGCCAGCCACCACTCATTGCCTTGGAAAAATTAATCTATCACCCAGAAAAGCAAACAAAGAGAACTAATGCCATGAAATTAAAAAAACGTGGTTACTGTATTGAAGTTTAGGCATAAAACTTAGAAGTGATGCAAGGAAAACATTACACTAAATGCATTTGAATGCATATACCTTTTTCACATAAAATTCGAGCATCCTTCAAGGTATGAGCTTCTTCATATTTCTTCATTCACCGGGCGAAGTGTCTAGACAAGATAAAATAAAAACTCTCTCCCAAACCCAAATGAAAAAAGAATAATACGGACTTCAATGGTTTTGACAAAATCAGAAAAACGCCAATCATACTAATAGACACGAACGCTCAAGTCTATTACGTTTTCAGAAGCTGCTCCCAGGATTAGAGAGAACAATTTAAGCCTGAGAAAGATTTTTTCCAAGTATACTTCAATGATCGGAATCATTCATATCTTTGAACTCACAAGGGCATTAAGCTTGTTGAAAATCAAGTTGATCGCGCTTTATATTGCCAAAAATGGTTATCTTAATTTTTTTCTAAATAAATGTGTTCCAAAATCATATCAAATTTTATTTAATCAACTTAAAATTTGGTATGCTTAATATTCTCAGCAAAATAAATAAAATCAACGGTCCCGATTATTAACGTAAGCTTTGAAATAATCATCTTGGGGCTGAAATTACACTCTCCAATATTGGGGAGGAGGCGGACTCATCACTTTCCTCTGGTTGGGAGCCCGGTTTGTCGGTTAGGGTTCAAAACGAAGGTCAACTGGGAACTAATCACCGAGTCGCCCCCCACCTTTTCCAAGAAAGATGGAGTTTCCAAGAAAGATGGAGCCCAATGCTTCACAGTTCAAGGTACTGTTTCATGCTCCCAAAGATTCAACATTTTTCTTCCAATTCGACGTCTGCTATTCTTGCTCGAGTATAATGATTAGAGCTTCAACTCATTTTTTCAAAATAAAATTAAGGGTAATGAATCCTTCACTTTTGGTACTGAGAAAGAAGTAAGGAAAGCACGGAAAAATAGATAAGAATAATTGCATAAGCTGGAAAAATTGATTCAGGTTATCCTGTTTACTTCTTAAGTGTTCGTTTTGTTAGTAAATTATAATAAAAAGGATTTCTTGGAAACTACTGTTGAAAAGGAAAGGGTATCGGACTCTTATGGGATCACATATTGATGAACATCCGTCTATCTATACTTTGTATGCTATAGAGGGGTAGCCCATATGCCAATTTCTCCTTTTGCGAGGGGCCGTCGGCACGCCTCGAACCCGTGATCCGCCTGTTGTCCTCTTCGGCCTCGGGTGGGCCGGTGCCCACCTATGGGTTTTGGGTCTCCTTTGAGAGCCCCCACCACGGATTTGGAGTCTCTATGGTCATGCCCTGGAGAGGGGGCAAGGAGGGTTTCTATGCTTGGTCGCCTCCTCCTTCACCCTCTCTTAGTTCCAAAAGAAGTTATTTTTTTTTCAAAAAAAAAAAAAATTCAAGATAGCAAGAAAATTTCATTTCATTTAGTGGTAGTGCTTCATCTTAATCTGACTTATTTCCCTTCCCCGTTCATCGCATCACGTCCATTGCCCGGGATGCTGCTTGCTGATTTATATATCCAGAGAAATGAAATGCTTGGAGTAAAAATAGCTGGACACAACTCTAGGCATGGCATTGCTCTAGCCTCTAAATGCAATAATAAATGTTGAAGACTATAAGGGATTTGTCCTTTGAAAAGCATGGAGCGTTATCCCATTATGGTCAAACAAACAGTAGGGGGGGATTTGTGTAATTGACAATATAAATGCCAGTCTTTCAATAGGAGAAAATGCAAGCTATTGCTTGTACGTAGTGAATTGCTGTTTTGTCATATCAGTTAGGTCGGTCATTTTCTTGGCTAAGTACTTGATGACGTTGTTTTTAATAGGGGTAGATACATGTATCTAAACCCATGCCAACAACTGTGATAAAAGAGCTGACGTTTGGATCATTGGATGTTATGTATTGTGAATTAATGATCACATATCGACATGTGCAATCCCTGCGAATGATTTGAATCCTTTTAGTGTATTTGATTAGACGCGGGATTGACGCTGAACTGGTTTTTGAATTTAGTTGAGAATTTAATTTACACATTAGAGTATTTGATTAAACGCGGGATTGACGCTGAACTGGTTTTTGAATTTAGTTGAGAATTTAATCAACACATTCTGTATTTAACCTATTTTAACTAGTATGTTTAACAAACTCCTTTGGGACTCTATTTTAGTAATTCGGTGGCTTTTGCATGTATGAATCTGAAACCAATTGTTAAATGATTATGACCTCTAATTCAAATGTGGTTTCTATGTCTAGATTTTCATGATGGAGTTTACTTTTTAGACCTAATAAGTGATGGATTTGAGATAACTTTGTGAAGTTATTAGAAATCCTATCGTAGGGAATTACATTGTACATGAATTTGGATTAGATACCTCTTTACTATCCCTTTTTGGTCATCTACTTTTGAGAAATTTATCCACCTCTATGAATTCAACATCTCATTTCGACTCATCCAATGGAGCATTATTTAGTTATAGAAAACAAGGGGAACAAGTAATTTGTAGAGAATATAAGGTCTAGTAATTTTTCAAAAGGGAAAGTTGAGGTCAAGATTTGAAGCCATTTCTCTCTTTTATTGGTTGTTCTCAAAATAAATTATATTAAACAGTCTTTCCCTTGCTGAAACTAATGTGAGCATGCTGTTTTTAACTTCTAACAGAGGAGATGCATATTATAGCTGCAGAAAATGGTCGAGTATATTATTTAATATTTATACAAGCATTATACTGTTGTGTAGATAATACTGGGATCATCTTCGGTAGCCCGTCGGAAAATACTAGCTGAGATGGGATACGAGTTCACAATCATGGTATGTTTTAGTTGAATCTCTGTTACACATCTCATAGACGTCAATGAGTTAACTTTTGCTTGTACTTTTAGTCTGCTGATATAGATGAGAGAAGTATTCGAAAAGAAAAACCAGAAGAGTTGGTATTGGCCCTTGCGGAGGCAAAGGTAGGCATTTCCTCTTGAATAGTAACAAGAAATATAGTTTAGTTATGTTTGTTGTGGTCCGTTTGCTTGGTTTCAATTATGGGATGTAGTCATTCGTTCTTTAGTTGTAGTAGTTGTCAACGTTCTACGCACGTTAAATCATGCAAAAGTAGTATGTATCAACAAATCTCCCTTCACGATACAGCATAAGAGGGGCCTTGCTTGGACCCTGGAAAAGCCCGTTGCTGGCACCTTGATGCACCCTTGTGCTTTTTGTTAGCGCATAAATGCCCTTACTCAATTTTGAGCAGGTTGTGAATTATTTTATGATATTGTGCTACGCAAGAGTTCTTGTTTCTTGTTGAATCATTTTGGTCATATGTATTTTTTCTCCTCTTATTATTACATGATGTATATGTAGGTATTTGTTTTGCATTCTGTTTGGCTGTCCTTTTCAATCTGCAATCTGGAAGGGTTTTGATTCCAATCTTGTCCATTGATTTTCTACGAATTGCATTGCATCTCAGGCTGATGCCCTCCTATCGAAGCTTCAAACACTTCATGACAATGAGATGGATGTCAAACCAACACTCTTAATCGCAGCTGACACAGTATGTCCTGTTTCCTTTCTTTTGATGCACCCTATTTAAGATGTTGGGTGGACCAAGGTGGTCATCACCAAGGGCTGTGCATGCGCTTGGATTTGGATGCATATATTTTGCTGGAGCTTTTCTATTTTTCCTTGAGAGAGTGCTTGCTTTTGTCTATTTTTTCCCCTAGGTGTAAATAACAACAGTTTACTTATGGCGTTTAAATGTTACTGCTAGTATTGTTTCTTGTGGTCCCTTAATATGCGTTAGCGGTTTTCTATGATAGGACAATTTTTGGCTGATACACATACATTATCCCCCTTCCTGTGGATCTTAGCTGAATTTGGTGCTTTGATTACCTCAAGGAATATAGATATGCTGTATAGTTATGTCATCTTTGTCACGTGTACTTTGTATGCTCATAAATGAACGACCTTCAGGTGATGGGACATGCCTGCTGACATTGGCAGGGGTATTCCCATCCCTCTGATTTTCAGAAATGAAAGTGGATTTTAGTTTCTTATGCTAACTTAAAATGATTTGGAGGTGGTGGTCTATGAAGGTATGATCAGGGAAAAACCATCAAGCAAGGAAGAAGCACGACAATTCATCAAAGGTATATTTCATGCTTCTGGCATGATTTCCAAATGTTTGAAGTTCATGGTTCTGTCTGTCTTACCAATGCATGTTACAGGTTATTCTGGTGGGTATGCGGAAACTGTGAGCTCTGTTCACATTGCGAATCTTAACACTGGATTCAGAAAAGGAGAATGTGACAAGGTGGAGGTATGATTTACTCTCCTATTCTTTATACTTCGATTGGTTCTGAAGTCTTTATTAGTGAAAAATCGAAGATCTAAGAAGCGCACACACTTATAAAAGGGCATGGATACTGGTTTTGGGACAAAAATAATTAGACTTTAAGTATTTAGGATTAGAGAAAAGTGGCAAGTTTGCATTGCGTCAGTTACGAGTGATGGACATGATGTGCAATGAAGCGTGCAGAAAGATGTTACTCCATCTTGTATTCCATCGTATGTATCCTTTAATCTGCATGAAGGAAAGGATATTAAGTTTTCCATTTCTGTGTTTTCTGGTTTGTTTTCATCTCCTCTATGAGATTTTATGAAGGACCACCATGCATATTATTATGTTGATATCATTCTTGTGGTGATGACGTGCAGATCTATTTCCACGATATACCGGATCAAGTCGTTGATGACCTGGTATGAAGGTTTTTCATGGTAATTGGTGGTTGTTCATGTTCTAGTGTTAAGTTTATGAGTGATGTTTTTGTTCCTTTGAATCCAGATTGAGGAGGGGAGTGTTCTGTACGTCGCTGGTGCGTTGATTATAGAGCATCCTTTGATACTACCCTGCGTTAAAGAACTGGTCTGTTTCATTACCTCTGCCTTTATCTACTTTGTTTAATCATTTCGGGGAATCCAAACTATTACAATGAACACAATTGTTGCACCTAAAAAGCTTGAACTTTTCCAAAATATTCAGCTTCACTGGATTGTAACTATAATTCAAAAGAGAGTGCAAAAAAGGAAAAACTAAATAATGCTTGCTCTGCATGGTTGTTTCTGAAATTGAATTCTCTCACTTTACGTATTGAGAAATTGGTCAAACCAGCAAACACACAAAATGCGAAGAACAATCAAGTAAAAGAATCAAAGAACGCAGGACACAAGACATTTTACATGGTTCCTTAACTGTGTAGATGAGTAAATTCAAGGGTCGTGTTAATTTTCACTATGTGAATCTCGAATCGTCAACGAAGCGCAAATTAAATAGAATCAGGCTTCACAAACTCAACATAATGGACATTAACATCAATTCATGCTTGTCTTTTGCAGGTAGGAACAACTGAGAGTGTTATGGGACTCCCCAAAGCTCTAACTGAAAGACTGTTAATGGAGGCTCTCTAGTGCAACTCAGCATTTTACCTGATTATTAACACTACAAATTCGTGCACAATGAAGTTTATAACCTTCATTCATCCACTTACGTTTTTGTTTCATGTTCTTGCCTTCCGGTCTGTGAAAGGATTAATCAAAGATTACCTTTTTATTCTTAAGTTTGAAGATTAGCCTTTTCCGGTTCTCGAGTTATTGAAAGCTTAAACTATGCGCATTTTCCCCCGAAGGACATGGTTGTTTGATGTGACTAATGGTGAAGGAATATAAAATGACATAGCATATGTTTCCCATTTCAATAATAGTGGTCGGGTCAATGATATTACATTCTTATCCTATAGTAGATTCTACACTTTCTTGGTCTACACGTTGGATGGATGTTTAACTCGGATCAAGAAAATTTCAACAAGAACACATGATATATATGTTGTTGCCTTGGATTTGGATGTATAGTTCAATTTGATGATCATATAGCATCACACAAATGGACCTCAGATGTATACTATTCTGACACTCAATGTTCGGTCAAAGAAACGTGCTTGTTGCTTAATAGTTGTATAAGGCCCGTGGCATGTTAATCACCTAAGACTCGCTTTCACCAATTTACCATCCAAGATGTAAAACACGTATTTATGTATGTCCGTATTTTGTCAAAGTCATTTCATAAGTATTCCCGAATTCCATGTCTCAATTCACAAAACAGCATATTCGTTCCAAGTTTTTGGAAAATTTAGTCTGGTTACCTTTAAAGTTCAAGTTATTCATCTCGTTCCTCAAAATTTCCTCGGTTTTTTTCGACAGAAATTTATTTCTTTCACTTTGGCGTCCAGGTTTAGTTCAAGTAATCTCTAGAACTAGCTAAAGTTAATAGGATCGAGGGCCTACAAGAAATTTTTACAAATTAGTTTTCACAGAAATGATTTTCAAAATTAGTTATCTTGAATAACTTTTGCAAGAATAACATTCTGGGCCAAAGATTTTTGAAAGTTGTTTTGGATCTATTTCAATGGTTTTTGGACTTAAGATGCAGGTAGACCAGCCCAATCAACTAAACCCAAGAGGCCCACTTTTGGAAACCCAATAGTACATTGTTGCGGCCACAAGGTTGGAGTTTCACGGTCACAACTATTAACCTTACGTCCAACTGGTCTAAGTTCACGGCCACAGGTATTAAGGACATCTCTAGTGAACAATGTTAAGGGCTTTGCTCAGAATTAGCTGACTTTGGTCAATTGGCAAACATTTTACACATTTTTGCACTTTTAATGGTATTGTTAAATGCTGAGTTGGCACTAGCCAACATTAACTGCCAAATGAGAGAGAGAAAAGGGACGAGATGAGTCCACGTGAATATATATATATAACACAATTTTTAACACCACCATTAGAGATGCTCTAACATTAAGGCAGCTAAGTTAATGTCTGCATCCATCCGGTTGTAGTTTGCGGCCACAAGCATGAACCTTGCGGCCACAGTGCTGTTACGCCCCGTTTCACTAAGGTTATAATTTCTTGGCCGTCATATTCCCTTTCTTTAAATACTTATTTATTGGTTTACGAGATAAGTTATTCTCTCACAATACATTACTTTTAATTCAAAAAGCAAGTAGTAAGTTCTGTCTTGGAGCCATGCCATTGGGCCACAACCACATTCGGCCCAATCACAACTCAGGCCTAACAGTTGTACAATATTTCCATATAATAATAATAATTATAGATAGTCAACTGCGATTTTTCTGGAATATCTACCAATAGTCAGCTGCAGAATCCAACTCATACACAACAACTGTACTTCCTTCCGCCATTACATCAACAAAACAACCATTTCTAGAGAGAGAGAGAGAGAGTATATCGGAGCGGTTATATAACCGTCAACGTTCATCTCAGAGTCACCGATAACAAAATATAATCTGTATATATCACGTTTTATATCTCTCTCTCCCTGCAGGCAGATCTCATCCCCGCCATGGACGGAGGCGGCGAAGCTCAAGTCAACGCCGGCGGCGGCGCCGGCGCCGGCGGCGTTCAGATCCACCAGAGTCGGAGGCTCCCCGACTTCCTTCAGAGCGTGAACCTCAAGTACGTCAAACTGGGTTACCATTACTTGATCTCTAATTTATTGACTCTATGCCTTATCCCCATCATGGCCGTCACGTTAATCGAGGCCTCACAAACGAACCCTAACGACATCCACCACTTATGGCTTCACCTAAAATACAATCTCGTTAGTGTCATAGTTTGTTCGGCTTTCCTCGTGTTTGGATCGACCGTTTACATCATGACCCGGCCTAGACCTGTTTATTTGATCGATTACTCGTGTTATCGTGCCCCTGATAAGCTTAAGGCCCCGTACAAACGGTTCATGGAACATTCGAGGTTAACGGGGGATTTCGACGAGTCTTCTTTAGAGTTCCAACGTAAGATCTTGGAGCGATCGGGGCTCGGGGAAGAGACTTATGTCCCTGAGGCCATGCATTCTGTTCCGCCTCAACCGTCTATGGCGGCTGCCAGAGATGAGGCAGAACAGGTCATGTTTGGCGCTTTGGATAATCTTTTCGCAAATACCGAAATAAAGCCGAAGAAAATTGGTGTTCTTGTTGTGAATTGTAGTTTGTTTAATCCAACGCCTTCTTTGTCTGCTATGATTGTGAATAAGTATAAGTTGAGGGGGAATATTAGGAGCTTCAATTTGGGGGGTATGGGTTGTAGTGCAGGGGTGATTGCGGTTGACCTGGCGAAAGACTTGTTGCAAGTTCATCGGAATACATATGCTGTTGTTGTTAGTACGGAGAATATAACTCAGAACTGGTATTTTGGGAATAAGAAGGCTATGTTGATACCCAACTGTTTGTTTAGGGTTGGGGGTAGTGCGGTTTTGTTGTCGAATAAGTCTGGTGATAGGAGGCGGGCTAAGTATAAGCTTGTTCATGTTGTGAGGACCCATAAGGGGGCGGATGAAAAGGCTTTTCGGTGTGTTTATCAAGAGCAAGATGATGCAGGGAAGACTGGGGTCTCGTTATCGAAGGACCTCATGGCAATAGCTGGTGGGGCTCTCAAAACCAACATCACTACTTTGGGTCCTCTTGTTCTCCCAATTAGCGAGCAACTTCTGTTCTTTGCCACGCTTGTGGTGAAGAAATTATTCAATAAAAATGTGAAGCCTTATATCCCGGATTTTAAGCTGGCATTTGATCATTTTTGCATACATGCTGGGGGTAGGGCTGTGATAGATGAGCTGGAGAAGAATTTGCAGTTGTTGCCTATACATGTGGAAGCTTCTCGGATGACTCTGCACCGGTTTGGGAACACTTCATCCAGCTCCATTTGGTATGAACTGGCTTATATTGAGGCCAAGGGGAGAATTCGGAAAGGGCACCGAGTTTGGCAGATTGCTTTTGGGAGTGGTTTCAAGTGTAATAGTGCAGTGTGGCAAGCACTTCGAAATGTGAAGCCGTCTCATAACAGTCCATGGGAGGAATGCATTGATAAGTATCCTGTCAAACTTGTCTTGTAGCTTAATAAGAAGTGGGCCAGGCTGATCATTCAGATCATCACATCAGAAGCCCAGTAGTTTCATCTCAAGATCTTGCTATGCGTCTTGTTAGGTCTCTTCATTTGGTCATTGAAATGTATGTTGTCCATTTTTAGAGTACTATCAACTTTTTTATTTGGTGATCTTGTCCTGTACTCTGTGAAATTTTGATGCTGCATAAAATACTGGTCATGAATCTTATGATAAGCTGAGGTTGCATTTACGTATCAATTTGAACTCCAGCATTTTTCTATTCTTCCTAGAATCCAGCATTCCATGATTTCATAGTTGCAATGACAGTTAACTGTTCACAGGGAAGTTACCTCAAAAGGTTAAAGATAAAGCTGAAGTGATTAATATTTAAATTATTTTGGTTAGCTAGGTTTGCATTAACATGGTGATGGAAAATTAGTTGTCTCCTCCCAATTTTCAGATACAGCACTCTATTGTGTGCTTGATTTTGGGAATGCTCCAAAACAGAGCAAGAAGTGGTCTTTACAATTTTGGTTCGCTAGGTATAGTATTTTCTCAGATGTGGATGTGTACCACTGATGACATACGCGTGTTTAGACGAAATAACTACCATGATGCTAGTTGTAGTTGCCTGATCAATTAGTATCTATGCTTGGTCAACTCCATTACTGCTGCAAAAAGGTTGCTTGTCCTAGTTCTATTTAATTTATGATTTGGCTAGTGCTTATTTGTTTATGTTGCTAATGTATTCTGGCTATTATATGATATTTCTAGCTATGGCCTAAAGATTGTGGAACTGCCGGATGTGGATTTTCCCTTCTGTGTTCAATTTGTAGACACAGGATGTCAGCTTGTGGGAGAAAATTGATGACGAATTTATGGACTTGACATTGGCATTTCGCTGAAAAGACTACCCATGAAACGTTCCCAAGTTAGTAACTTTAATTAGTATGCCGTCTTTGGTTTACCATCTTTAAAGTCATAAACTTTGCAGTAAGATCAGATTTCATGGTGATAGACAATCTTGTACGCGCGACATGCATCTTAGAAACATAAGCTCAACATTCCATTCAATCGTTCAGGGTTGCTATTTCACGCGGGCATTGCACCCGAATACATTGTCATCCTGTTCACGTCCGTGGGTTCAGCTTGCTCAGTACTCGTAATCTCGTAACCTCCCGCCATGGAAATATGTTAATACTTGGCAACAACGTGTGTATATTGAGCATGTTATTCTTTTTTATTTGAGAACCTGGAGTATTAGAAAGGGAATCAAAGTCCTCTCATGTGATGCAAAATGAGACTCGTAAGGGTTTCACCAGGAGATCTCTAACAGATGCCTCAAAATTGAATAGTATCAAAGTACAGTTTTTTACCTATGTCATCAATTGAAGTATATATATTTTTTATTCTGCATTTCAGTGATTGTTCAAATTTTAAGGTTAATTTTTTTCTTCTGCTATGTGCTCCAACAACTACTTCAACGATTTTGTAGTGTAATTTAGTACTATGTGTAAGTTGCTTCTGACATGTCAAATTTGAGGAGAGAACAATTTCAAGGTCGTTTGTTTTTGAAAGAATATTTGACTAACAAAATACATCAGCCTTCAAATGTCTTAAAGTTGGCATTTACATTGACATTGTCTCGAAGATGCTCCAAGGAACGTCATGTGGTGTATTTGTTTTTACACCTTGTACTATATACGGAGTGCGAATTAAAAACAACTGGGGCATTAACACGTGAAATGCTTTTCTGGGCGTGACCAAAGGTGATCCTCCCTGCTAACAATGTAGCCACATGGGATATTTTGCACAGGGGCTTCCAAAGGTGGTCCTGCAACCTGGGTTCGAGTCAGAGGCTGATCTCAATCCGCTCTGAACGTGTTGTTGAGGGCAATTCTACCCACTAACAACGTGGCCACGTGAGATATTTTGCAGTCCTTTTCATGCCCGTTTCAATCCAAGGTCGATAGATTTTGGAGTTTTGGGTCTTATTGGATGTATTCAATTGTTCCATTGGACGACTCGTTATAAATAGTACTTTGCAGCCATCATTTCAAAGAACGAAAACTACAGGTACCTAAAAGTGTGTATGACTCATGTTATCCATGTTACTAATTGATAGATATTCCTTGTTAACGCTATTATTGGTGACAGCTAAATGCATGCACCTGAGGGAAACCGATTTTTTGAGCGTTTGCTAACTTTATGTTTTCAGTTTTTGATTTTGTTTTTACCTTTTTGAAAATAATAAAAAAAACTTGTTTGGTTACAAGTTTCTAGTTTTTTTGTTTTTCATAAACTTTTTTAGAGTTTTTGTAAACTATGAAAACTACAATAAAGTGTTTTCCCCAGTATTTTTTTTTTTTTTGAGAAACACAAATATTACCAAACATATTTCTTGTTTTGTTTTTATGAAAACATAAACTGTTTCTACTTTTAGTTTCTTAGCAACAAAAAATTGAAAACTGAAAAGGTTTACCAAACGCACCCGGATCCACATATTAGGACGAATTCTTTTTTTTTTTTTTTCCTCCCTTGTTTGGTCAAACAGAAATATCCAAAATTGGACTGCTAAACGGACTGGTCGCTCGAGTTCAAGCTTGTGACTAATTGTTAAAAAGTCCTTTTGAGACCAGTTGTTACCTAAACAAAAGATTTTCAAACTTGTTAGGCTTGCAAACCAAGTTTGAATTGCTAGCTCGTTCAACTTTCATGGTTGAGACACTCCTTTGGGAGAGAAGACCTCCCATTCCCTCTCATTTTTGGGTTGTCCATCACCAAACTCTAATGGGTATTCTTTCTCCCTCTTTTGGTTTTTTTTTTTTTTCCTGATCTACAACTCCATATCTGGTTTTGTAGACTCCGTTTAATCGGCAATGAGTTCTTTGGCGATCGGATTTAACTGTATTTTGTAGATGGTTAGGCTGTGTTTCCCTCTTGTGCTGGGCCTTTTGGCTTTGTGTCTTTTTGAAGTAATCCCTACAACGGGGAGACTCTGCATTCTATGAGGTCGATGAAAGCGTCCGTCTTTGAATTGATTACCAAATGCATGACCCGACAGATTAATTTCAACCCGCCAAATCCAATTCATGGTGTTATTTCACAACTGCGTGGGATAGAGTAAAAAACGAAAAGCATATTAGCCTGGCAATTTACACAAACGTAATCTTGTAGCACAATTCCAATCAGGTCGCAAATATGGAGGATGCTAGTAATTATTTCATGCCCGTGGGGTGAGACACGTGCGGTGCCCAAACTCTTCTCTACCATGTATTTGCGTGGGATTCACATATTTTGTGGTGGAGATTAGATAAATGTGTGGTAAAAGATGAGTTCCAATGAATGATTTTTTCGATCTAGGGACTGGGCGAGAGAAGTTTGTGCGCAGGGAGTGGGTCATAGGAGTTTGTGTGCAATTCAGTAGATTTAGCAGTTTTAAGGGGGAAAAACCACTTTGGCTCTTCAAGTTTTTTTTTTGTTCTTATTAAAAAAAAAATTTGCATTTGTTAATTTTGAGTTAATTTTTTTGGATTAATGATTCGTTTTGGCAGAGTAATTAGAAAAATTAAAAAGGTAGTCCCTCCGCTCCTAATTGTTAGTCCATTATTCCTTTTTGGGTTGTTCCAAAATGTTGGTCTTTTTCAAAATTGAAGGAGAAATTTGACAATTTTTCAAAAGTGTTCCTCACAAGAAATATAAGTGTTGTAAAATAGGAAGAATATAAAGACAGTGAATTTTTAAAGGGCCCAACAATATGGAACGGAGAGAGCATGACTTTTAGCAAAACTTTTTATTGTTGAAAATATCCAAAATTATGGGCTAAATTTTGGATATTTCTCAAAATTTGGATAACAGTCATAATTTATCCTGAGTATTTCTTTTTCTTTTGTTTTTTTCTGGATTAATTTTGCAGAAAAACTTATTTACGAAGTTTCCGTAAACTTTTTGAGTGAATCAAGCGAATCGCAAACGTCTAAAAGTCTGTTTTGAACGGTTCAAATTCAAAATTGAAATAGATTCACGAAATTGAACAGCTCCGTAAGTTTCTCTCTATTTTGAAGGGTTCTCTCTTTAGGTGGTCATTGAGAGACCACTGCTACTCCATACGTCGGCGATTGAAGAAGTGATGGAGATACCAGAAGATGTGTTGACGGAGATCCTGTCTAGGGTGCAGTGAAATCCCTCCTCCGATTCATATCGGTCTCCAAACACTGGCACTCTCTCATCCAGAACCCTACCTTCATCTCCCTCCACACATCGCTCCCAAACCAACCACTGCGTCGCCGCCACCAAACATGTGTCTTTAGGGACAAGTCAGAGACGGCACCGTGTTTTCCGACCACCACCAAACAATATTCCAACAGCTAGACCTGTCTTGCTCGGGTCTAATACGCAACGACGTCGACGTCGAGGTTGTCTTCCTCGTGGGTTGTCACCACGGCCTAATGTGTCTCGCCCATGACGTCACCTCCTCCATCATGATATTCAACCCTGCCACAAAAGAATCCAGGCTACTCCCTGAACCCCTTTGTAAATCAAAGCACAGGAGCTACTTAGGGTTTACTTTTGATCCCAAGGCTAATGATTATAAGGTTATTAGATTCTGCTCCAGCTTTGAGGTTAGGACGTTTACTGTGTGTTTCGATGAGGATGACCCTTCTGACGATGCATGGTTTGAGTATAATACTAACTGGTGGGATCAGAAAGTTCAAATCTACCACCTGAGTACCGATTCTTGGAGAGAAACCGACACCGTTGTGCCGGAAGATTTCCCTGACGGCGCTGAACGTCATTGTTGGACGTCATTGGATGGAGTTTTCTACTGGGTTGGCCTTGATAACGGTACTGGTGCTTGGCTAGTTGGTGCATTCCACACGTTTGAAGAGGTGTTCGAACGGATACCCTTGCCCGACGGCATTTGCTTTCCGCGTATGACTCAGCTCCGCGTTCTGTATTCCCTTGCCCTTGTTTTACCTAAGGTTGGCTACCCGCTGAACGATACAAGCGTTGACGTATGGTTAATGAATGAATGCGGAGTTGACAAGTGTTGGACTAAAAGATTCAGTATTGGACCTCTCCCCGAATGTCACTGTGTGTTGGGATTTCGACAAAATATTGAGGTTCTTCTGAATCGCAATAATAGAGAGATGGTGTCATACAACCTTAATACTCATGAAATAAAACATTATAGACTCTTATACAATAAGAGGGAGTTGGGGCCACAAGTACTGCAAGTTTTTCTATATGCAGAGAGCTTGATTTCAATTAAGTGACGAGTTGATTGAGATAAATTAGGTTGGTACTATTTACTCATACCTAATCAAGAAGGGGGAGGTGATGAGTGGTATGCATGGAACTTTCCTTGGAAGTCTTCTACTTAAGCACTGGTAAAATAAAAGACAGTTTATTCAGGTTTGTCAATAAGTTTAGAAGAGTGAAGGGTTGGATTTTCATGGCTTTGACCATGTACATATATTAATTTTCATTTTTTTCTCGTATATAATTGGGTTTTGTTCCTATAGTACATTACAGAATTGGATCCTTGGTTCCAACTTACATTGATAAGGAAGCACATTTAATTAGATTTTGAAGCATAAGGTTTGCTACTCTGAATAAATTTTCCTTTTATTTGGTTGTGATTATTATCATTTGGAGAGTTGCACTATCCGTCCTCCCTCCATGGCTTCTTTTTATACAATGATGCCTTAAAACTATAAAGTAGGGTAGCCTGGTTGTTAATTAGCTACCTTTTTGGGTTGGTATGGTTTCTGAGAGAGCAAAACGATAGGACATTTGATGGAGTGGAGGAGATTGTTTTTATTGTAAAGAGCTCATTTCCTTCTATAGTTTGTCGTTTGGATACGAGGGTAGTTCCACGTAGCTTGTATCAGTTTGTTGATTTCGTGAATTCTTTGCATACATGTGTTTTCTGGCATTTTAAGTTATACTCTTCTGCATTGCTTTTATTTGATTTTGGAAGTTTTTGTTTCCCTTTTTGGACATAGTTGCATCATGTGGATGCTCTTCAACATGTTTATGTGTGAAAACCAAATCGACTAGAAACACATGGATGAGGTTGCGCATTCACCGATAAGTCAATCTTCTAGATAAGTAGATATACGCCTATATAAACATAAAGAGATGAAGTATGAAGAAAACTTATATGAGTACACACATATAATGGATACACCTGCCCATAAGTACTCTTTATAGATCTCAGAAGGACACTCTCTAGCTGCCACTTTGTGAATCGGTTACTTAGCGCACACTTTAGGAAACACATAAATAGGATTACATAAGAGAACGCGCTGCGTTGGATGTACCCAGTATCTTTTCTAGAGTAGACTAAGGTTGGATTAACAAGATTAGAAAATAGGACATTCAAGGGAGTTCAGGAGCCTAAAGAGTTCCTCTCTTTTTTTGTTTTGTTTTGTTTTTGGGAATAGAAGCATTGATGATGTCTTGGGTTGTTTTTGCATTGGTGCTTAACTAGCTTCGCAATATTTATGCTTTAGTCCTCCTTGTGTTTACCTTCGTTGTGCAAGGTTTTCGCCTTGCATCTGGGTTTCATTCCCTTGACGCTTGTTAATATATTTGGTAACCATAGACGCCGAGGGATTATGTACATCTAGAAGTAGTTCCTCGTTCACAAGTCATTTTTTTGAGTCTATGAGCATGAGTAGCTGACGGATCTTTCCATAGCATTCTGATTTTCTTGCTTTTGCTAGTGGTATACACGCAGGAGGTATACACGTTGGCATTGTTGGCTTTGTGTCCTTTTTCTCTTGTGGCAGCTGCTTTTATTTTGTTTAGGTCTATGGACTGTGTAGGTTGTATCTGTTTTTTTTTTTTTATTTATTGATATAATCTGCAGTGTCTGAGATCCTCAAAAAACTTGGGATGTGTTACTCGCAATTGGCTTGATAAAATCTCGTTTGAAATCAACTTGACTGATAAATAAACCAAACTTGAACATATTTTAATATAGCTCATGAATTATTTATACCAACCTTGAACAATCCAGTGCTGAGGTTGTTCAACTTGTTCGTCAGCCCAAGCCAGAGACTAATAGACAAGAGTGAGAAACATTTCCAGAAGTAAAGTAATGGTTCTTTAGAATGGTGATATGAGGTGAATTTCACACCAAATATGAAAAACTAGTAGCAACCAATGAAGCATAACTTCTTGAAGGTGAAAAAGTACCTAAAAATTGAATAGCGCAAGTTTAAATCTTGTAAAAGACTAACAAAAATAGTAGTTTACTTTCAAAATTTAATTCAATGAATATAACTGGATTACAAGATCATGCAAAACCAAAACTACATACCTGCAAAATGTGCCGTATGTGTTATAATTTTGCAAACGGTACATAAGGATGGGGGATATGGATACAACAACAAAAGGAAAAACAATGAAGAGAGACTCTGAAAATGAATAATTGGGTACCGGAAAACTAAAGCGAAAAAAGAAAGAGCGTGAAAATCATCTGAAAGACCACTGGATTTCTTCTAGAGTTCTTCCCTTCGTCTCAGGCACGTAGAGAGACACAAATGCAACAGTGACAATGCACATAACCATATAAATAGTGAATGTTCCTGTTGTAATGAAGAAATACCAGTTAGAAATCAAGACTTGGAACACATAATAAAAGACTCAAACTGTTAACTGTCAAACTCCATTGTTTCCTTACTGTTTTGGATTAACTAATTGCATTTTGCTTATATACGTCGCATGTAATACCCATCGGTAAAAAAAGCCAAACACGCAAGAAAGACAGATAGGAAACACGTGCGAGTGCATGTAGAGAAAGAGAGGGGGAAGGAGAGAGGGCAAACCTCCACCGCTCCAGTTCAACATTATGTTGGCAGTCAACGTAACTATCCAGGCACAAAACCAGTTGGCCAGTGTTGCTGTGCTTCCAGCAAGGCTCTTGATATTGACTGGAAGGATCTGCAACGCAGCAACGGCATATTCAAAGGGGAATATAGGAATGAGCCACATGCGTGGAGTTAGCAATCGATCAGTTTTTGTTTCTATGCATTGGTCTTTGACAAGGTAGCATAGTTCAGTTTTTTACTGCTTGATTTGATAATGACGACGACTAGGTTTATGATTATAGGATAAAGATATTCCACTCAACCGATAATTTTCAAGCATTTGGAATAAATGAAACTGGCAATTTAGCCGCTTTTGTAAATCCTATAGCCAATGGCAGGGCCAAACTTTAACCTTAATGCCAAGATCGTTGGTCATTCCTATAGGATAATGCAACGATAAACATAAATTAAAATGCTAATAAAAACGCAATTATGCATTGACAATAATTATGCATTGACAATAAATTGGGTTGGGTAAAGGAATGTATTACAACTCCTAAATTCTCTATTATGATTAATGGAGGGCTCGAAGGGTACTTTCCAGGAGCTAGAGGTCTTAGGCAAGGGGATCCTATCTCTCCTTACATTTTCCTCTTAGTTATGGAAGCTTTCTCTTCCTTGCTACAATGGAATATAGAAGCTGGGGAGTTCACGTACCATCCAAAATGCCAGGCTCAAGCCATTTCACATGTTGTGTTTGCAGATGATCTTTTCATTTTGAGTAGCGCTCATGAGAAATCCTTGCATATTATTTTTCAGACTTTGAAGGATTTTCATGGGTTTTCTGGAATGCAGCCCAACTTGCTCAAGAGTGCAATCTATTTTGCTGGTGTCCCTAGTACAACACAGCAAGAGTTGTCTCAGTTATTGGGCATTCCTGTGGGACAACTTCCGGTGCAGTATTTGGGGGTTCCCTTAATAACTACTAGATTAACTTCATCTGACTGTGCTGTTTTGAAAGAGCGGATTTTGGCAAAAATTCATAGTTGGACCCAGAAATTTCTTTCGTATGGAGGAAGGGCCCAACTAGTTCAATCAGTTCTCTTTAATATCTAGAGTTACTGGAGCGCTACCTTTGTTTTGCCTCAGAAAATAATCAAGGAGATTGAGAGTTTGCTTTGTGCTTTCTTATGGTCTGGAGCAGATTTAAAGCACACTGGTGCTAAGGTTAGCTGGGCCAACCTTTGTGTCCCAAAGAATGAGGGAGGCTTGGGTTTAGGTCCATTAAAGAGTGGAACAAAGCTGTCAACATGAAGCATCTCTGGGCCATCAGTCAAAAAGCTGATACGTTATGGGTTAAATGGGTTCATGTTTATATCTTGAGAGGTCAAAGTTTGTGGGGGGTTCAGATTCCTTGTGAGGCCTCTTGGGTGATTAGGAAATTGCTGAAGCTGAGGGATACTTGCCAAGAGTGGATTAGGTATGTCATTGGTAATGGTACAGATACTTTCTTATGGATAGATTATTGACATCCTATTGGGGCGTTATACAAGAGATTTGGAGAGACTGTGGTGGCTCATAGGGGAAGAGCATTACAAGCCAAGGTCTCTTCGATCATTGATGAGGGTGTTTCGAAGTGGCCTAGGCAACGTAACAGGGCTATTATGGAAATTATGAGGGAAACTCCTGATGGGTTTCTGCCATCTCCATCTGTTAAGGACACGGTTATATGAACTCCGGCTGCAGATGGTAAATATTCTGCCAAATCTGCTTGGGAGGCGTGTAGGAACCGAAATCCCATTCAACCTTGGCATGCTATTGTGTGGTTTGGTTATGGAGTTCCTTGGTGGCGCTTTATTGAGTAGCTGACTGTTTTGGGGAGATTGCCTTCTCAAGATAGGTTGGTGAGTTGGGGTATGGCGGTGTCTCCTTAGTGTGTCCTATGTTCGTCTGGCATGGAGTCTCACACTCATCTATTTTTTGACTGCCATTTTTCTTCCTCAATTTGGCAACAAATACTATCTAGGAATGGTATTACTCGATCTATATTGCCCGTCTCAGGAATTGGAGTAGGCAGTCCAGAACAGAAAGGGAAAAGAGCTCCGGAATTCTCTCTATAAGCTCTCTTTGGCAGCCTCCATTTATTATATTTGGTGGGAGCGCAACCTGAGAATTTTTCAAGGCAGATCCAGAGATGTGGCTGCGGTTTCTCTGACCATCTTTAATCAATTCGAGCTAAGGCTAACTCTTGGGCAACGGTGAAGTTCTTGGCCCAGAACCAAGGTCTCTGTGATGCTTGGCTCCTGAACTCTCGAATTTTCGCTGTTAACAATTGTTGATAGGATGCTGTTTTCCTGTTTTGAGTTGGTTTTTTGCCTTCTATTGGGGCTTTTGATGTATAGGTTTCCAGGGGATGCCCCTGTTGCTTTGTGTAGCTTTTTGGCTCTGTTTGCTGGTATAAAATTTTCATTTACCAAAAAAAAAAAAAAATTTGGTTTGATCTACAACCGACCCCGATGATTATCGATATTTAAGCAATGCGTGAATCATCAATTCCAGCAAGTTCGAGCAAGCCAATTCACTAGTGCAATGTGACATTCCATAATAACTAAATAATGGGTACCTCAGACATTATGAGCCATGGAATAGGCCCCATTCCAAGAGAAAATGCAATTATCATGCCCTGGGACAAGAATAATGTGGTCAGACAAACCAAGAAAAGTTTAGCAACAAGAAGTTCAACCATTTTCTTTTATGCTTTGTGTAATTTTAAAAAGGACGTACCACAACTCCAACTACTGCGATGATGCTCAATATGGAATAAAGGGTAGTATCATTTGATATAGAATCCTGATATCAATCAAAAGCACACGCAAAAATATAAGATACGGTATGCTTAATCCAACAGAAAAGGTTAAATTACACAACACAGTACTACCTTTATGAAGAATGAAACTGCAACAACTAGGAGGCTAACAGCCATTCCAGTAGAAGACACCTGAAACAAGGTTTAATCAATTCCCCTCATTCATGTCGAATGGCACATACACTTGCTGTTTAGAACATTATTTTTCTCAAACTCACAATGAGTAGAATCCTACGGCCTGTTTTGTCAACCAACCATGTAGCAACTCCAGTGGCAATAACCTGAATATTTCAGAATCTCCCCGTTGATGACTTGAGCGCATTACGAACAACATCAAAATTTCAACTGGACTAAAGAAAACAATATGAATAGTATTTTTCAACCATACCTGAACCAAGCCAAGTCCAAAAGTAGCAACATTACTTGATGTAATCCCTGTTCAAGGTTAAGGCAACTATTAAAAGCCACCTAAACTGAACTGAAATGAGTGTTCTTAATAATCAGTGCATAGACGAGATGACAAATAATCCATCAATGCATAAAGGAGAAACAAACAGTAGCACTTCTTTAGACAGAATCAACGAACATAGTCAAATGAAGTTAAAAACCACAACCACCCGCAGTTTGTGGATTAATTAAGGATAAGAAGTAATTCACCTAACTTTAGCTATGAAATGCAAGTGACTTGGAACAACTAGTATTCCTTGAAATCATCAAACTTCTGATGGGCAACCACAAAACATTTTGAGGATGCAGTTTCACTGACAGTTTTGATTGGTTAAAAGAAAGCAAGCAGCAGTACTTTGGTGACTCAGGAACACCAACCCCAGAAAATGCACAGGTAAAGACAAAACGATTTCATATTTACCAGCAGATTCGAAAATGGTACTGGAGTAGAAGAGAACTCCATTAGTTCCACTCAATTGTTGGAGGACAAGTAATCCAATTCCTACCTACAGGATATCACATAACAGGAAAGAATTAGCTCCAATGTTTCGTCACATAAAATGAGAAAAGAATAGAAATAAGCATAGAAATTAGAACTTTAAAACCACAAGCACTACCATTAGCGGAAACCAATATCTTCTTTGCTTGAGATCACCAAAACGTACTGTAGCTCTCCTGCCAGTTGATGCTACTGACCGCTGCACAATACATATGTGATCAATGAGAACATGTGCAAACAAACTAAACACAATTGATTTACAAAGAGAGAATCATTAAACATAAAACAGAAACCAAAAACTGAAACAGTAATTGTGTCTATCAGCAGCCCTGTTCTCTATTCTCAGGCGAACAACCCTAGCTCAATTGAAGAAGTATGATTTGGTCTTTTCGTAATATTCTTTTTGTTTGACTAGGAAGATGCACATTGTAATGTACTAACAATGAAGACTTGAGCCTGAACCTCTCCTCTGCCAGTGTAAGAGAAACCACTGGTAACAGCTGTAATAGATACAATGATGAATGATCTTTACCTTAATTTCATTTACTTCAATGGAAATGTCAGTATCAAACCCTCTGAGCACTTGCAAAGATGCTTCAAACTCTTCTGTCATTCCCATTTTTGCCTAGATACAACAAAGAAACTTGGTTTCACAGATGACAACCACATATTAAACTATGAACAAGAAAACACACTACTTTCATGAACCTTACCAGCCACCGGGGGGATTCAGGAATGAAAAATAGGCCAGGTATCAATACCAGACATGGCAATATTCCTGAAAGTAAGTATTGAAATCTTGTTAATTCAGCGATACATATTTTATGATTTTTTCTGACACGTAAATGCGTTTGAAAAGATTTTGAACTTCTTTTTTCTTTAATTATTGTGGAAAGGCAAAGGGTTAGCACACTGGCATCCATATTGTCTCCATTTACACGGGGAATTATTTATGAATTAACATTGGCTTCCAACAATCACAGAAAAGTGAAAATGTGCCCAGAATGGCATAGCAGGTGATGGTGCGGATAATGAGGCGGCCGATTGCGTCATTCATCAAGATCTTTTAGGATTCAAGCTGTGGATGGGCTAATATTCAATCTATATTCCCGTTTGTTTGATATCTGCGTCCGTCGCCCTCGATGTTTCTATTCCTTGGCTTTTGTATATTTTGCACGTATTCTACCTAATGCAACCTCCACCCAAACCCAAAATAGAATAGAGAGACAAAATAAAAACATCCCAATGCCAACTTTACCTTTCTAATTCACTAAGTTTGATTCAGAATCAATACCAATTATTGACGAGCTTTACTATTTGAGCTTGAACAAGTTTCAGCGGAATGATTGTTTGTCAACGTATTTGGCTTCACTAACTTTTGCTAGGGGTTATGGTGTACTTTTTTTTTTTTCTCTTTCCAAGAGAATTTAATGATATGATAATAAAAATTGTATCCCCACAAGTTGTTGGTTTTTTTCTAAACATGAACCAACATCCTCCTAATTGCACTGAAATTGGTTCCAAATTGGGAGCACCAATAGTTCTATGGTCTGAGCATCTACAGTTGAACAAACACTCCTCGGCCTAGCACTGAAGAGAAGTAAGATGAGCAGAACTGCTGTTTTATATTAGCACGTCTTTATTAGTTATATTACGTTCTCTCCGATGGGAGATTGCATTCACTAGGAATGACAATCAAAGGCACAGAAATATATAACTAGTTGGTAGAGACTTTATAAGGGCTTTAGTGACTTACCCAGAACTGCAAGTACTCTCCAATTAACGAAAAGACCAAGCAAATAGGCCAGCATAATTCCAATTGTGACAGAGAGCTAAGCACCAGGAAAATATCAAGATTAATGGGTATGGCATAATGCATTCAGACTTACAAGTGACAACAGCAATATATACAACTAAGCATTTCAAGAAGACAACCTGGTTAACTGAACCCAATCCGCCTCTCAAGTTTTGAGGTGCTATCTCGGCTATATATACGGGAACCTAACGTTACGAAAACATCAATTAGGTTATTTTACCACTCAACAACAAATGAAAGCTAAATACTTACTGTATAAGAGATTATTCCCACGAACCCTTCCAACAACCTTCCCATATAGAGAAAAGACGAATCCTAAGCAAAACAAAAGGATGATTATTTGACGACATCTTTACGCATAAATGCTGAAGGTCTAATTACTAGAAAGTTGGAATTACTCACTTTAGCAAATGAAATGGCTAGCCAACCAATAATGTTTGGGATGGCTGCAATCATCAAAGACTGCAATTTAACAGGAGAAAGCAATAATCACTTAAGTAATTCAAATTGAGCTAATAACAACAGATCCAGAAAATCAATATAACTATCATACCCCTTTTCGCCCAATATACTCAGCAATCTGACCACTAGCTATTGCCCCAACCATTGCACCCACATTTGATAGAGAACCAAACAAAGAGTACTGATCGCAAAACCAGAGTCAGTAACCATACCGAAATAAACCCAAATGCAATAGAATGAGCAAACTTTAATCCCACCTCAGATACGGTTAGTCCAAGTTCGTCTGTGATAGCAGTTTGCGTAGGAGAAGAATAACCAGACTGAAAAAAAAAATAAAAAAAAATAACGATATCATTCAATAACCTTTTAATTGATAACTAAGCAACAGTCCGAGAACAATATCAACCACAGTTTGACTACCAAGAAAAAACTGAAATACTAGAAACTTCACCAATTTGATTTGAGGCTTATCAGGGCATCTCCAACTCTTACTTAAGTCTTGACTTAAATTTAACTAAAGATCCCTAAATATCTCCCTACGCCTACCCTCAAACATGTACCAAAAAGTGTTGCACTCGTTTTATCTTAAATTAAGAGAGACTCTTTCTTTTACTTGTTGCGGTGTTTCCGAATTTAACACGCTGCCATTGAAGCTCATACTGAAACTATGATTCTATCTCGGTTTGCCAACTGGAATTTTTCATACAAGAAAAGCTTGTAATCAAATTTGTGCTAAAAATTCACCACACGCCATTAAAGAGGCTTTTTATTTTTATGATTCAGGGTATCCGGGCTAGTTCGGCGCTCCTCAACTAATCCTAGAGGACCAATCCCGCATCCAGGCCATCAATGAAGTTTTTTACTCAAACTATGCTTAAATCCGGGCTTGCACAAACGCATTGTTGTATAATATCAAACATAGTTTTTACTCCAACAAAGCATGAATTTGGGTAAATTGTTTGAGATGAAATCATGGGTTTCGTCAGTTTCATTCATTGCTCCTGATTTCTCGGCAACCAAACACAAATTCAACCTGAAAGACAAGACATTTTGTACTGAAACTATATCTGGATCTTCCCAATAGGAATCTTTCATATGAAATTTGTGCTACAAATTTAGCACACACCATTAAAGAAGCTTTTTTTATAGCCTAAGGTATCTGGGTTAGCTTACGTACACCTCAACTAATCTTGGAGGACCAATCCCACGTCCAGGCCATTAATGAAGCCTTTTTACGCAAACTATGCTTAAATCTGGGATTGCCCAATTGCAATGTTCTACATCAAACAAATTTTTTACTCCACTTAAGCACCAATTCGGGTAAAGAAGCTCTTGTTATATATAATTAAATTATTCAAGGTATCTGGCTAGCTCACACACGCCTCAACTAATCTTGGAGGACCAATCCCACGTCACGGGCCATTAATGAAGCTTTTTACTCGAACTATGCTTAAATCTGGGATTACCCAATTGCAATTTTTTACCTCAAATTAAGTTTTTACTCCTATTAAGCACCAATTTGTGTAAAGGTTGGAGATAAATCATTGGGTTACATCAAGTTTTGCCTATGATTTCTTGGCAACCAAACAAAAATTCAACCTGAAAAACACGAAAGTTTGTACCTTAATACCATGAAACAAAATTTTTTACTCCAATTAAGCACGAATTGGGTAAAGGGTCGGAGATGAAATCATGGGTTTCAAAATTCCATTCATTGCCTATGATTTCTTGGCAACCAAATCCAAATTCAACCTGAAAGACAAGAAAGTCTTTACCTTTGTTATATCAAATAAAGTTTTTACTCCAATTAAGCACGAATTTGGGTGAAGGGTTGGAGATAAAATTATGGGTTTTTCAAGTTCTCATTCATTGCCTATGATGATTTCTAGCGGAGAGAGAGAGAGAGAGACGGGTGGGCAGGGTCTTACGGTGAAACCGAACTGGATGGGACCCAAGGCGACGATGAGGACGCATGCGACGACGGAGATTGAGCTCTCGCGAATGACCTGAGAGGAGCCCATCATGCTGGACTGCCTCGACCCCATCCGGTACCAGCTCCCCGTGTGGAGGAACGGCTTCTTGAGATCCTTCGAATCGTCACTCTCCTCCCTGAAACTCATTTTCAATCTCTCCTCCGATCCCTCCTCCTCCTCCTCCCCTTGTCTCTCTCTTGATGATTAATTGATGGAAATCAGCAATTGGGCAGAGAGTTGCGTTCGCGTTTGGGGAAAAAAGATCTTTCGTGGGTGGTTTTTTTTTTTTTTGTTGTATATTCTTCTTTTTCCCGATGTTGAATTGCCGATGACAGGGTGAGTTGGAGAGAGAGAGAGAGAGAGAGAGAGAGAGAGATTTGAGATGTTTCTAAATCTGGTGATGGATGATAGGGTGAGAGCTGTGACGAAGCGATCGTGAACGCAGTGGACTAGGGGTAATTTCGAATGCAGTACTTGCCTCCGTCTCAATTTAATTGTACCTCGATATATTTTAATTAATTAAAAAATTAGTTATATTTTAAAATTTATGATAGATTTAATATTGAACATAAATTTTGTTTGGTAGATTCCGATTAGTTCTATAATACTATATTTTCAAAATCACATAAAACATTATAAATTATAAAATATATACAATTAAAAAGTAACATAAACTCTCAAAAAAGACAATTAAATTAGGACGAATAAAGTAATTTCTGTGTACCACGCAATCAACCCACTTGGCGTTGCTTGAGCAATATTCCTAATCATTTACCTAGTGTTAAATGATGCGGTAAGAATATTAGTACTCTATCATTCTATTTTGTTTGGTGGCTGAAAGATAATGAATGATCCACATTGTTTTTTTTTTAACACAATGACACGCTTTGTGGGCGTTTGCAAAAACTCATTTTGATAGATTTTTAAATTTTGGCTTTTAGAAATATGTTTATAATGTTTGTCAAAAGAATTCCATAACAGATTTTTAAAATCTACAAAAACTTTAAAATGAAAGAAATTCTCAACGTTTCAAAGCTGGATTTGAGTCTTATGACCATGTCAAGGAAAAAAAAAAATCTAGATTTGGGTAACTTTTGAAATTTTACAACATAAGTTCTAAAAAAAAAATGAAATTCTCGTAATCTCACATTTTCAACAAATACGTTTCTCAACTTCTTTTAAACTTGGAATCTCAAATCTGCAGCAAAATCTAAAGCTAAAATCTATATCCATAACTATCGCAAACACGCATGGTGGCGATTTTTTACTTATGAGTTGTGAGAGGTACCCAATAATTGGTCGTGGACTAGGAGTCACTGATAACGAAAAGACGATAGATTTTTACACTCCCCACATTTTTTTTTACTCCCATAAATTTAACTAACTATGCTTACTTATGAATTCACTTCTCAAAAGATTTTTATCATTTCACGTGAATAGATGCGAAGACAAAAAAAAAAGGTGCAATAAAACACAAAGAGAGTAGTACAAAACTCTGGCAAATTAATTTTAGGGACAATTTCACCAACACCATTGAGGTTTACTTTGTGTACGTCTCCTCTAATAGAGATTTAACATACGTGGACAAAGAAAAGGAGAAGATTTAATTATTTCAATTTATGATTTTTTTGCTATTAAAAAGAAGAGATAAAAGAATGACAAATAAGCATATTAAGGATAGTTAACTAATGACTATGGTGAAACAAAAAGAAAAAGATAAAGTGGAGGAGAAGGGATATATTATTAAGGCATCAATTTGGTAAAAAAAAAATTCATTATGTCATATGATTTTGTCGGGTGGCATGGAGGGAACTAACGATGAGGTAATTGAAATACGAATGCAAACCTAGAGAACATAAGAGAGTCTTTTTCGTTGGTGGATAAATATTTGTAAATAGAGCAAACTTAGGGAGGGCTAGTGAAATTTTTCCTAAATTATTTTCTATTCTTGCTGTCCTTTCCTATTATGTTTATTGCTTATTTTAAATGTTGTAACCAAACATGGTTAATTAGTTAATTTCATTGCTTATCTTAAGCAAATAAGAAGTGGAACTAAATGTGTAATACCCCGTATATATAAAAAAAAATGATTCTTTTCAAGTATTATTGTTTATGTCGTACAATTAAATTAACTTTTACTATATGTTCGTATATTTTCTAGATGTAGTACACGTGCATGTGTGCATGTGTTGAGGATGTGTCAACTGCCAAGTTTAGGCAGTGATGAGTCATGAGTTGGTACCCTAGTCTTTGGCTTCATATAGATTAGAATGGTTACTGAAAGAAAATAAACTAAAGGGCTGGAGGAAGAGTCGTGAGGCAGTGGGTACTCTATCTTTATGAGTTTCATGGTGGGATTTTATCTAATGGCAAGACAATTCGAGGGTGAGTGTGAGATACATATTTTTTGTACAATATTAATGTTGGGTTCTTGTTGGTTGTGTTATGTGCGGTGACTGTATGTCGTGGAATTGTTTGGTATGTGGCGGGGTGACTAGGCTAATAAGCTATGCCAAAAGACATGTTAGCCAATGGGCTGTGATGAGGCTAGTGATGTGGTACCGTCACCCGTCATATACCGAGGAGGACCGGATATGTGATTCCATTTATGTGGAATGTGTTATATTCGTGGTTGGTGTTATACGTGGTGATTGACGATGTGCAGTTTATTTGATATTGATATTGTACACGTTATTATGTCTCACACACTCCTGGGATCCTTTGGACTCCAGCTTGCAGGTTGGTTAGCGGGCCAGGTGCAGACTCGTCCGAGTTGCTGCAAGAGTGGGTGTTGTTTATTTATTTTAGATCGTTGTAAATTGTAAAGTTTTTTTTTGAAATAAAAGACAGATTGTTGTTTTTTTTATATTGTGGTGCTCGAGGTCCGGGTCGTTACAAAATGGGTCCTCAATTGCAAGATATTAATCATGGGCTTACGTCCAAAGATTCGAGGTTATATTTTTCAATTTAGGAGTGATGGGCTGGTTAATCAAAATAATCAAATTTGTTGGGCATGGTTCTTTATACACGTGTTCATATTTGGCTTCGATTTCGTCCACTCATTTCTAGTAGATGATATATTATATATCGTACGTGTAGTTGATTTTCTTTTCTTTTCTTTTTTCTGTTGTTGCTTTAGTAGTTTCCTATTACGTTTATTGCTTATTTTAAATGCAGCAACCAGACATGGTTATTTAATTTATTGCTTATCTTAATTAAGCAAATAAGAAATGGAACTAAATGGGTCCTCAGTTGCAAAATATTAATCATTGGCTTACGTCCTAAGATTCAAGGTTATATTTCTCAGTTTGGAAGTGATAGGCTGATTAATCAAAATAATCGAATTTGTTGGGCATGGACGTTCTTTATATGTTCATATTTGGCTTCGATTTCGTCCACTCGTTTCTAGTTGATGATATAATATCGTACGTGTAGTTGATTTTCTTTTTTTACTGCATTCCAAGTTCAATGGAAGCAACATAGAAATTAGAAACCCTGTTCAAGGTGGATGGCCAATTCTCATTTTTGTTTTTTGTTTTGTTTTTGGGATTTTCTAACCCAGGGTTGATTCTTTAGAAATTTCAGTCATGTCACATGATAGGAGTATAATAACTTATCATTAACACCCAAGCGTCGAAGGTAAGATCCGCATTTTATTGGATTGTCCTCTGCCTTCAAAATCTCTCTCTCTCTCTCTCTCTCTCTCTCTCTCTCTCTACATATGTACGTATTTTTTAGGAAACAAATCATATAGTCAAAAACCAAACAGTACAAATTGTGACTTTTAATCAGTCAAAATTAAAAACACATCTCATCCATTAATTGCGCGAATGAACTTGTGAAATTGTGCTCCGCCGTGGATAAATTTCTCTCATGGTAGTCCCGCAAAGGATTTGGATTAAAAAATTGACTTATTTTTTTGTTCTTATTCAAATTTTTTTTGCATTTTTTTTGTTTTGTGTCAAACTTTTGTGACTTATTAATTTGTTTTGATGAGAGGAATCGGAAAAGTAAAAAAATTTGATCGAAACTTATAATTTTTTGAATAAAGACAAAAAAAATCAATAAGACAAAAAAAATTACTTATTCTCGTCTTTTTGAAAAAATTTATGAGTTTTGATCATAATTTTTTTTTACTTTTCTAATTTTTCGATCATAATATTTAGTATATATATAATTGGGTTAATGGGCGGGGCGGGTTTGCTTTAAAATAAATGGACCGGGTCGGGTATGAGTAATTAGACTCATAGTTAATGGGTCTAAATGGGTCAATGACCCATTAAAGACCCAACCCACTAACAACTTACCCAATTTAACCCAAATCCGCCCGTTTGCCACCTCTACTGGGAATACAACAAAGGATCCAGAAGGTTCGAACAAAAATAAGAAAACTAAAAACAACCAGAAGAAGGATCTAGAAGGTTCGAACAAAAATAAGAAAACTAAAAATAATTCAAAAAATAAAGATTCAAAAAAAATTAACAGCAGCAATGTTGGAGACTACCGATCCGTTCATGAATGTGGTTAATTAAAAGAAGTTGAAGGAATCACATTGGATTCAAGAATATACATACATGAGCTAATAAAAAAGAATATATATATATATATATATGTGTGTGTGTGTGTGTGTGTGTGAGAGAGAGAGAGAGAGAATTTGCAACATAAAGAGAGAGTTGATTGTGGCTCTGATTTTGGTCCCAAAATTCCTCATTCATTTTTACAAACATTCAATTGCGGGGAAGGGTGATCCGATGGAGTTTGCATTTAGTGGTAAAAGTCCTCGAACGAGGACTGTGGCAATAAGAAACTTCCTTCCGCGTACCCTCCTTATCACTTGAGCTAATCATTTACGTTAAACCACAAAATAAATCAAAAAATGTAAATATCGAAACGAAATCTATTTGTACTGACATTCAACATGGTAAAAATTTGGCAGGTCAACAATGCCATTACACCCTGGCAGATCACAACTGGCCCAATTCGTTTTTTCCCCCCCTTTGTAGTATTCTTTATGATATTATGCATGTGGTCCAAACATTAAGATTTAATCATTTCATTTGTTTTAATCTAAATTGTTAGCACTTCTGAGAAAAAAAAATTCTAAACTGTTAAGCATATATTCTTTTGATATTTACTAATCTTTAAATATTCTTTTAGAAAATATATTTTGGTCGAGTCCAGTTAGACTTAAGTGTACGTGCTTATCTACATCACACATGCATGTACTATATTATATTTTCCAAGACTGATAGACAGACTATATAGCAACTTCTTCTTACTCGGTATTTTATTTTATTTACAGAGTGTATTTATTTATGAGAGTGAGGGAGTTCAGGACCAGCAGCAAGGACGGTTACGTTGGTTGGTGAGTTTGTTCTCCACACAATTGATCAAAAATTGATTCTTAGAGTCAAGCTGCAAGAAAGTAATTAATTTCTTGTGAATTACATAGTCCCGGCGTGGATAACCGGTCTTTGATCGGTGGACCGAGAAGGTGAATAATCGACGTGCGCATAAACTGGTCTAGACACTCGTAATCCTTGAAAAAAAAAATAGAGTTCAGGACCACAGGTCCGCAACAGGCGGTCCAAATCTGAAGCCTGATTTGTCCACACTGCGTACGTAGGAGCTAGTACATGTTTACAACGTGACTTGTGAGGGTAGCTCAGCTGTGGCCCTCTTCAGAATTGCATTGATTGGTTAAATTGGTGAGATAGGGTAGCATTTTTTTTTTTTTTTAGGAAGAATGACAAGACCTCATTAAAATAAAAAATTATAACATTGAACAGGAGAGTTTAAAAAAAAAGGTCAAATTTTTATTTTTTTTTATCAACGAAAGTCAGTGTTATTAGAATAATTAGATTAACATATTGAAAAATAAGTTGAATTTCCAACCTTTTTTTTGGTACCTAAGTGCACATCTGATGCCGTTGAACCAAAGACCTCTTGGTAACGGGAGAGTCAAATTCACCCACTATCCTATCATCCTATGGGTTTTGGCAAAGGGTGCAAAGCTTGTTTTCTTAGAGACGACGGTATAAGGCCAATATCTAACTTTAAAAATGGTGGCACCTAATCACTTCACAATGGTTTGGATTTTGAGAAAGATTATTCTGATAATGAGAAAAATAAATAAATAAAGAAATAAGAATAATAATTGGAGAAAATTTATCGGGACACAGTGAAACATACAATAGATTTCACAATTTGTAGGACTAGTTAAGGCAAGACCGCAAAAGCCTCAGTAATGCCAATTGTTCCATTCAAATGCTAAGATCCGATTTTCATAAAATCTGTTTATAATTTGGCCAAATTAAATTGGCCTTGAGGTCAAACCAGGCGTGAATGAAGCATCCTTCATTTAAGTTTTAACCCGAAGTTAATCATCTTCTTCTTTTTCTGAACAGATGGTTAAAGCTTTGGATGAGCACTCTGGGTCTTCTGATTACTTTTTATTGATAACTCAAATGTCCGGGTCAATTTGCACACGTCTCGACTAATTTTGGAAGACGAATCCCACCGCTCATTTGCGGGAATCTCATTTCTCCGGTACTCTTCACGAATTAGTAATATGATATGATATGACCCCTACTTTAGGGACAGCAATGGGGCGGCTCGGTGTAGGATTTAGCGTCCCCCAAGCCCGTCTCGTTCTATATCGGATCGGAGTTGGAGCGGGGGAAATCGGAGAGGTGTCGGGGGGAAATCGGGTCCTCATTCACCATAATAATTTGACTAGTTTTGTTCTTTTTAGAGTGTTTTGAAAAAAAAAAAGATATTGATGATAGATGAGAGTTAAAAAAAATATAGAAATGAAAAAAATAAAGACATAAATTAGTGTTTTATTAATTGTTATATTGCTCTTGTTATATCAAAACAATGAAATTTATTTAGACATATACATACAAAAATATAAATATCTATAATCGGGTTCGGATCGGGTTAAAATGGGGCGGGGGAAGCAAATACCATACCCGTCCCATTTGCTTATCATAAATACCATAAATTAGTCATATTCAAGAAAAAGATAAGAGAAGAGTACTAGAAAGAGAAATTTTTCTAAAAATTTACCCAAACAAATTTGGAAACAGCCGAAATGCACGTATAGACACCACGTGATCATGCCCACCCGGCACTAAAAAATTTCTCGTACTAGAAGAAAACCCACTTGCCCGGAATAGTAACCAGAAAGATCCACGCACAAGGATGTACCATGTACTTGTTACCTTTGGTTCACCACCATTTCTTTTTTCCATGTAAAAACATCAGCTTCACGTTAACCGTTAATGGAGTTTGATTAGTTTTCTTTATCAATTTCGTGCTTTCTTTTTCTACACGGTTAGCAAATTATCAAGTCCATTCTGTTGTGGCAACCTTCGAACAATTTTATGAATTTCCCTTTTTTTTTTCGATCAATTAGAAAATGCAGTTAATATATATAAGAAAATATTACAACAAAAAGCGGAAACTATCGGTCCGAAAATACAAAGAAAACAAAAACCAAAATACAACAACAAACCAAACCAAACCAAAAGTCGTGGCTTTCTCTTTTTAAATCACACGCAATCACTCTCATTCATAAATTGGATAAACGACATTCAATCCTTCAACGTTAGGCGCGACAAATCTTGACATGTCTGCATTCAATCAACAAGCACTTTCACGCCTTGCTTAGCTTCCCTTTTTAAATCACACGCAATCACTCTCATTCATAAGTTGGATAAACGACATTCAATCCTTCAACGTTAGGCGTGACAAATCTTGACATGTCTGCATTCAATCAACAAGCACTTTCACGCCTTGCTTAGCTCCCCCCCCCCATATCTTGACGATTTTTAGTTTCTTTTGTTTTGTTTGCATTCAATCAACAAGCACTTCTGAATGATGCATGTGTAGCATGTGCTCACCAAACACTTATATCTAGTTGCACTAGTCAGTTTTCAGTCTCATTACAGAGAAAAACAAAAAAAACAAAATCCAACAACAAAACAAAACAAACCAAAAGTCGTGGCTTTCCCTTTTTAAGTCACGCACAATTGCTCTCATTCAGAAGTTAGATAAAACGACATTCAATCCTTCAATGTTAGGCACAACAAGTGTTGGCACTCCCGCATTCAATCAACAAGCGCGTTCACACCTTGCTCGGCGTCCCCGTGCTAAAAGCAGGAGTTTTCAACTCCTCATTGGAAAAATCCCAGTAAAATTACATCATTTCATTTCTGCGTGGAATTATCCAACATTCCAACTGAACTAATTTATTTAGCGGAAAACATGATGCTCTCAGATCAATAAAAGTACTAACCACGAAGTTGTAGAGCTAACCTTATTTACAGTAACTAATTGAATTGGAGATAATCTCGGTCTCATGCATTCCTTAGAGCATCTCCAGCTCTTACCCAAATTTGGGTAAAAATTTGATTTTGTATTGCTTACGCCAATCACAACTCCAATTTTTACTCAAATTCAATCCATTTACCACCATCACGACCCATCACGGCTGTCGTTCACAACCAAATCCCAGTCGCCTCCCTCACTCACTCTCTCTCTCTCTCCATGGTCAACCACCAATGCCATCGTTGAAAAACCAACCACTACAGTCTGAAAAGCAGAACCACCATCAACCACCACCGCCTACTACTAAAAAGTAGCTGTTGCATTTGGTTCTCACCTAATTTGGTAAAAAAATTGAGCTGAACTGAAATTTGATATGAGTTTGGGTAAGAAGTGAAGATGGTCATACTTGTGACCTCATTAGCCCTAAAACACCGCGTACACATGCCAGGTTGCGCTCCAACAGTGCTCAACAATTCCCCTGCTTTTCCCTCCATGATTCGAGGGCTAAAAATGGCAATGCACATGTATTGTACGGTACAAGATCTTGAGGGTTTTAGTTTCATTTGTTTTGTTTGAAATAACTTGATCTAGAAAGGGTATTTGAATGGTGCATGTGTGGCATGTGCTCACCAAACACTTATATCTAGTTGCACTAGTCAGTTTTCAGTCCCATTGTTTCTAGCTAGCCACCAAAAATCAAAATTGTCTCCATTAAAAAATATTCCAACAACTGGTGCCCCAAAAATCAAAATTGTTGACTGGCCTGGTTGCCCTTCCAAAATGTTTCTCACTTGATTTGATTTGTTTGCAGTGGAGTTCTTTCGAAACCATGTTCAATAAATGGGGCCTCAGTTTGAATCACTAGAATCAGTTTTTTGTTTAACAAAGAACGAATAAGAAGACTGTCTACTTACTGTAACATCTCCCATACGTTGTTGTAAGTTGAAACATTCTTGCACAAAATCATGTTCAGGTGGGTTGGATGACATTATGAAAAGTACTTAACGGTTGTGTAAACATTAGATTGCCTTTTCAATATGTATTCGAGATGCTATGGATTTAGCCTCACTAGTTTAAGAAGTGTAAACTTGAGTCTGTAAAGCATTCCAGGTCTACGTTTCAGTAATAGATTTGAGAATTTTCAATAGACTGATGTGAAATAACCTCGTAATCGTTAACTTTTCGAAATTCATCTATCTCTATTTTCTACTAGTTATTCAATCCTCTGGAAGATGTTCTAATTGAAAATTATTCTCTCCCTACAATTGGACGGGGGGCTGCTGTCCCCGAGGGGACAGCAGCGTGCTGTTGTCCCAATTTTGGGACCCATCCGGGTCTCGCTCCGATGATCTGAATCGTTCACTTTGTAGAGCTCGTCGAGTAGAACATCTATGCAAAAAATCAGCTTAATTAGATATCATTAAGTACTTGATCGGAGCCCATATAACTCTCAGTCCATGGGTTAGAGTGGATTTGATACAGTGTTTTGGATGCATTCTTTTTAAGATAAAAAGGTTCCGATTAGGTACTTAATGATATCTAATTAAGCTGATTTTTTATATAGTTGTTCTACTCGACGAGCTCTACAAAGTGAACGATTCAGATTATCGGAGCGAGACCGGAGTGAGCCCCAAAATGGGGTACAGCAGAGCGCTGCTGTCCCCTGGGGACAGCAGCCCCCCTCCCTCCTCTACAATTTGACATGGTGCTCGTCTTTGAATAGATTTCAGAGAGGCTGTTTATGGCCTTAAAAGTAAATGGGCTAGCTAAAACAAACAATTGGGCTAAATGAAGTGTGACTATTGGATTTGTGGGTCTTGGGCCCTTAGCATTGGATATCCCATTCGATATCAGTTCGGCCCATGCCCAAATATCTGTAGAACTTGGTAATCAAATTGAAGCATGAGCTCATCACCCCAAAAAAATGTTTGCTAGTGACACTTCAAGGTTTTACAAATGTTAGATGTGCAATGACACCTCCAACTCCACGGCCCGAAACTAGTCGAGTTGTGCGTAAGCTGACCTGGACATCCTGTCATAGAAAGAGAGAAAAAGATACCTCCAACTTCTCCATACACTTTCACTTGATAGGAAAAACAATGGGTACTGGTTGGCAAGGTCAAATGTCAAGTAAAGTATAGAGTTTCAAGAGCTCGCTTGATTGCTGGACTAGAAAGTGAAATTAGGATCAAAGAAACACACAAGTCCACATATTCTCCCATTATTCATTAGTCTCGTGTTTGTGGGCATCTGAGAATAACCATTGACTAAAAAGCGTGTGACTATTTACCCTCATAGTGACGGAATTAGCTAATATGGAAATGGTGATATTAGCTACTCTCTCCTTTGGATTATCCGTCTCATCTTGTAACAGTCAAATATAATTTTTATTTCTTTATTCCAATCTAACTAAACACAATATAACAAATCTCAGGATTCATACAATCTCATCGATTATTGCATAGACCCCACATGTCCCTCATGTCTTCATCTTTAATTTCAAATTTTTAATCGTTCCTCCAAACAATTCGACAATCAAACGTGCCCTAACTAAGAGAATTGGAACCGCCCAATAACTTGCGTTCAAATGGAGTGGACTCCATAGACGATTCAGATCAATAGAAACTCGAATTAAATCTAAACTGTTCGTATTAAAATGAACAATCGAATCGGCTTCTGGGAAGGCACTCCGGCCTACGGGATTTCCCATATATCTCGAGTATTTTCTTGGTGTACAGTAGTAACATGGTTGTGCACAAGCCGTGCGTAATTGCGGACCACTTTATTCCTCGGATGAGGAAAACCAGACAACACTTGTTCCCATCCCAGATAGTGAGAATTGGGAGAAAAAACTCAACACATCATCACCTCCTCTCCTTCGCTCTCTCGAACAGTCAAACCTCCACCCCTCTCCTCTACTTCAATCCTTCCACCACCGCCGCCGCCGCCGCCGCCAATCCCAATTCCCACCCTTCACCCATGACCGAACCAGCCCAAACCCAAACCCCAACTCAACCCCACCATGACTCCACCACCACCACCAACCCCACCCCACCCTCACCCACCACCACAACCGCAGCCTCCGCCAATGCCCCTCCGCAAAACCCCGCACCCATCACCAAAATCCCCTTCCGCCCCAGAAAAACCCGGAAACTCTCCCCCGATCCCAACCCCCCTTCTCCCTCCTCCTCCGAAAAAAGCCCTAGACCAAAACCCACCACGAAAAGAACCAAGGCCACGCCCCTCCACCCCAAGCCCTTGCAGCAACAGAAACCGATCGTCCCTGTCGCCGCCGCGCGATCCCTCTCCTGCGACGGCGAGATCGACGCCGCCCTCCGCCACCTCCGCGCGGCCGACCCCGTCCTCTCTCCCGTAATCTCTCTCCACCGCCCCCCCACCTTCGACTCCACCACCCACCCCCCTTTTCTCGCCCTCGCCAGATCCATCCTCTACCAGCAGCTCGCCTACAAGGCCGGCACCTCTATCTACACCCGCTTCGTCTCCCTCTGTGGCGGTGAAAACGGCGTTGTTCCGGCTACCGTTCTAGCCCTAACCCCGCCCCAGCTCCGCCAGATCGGCGTATCGGGTCGGAAAGCAAGTTACTTGCACGACCTAGCGAGAAAGTACCAAAATGGGATTCTGTCGGATGAGGGCATTGTTGATTTGGATGATAAGTCTTTGTTTACCATGTTGACCATGGTTAACGGGATTGGGTCGTGGTCGGTTCACATGTTTATGATTTTTTCGCTTCATAGACCGGATGTGCTTCCCATTAACGATTTAGGGGTGAGGAAAGGGGTGCAGTTGCTTTATGGTTTGGAGGAGTTGCCGAGGCCGTCGCAGATGGAGCAGTTGTGTGAGAAGTGGCGGCCGTATCGGTCTGTTGGGGCATGGTATATGTGGAGGTTGGTGGAGGCAAAGGGGCCGCCCCAACCGGTTTCGACGAGTGGTGGTGGGGCGGTGCCGGCTGGCAGTACATTGCAGTTGCAGAATCAGGAGGAAGAGCCACAGCAGCAGCAGCAGTTTATGGATCCTATAAATGGCATTCTCAATATAGGGTATTGTTCCTTTTACTTGAATTTGCTGTTTCTTTGTTCAAAGCATGTAGCTTTTGAGTTGCTCAATGCCTTCTTGCTTGCACTAGTCTTAATACTGTTCTTAGGGTGCGTATCTGCTGAACTAAATGGACTACAGGCTAATGGCAATAGTCAAGTTGTTTTTGCTAAATTGGTAGGAGTAGTATTTTAGTTCATGTATGTATGTATGTGAGGAGATTGACCTTCCTAGAAATCCGTGAAAAACATGGGCTTTTAGTCCATTTAGTTTAGCAGAAACGCACCCTTAGTTTTAAGTTTAAGTGTATATGTTCATTCTTTTGCTATGGCTGTCTGATTTATTTTTGCATCATCCTAGAACTGAAATGCATTATCATGAATAACTGAGTTCGATAGAGAGCAGATATTGGCAAAGCATAAGTGGCTATTTTGGTCAATAGTTGGAAAGGGTGTCTCGACTCTCGAGTTTGAGCTGCGGGCTAGAGTCTTGTGCAGCTAGATAATTGAGAAGAATAATTTTCGCCATTGCAGACCGTAATCTAGGTTGATGTGTTATGTTACTTTTGAGCTCTACTTGTCCAGTTGTCTGTCTTATGCTTTCTGTTTCATTCTCCTATTTTCAAGTGGATGAATTGTTTTCTGTAAGAAAATCCACTGCCAGCAACTGCTTGTGATTTTGTCAATGGCATTATCTATATAGGGTATTGTTCCTTCCACTTGAATTTGATGTTTCCTTATTCAAAGCATGTAGCTTTTGAGCCAACCAATGCCTTGTTGCTTGCATTAGTTCATAACATTCTGGTTCGTGTTGAGTTTAACTGCAGATGTTCATACTTTTGCCATGTTTGTCTTATTTTTGGCCTCATCTTGGAACTGAAATGCATTAGGATAAATAGAATGCAGATGTTTGCAAAGCGTCAGTGGTAGTTTGGTCAATAATTGGAAAGGGGTGTTTTGAGTTTGAGCTGCGGGCCAGAATTTTTGGGAAGCTAGATAATTTAGAAAGGATTATTTTTGCTATGGCAGACTGTAATCTAGTTTGATTCTTTATTTTTTTTTTTCCTTTTCATTTTTAGGATTGCTTTTGAGCCCTATTTGTCTATTTGTTGCTTTTTGTTGTATTCATTCTGTAGTGGATGAATGTTTTCTTTAAGCGAAAATCAACTTGCCGGTAACTGCTCTCAATTCTCTCTTTTACTAGCAATTTGTTCCAGCTTTGGAGCATACTCACTTCGGGAGTATTAGGCCTATCCTGTTTGTTGCATTAGTTAATGAACTTCAATTGGTTGTGCAGTATAACATCACCATCACCATTGTTGTCTTCTATTCCCATAGCACCTCTTTTTAGGTTCGTAGTGTTCCACTTCCTAGTTAAGGCTATATAGTGTGAGTTTTTTTTTGTTCTCTTTAATCTTGTTATTGAGTACTGAAATTGCTATTACTAGGAAGAACTTTAAGAATTTGACCTCAACCTTCTGTACCAAAGTGTTATTGTAGCTGGAAGTATATCAGATCCATATGATCAAAACCTCTTGATTGCAACCTTCTCGAAATGGTTGTTCAGAAGTGGTACTAGATGCTTGCTTCAGAAGTATACTAACTGTCGAACTTTGAAATTTTTTTTAAGTCTAGGACTCCAACTGCACGCCATGTCTTGGTGAAGCTTGAGCCCAACCCATGTTTTCTGTTTATATTGCATTTGGTGGGAAGTGCTAGGTTACTAGTTGGGCTCCTACGTAGTTACTTGCTACTGTGGACATTCGACTTTGACCTTAATATTGGGGCTATTTTGACGTGAGGCTTTTGATAGCTGGGTCAATTTCAATCTGGTTAGTCTTTGCATTGCAATTGTGTGTTTGGAAGATAGTTTTATTTCTACCAGATTGGTGATGGGATCACGTTGGAATGACTTGCAACTAATTATATATGTATTAGTATCACCATAGTTTTATTTCTACCAGATTGGTGATGGGATCACGTTGGAATGACTTGCAACTAATTATATATGTATTAGTATCACCATATATCATACCTCATACAACCAATTGCAAGCCATTATAACGTGATCCCGTCATAATAGCTAGATTTGTTGAGAAACAATCTGATGGAAATAAAATTATCTTCCAAACACGCCATTGCAGCATAATGACAAACAAATTGAAATTGACCGAGCTGTCCAAATCCTCGCTTGAAAATAGCCCTGACATTGAGGTCAACGTTGAATGTCCACAATAACATGTACATAACTCTGTAGAAGCCCAACTAGTAACCAAACACTTCCTACCAAATGCAGCATAAACAAAATAAGAAGTTCGGTTCCAACTTCAGCAAGGCATGGCATGCTCCCTTGCTAGAGTCCTAGACTCTCTTTTTTTCCAGCTTGACACTAAAGAGTACTGTTGATGCAGCATTCACGACAGCTTCTAAATAACCATTTCAAGAAGGTTGCGGCCAAGAGGCTTTGATCAAATGGATCTCTGATAGACTTTTGGCTAAAAAACCAGTTCGGTACAGAAGTTTAAGGTCGAATTCTTTTTTCTAATAATAAAAACTGTAGTGATTAAAAAAGACTAAAGAGAACCAAGACTAAACAGAACCAAAAACTCACAGAGATATAGTAATAATTAGGAAGTGGTTGGACGCCTCCTCCAACCCTCCTATCTAAAGAGAGGAACAAGCATACTATCACTGACTTTGTATCTAGTCATCTCTCTCCAATGCCACGTCTCTCTACTATTGCCCTGAGCTCTCACTGCCTCCACCTCCATCGGCATCGAGCCATTATAATGTTTGACATCTTCCCGGATGACCAGCTTAGCCACGTCCACCTCCAACATCCACAAATAGCACCCTAAATCATTATTCCAAGATTGTGTTTTACTTTTCTGAAGAATAAGAAACTTAGCTTCTCAAAGGATCTTGTCAACCTAAAAAATCTGCTTCCCAAGATGATAATGGTACTGCAACTTGGTATGGGTTATTAAAAACACTTGATGCCAATGTATCCGCAACTATGATACTATAACCAGCCAATTATCTTGAGCTTCAGGAACTAGATAAATATAAGACGGAAAAAAGTATGCAAAAACAATTGACTATATGTTTGTCATCCATATACTGACTCTTATGGAATTGAAAAAAAGGCATTCTTGATAGGAGGGATTTTCATGTTCTCTTTCAATATTTGTGGATGACTACGAAAAATGGTGTATTAGACACATTACAGAAGGAAATGGATCAATGCCATGCAAATTGAAATATGTCCCAGCTTGCACTTAATCTAAACAAACTGGAAAGCGTAAGAATAGAAAGAGGATATTACATTCAGCCAATTATCTTGAGCTTCAGGAACTAGACAAGTATATGGCATAAAAATACTTGGACAATTGGCTGTGTTACCTATATTCTGACTTTTATCGTGGAATTGAATAAAAGGCTTTCTGATGTTTCTATGTGTATTAGACCCACTACAGAACTATTCAACTACTGCATTAATGCCACACAAATAAAAATACATCTCACCAGTCACCACTTACTTAACATAACCCGCAGAATGTGTCAGACTACGAGGATGTACATTGTCATTTCGCAACTCAAGAATGGGAGAAGGGGGATTTTCTTGTTCCTCTCTTTAGATAGAAGGGTAGGAGGAGGGTCCAACTCACTTGAGGACAGGTGGTCAGTACCCCGCCGCCTTCTTTCATCATTCTCGAAAACTGATTAAGGGTTGAGCTCGCTCTTGTTGAGGGCAAGTTTAACCTTTTTGATAAAGCCCTTGCTATAGTCTCTAGACAACATGCCTCTTTTGGTCTAATCTCCATGCAAAATATTGGTACCTTTTTCCTTGCCTACTTGGGTTTGGAAGTAAGTGATGCCCAACTTGGTTTTATAATTTTTTTTTTTTGGTTTTGTTTTGGGCCTAGTGGTTTAGTCTTTGAAACTTTGAGTTCTAATCTTGATCGAGGAATATGAATACATTAGTACCAATGAAGTATCAGTGGTCAAGCGGTTGTCCATCTCTTGGACGGCGGGATTGGTCCCCCAGGATTAGTTGAGGTGTGTGTAAGATGGTCCGGACATCTGAGTTATCAAAAAATTTGGATGTCAGATCCTAATTCCAACTTCTTCAAGCCACCTACAATGATCTTTCTGTTGCCATTCTGTTCAATATTCTCATGCCCAAATTCTTGTTTGCTGGGAGGCGAGGCTAGAAAGGGAAAGAAGGGGCTGGTTTCCCTTCCAGCCTATAAAAATCAATGCACTCAGCCTTAGCTTGTTTTACAGACAAGGGAAGGTCTGTAAATCCATTCCGTTATTTCTTTTCCACGTGGCCAAAAAACTATGAGGGAAAATACAATCCATTCCCTAATGATCCTACTTCCTCTCTTACCCCTACTCAGGTTATCTTGATAACACTAGATGGATTACAGGTCCGAATGGGATTCAAAACTGCAAATAAGGGTTGCAAGTTTTATCGATGATATTCTAAGGGAACTAGGGAGAGCCATCTTATGATTTCTTTTTAAACACCTGTATGTAGTTGTTTTAAGTTGAGTCAACCATTTCAGATTTTAAAAATCCAAGGAACAAGACCTTTTCAGATTTTAAACATCCAAGGAACAAACTTCGTTTTCTAGGTTTGGTGGCTTTTGAATCAGCAAATTCAATGCTCTGATGAAAAAAGCTTGGTTCGATGACTTTTGTAATTTATACGCGCATCTATTTCTGTCCTGGATTGATTGTCTAGAGCTCTATATAGATTTGAATAAGGACTCTCATATTGACACATACCAATGGATTATTGACTGGTAACGCTAACCTCCTTCCTAAATGTGATTGAATATTGAAGTTCATTATTGGGGCGAGCCTTCCTGCGACTTGTTGTATTGAACTAGCTTTAGTTGCTTCTGTTTGTTGAGTGGGTATCTGATATCTTCGTGGGTAACCTGACAATCATTGCTCCTTCAAGGGCCCCTGATATTTTAGTTGTGCCAATCCTGTGCTGCTGAAATTTGTGGTTGTTGAATAAGCTATGTTGTGTTTATGAATTATTGAAGTCGACTTCAAGGAAAGGTAGTGTTGCAATGCATATATTCATTCACTTCATAACTCTCTGAGAAGATGATATTTCGAACCCATTGTGTTTGAGGACCCAGCTTGGATAACCTGAAAAAATAGTTTGCTGGGTGTGGTTCCAGTATCTACCTGTCACAACGAGGAAAAAAAGAACGATAGTATATGTTCCCTAATGACCGCACTTTTCAGTTTCTCTCTGTTATAATCTCAGTGTTACTCATTCTGATAAAATGATGTTTGGCTTGTATACCTTTTTGTTACGGTTACTCTCTTTTAGTTACTATGTTTATGTACCAGTTCTTTCTCCTGTACTGTGTGATTTAGGGCCTGTGCATGGGGACAATGATAGCCAAGGCGCTTTCGAAACTGAAATTCTCTGCCCTTGGAATCAGATGTGTTCTCATGATTATGTTCTTCCGTCAAGTCACTGAGAAGGCTCGAAAGCAATCGTGAAGGATACTACTATTGGGTTACACAAATCTTGAGTCATTGAGGCTCTGCAGATGAGTTTTTAAACTGATATCTAGTGAATTAGTTCTGGGTTTCATTGTACACACTTGTAATGCTCTAGTATTGTTAATTTTATTTCATAGTAACACTTGGAAGCTGATGTATCGGTATTTTCACATTCTGATGCTGTTTCTCCATTGTTAATTTGACGCTGGGTTCTCTAGGAGACCACTAGTCTACAGCTAACCCATGCCTCTCAACTTCCTGGTGAAGTGATATGGTCTTTACAATTTGATTCTGCCTAAAATGGAACCACTTGCATTTCCTTTATTACGATGGGATCCAGAACAATAGACTGTCCAATTTGGCGATCACTTCTGTTGTCTACTGGGGCTCAGCTAAAAGTCTTCGACGATACCTTTCAATATGAACATTTTACTGCTCCAAATTTTTAACGTTGTTTCGTAGGACACGCAGAGGTTGTTTTGTAATTTGATATTTTCACATTCTGCTACTGCTTTTCCCTTGTTAATTTGACAGACTGCGTTCGATAGTACTAACCGTGCCTCGTGACTTCCTTTTTAAGGTTTATGGTCTTGACAACTTGCTTATTCCTAAAGCGGAACTACTTCCATTTCTTTTGTTACCCAATATTCGGAACTAGTATGGACCAGATAATCCGAGGTATCAATTTCATCGTCCACTAGAAAAACATGATCATGGATGTACTTCTAATCCCAATCCTTAGTACTATTGAAAAGGTTTACAAATAAGTCTAATATGTAATTGAAATTTAAAAATGTGAATTTAGTAAGAAAATTGAGAAGGAGGAGAGATTATTCGCATGGTCCAAGAGCAAGCTCAACCCCTTTTTCCACCACACATTTGCGATTGGGGTATCACCCAAGAGCAAGTTCAATCCCTTTTTCCACCACACATTTGCGGTTGGGGCATTACATAATCCTACTTTATACGCTTGAAGTATTGAATAATTTTTTGAGACGGAGAGAATATTAAATTATCCTACAATTGCCAGAGACAAATTATGAAACCATATACATATGTATTCCCTGAAATTACTTCTTGGGAAGGTGGGTACTATATGAGTTGACTCTTGGAGAAGGGGTTACACAGCCCCTTGTGCAATCAGCTAAGGAATCAATAATTTTAAAAAAAAGAAAAAAAAAAAAAGGTAACTTGGGAGAAAGAAAACACCCGTGAAATGGAACCCCCTTTTCCAAGTTAATGACCAAACCCAACAATTTATAAACTGCATCCTAACATTCCATTATCTCCATCTCACTCATACGCAACCCAGCATCAATCCTCTCTCTCTCTCTCTCTCTCTTAAAAACAAGAAGAGATTAAAGACCCAACTTTAGTCGAATCGTTGGTTGATTTGAGATTTCCTGAAAAAATGGGCATAATCAGAAGAAGTTTCGTATTCATGTTGGGCACAATCACCGGAATCTACGTTTCTCAGAATTACAACGTGCCCAATATCAAAAAACTGATGGACACCGGCGTTGCGATGGCCAAGGACGTAGAGGAGCGCTACCGCAAGCCCAAGAAAAACCAGGACGACCAACCCGGCGGCGGCGAGTAATTCCATTGGTGATATTTGGAGAGAAGACACTTGCCACGTACCAATAAGAAATTGTGCTCTTTTCTCCCGTCTCTGTCATGATCAATTCTCCCTAAGGTTTTTTTTTATTTTTTATTTTTAAATTATAGTGGCAATTTCATGAGAAATTTCGTTTTTTTTGTCACGCTATTTTATAAATCATAGCTTACGCGCACACTCTCTGCTCTGTTCTCTATAAGGTCTCTAAGGCTTTTTTTTTTTTTTGTCATGCTATTTTATGTGTTTTTTGTGTATGGTTTTCTTTGAATTGGAAAGGATTACTTGTCTACATCTTCAGTGCATATGATGAAAACAACGTTTTTCGTTATTGTTATTCTTGTTCAGAATAACGGGACACTGGGATAAAGGAAGGTGATTTTTTTTTTTTGCACTCATCATTCTTATAAATGCACTTCAAAATTTGTCTTCTTGCATTTGTGTAGTGTGTGTAATTTTAAGTGTTAACAGACAACTTTTAGAGTGCATTTACAAGAAAATGCAGTGGAAAATCACTACCCTATTTTAGGAATAACAAAACATATTGTGGGAGTTTTGTGAGAGACGGAAGGGGACTCGCATTCTGCAATATAATGGCTCGTTTTGTTCTGAGAATAAATTCTTTACACTAAACATTTGTTTCCTCCAAATTAATTGTATTGCGCCACGTCACCATGTTTTATTAATTGAGACCACTGTTTTGAGATGTGTCGCAATGCAATTAATTTTTGGTACAATAACTAATTTTTGCTTACTGCTTACATGTAAACCCAACAGGCCGTAAGCTTAGATAAGGTTTGAACCCTGGTCTATGTGGTGTTGCCGTCCAAAGCCCAAGCCCGCCTGATTCCCCTAGCAAACATTGGTAAGTCCAGGCTCAACTGGGCTAGGATGGGCTGGCCCGACCCAAAATAGTGCTTGGTTTGTTGGAATAACAATGAAATTGATTTTGACATTCCACTTTTTATCTTTTTTTTCCTGTTTAAAATTACAAAAATACTCTTTAAAGTGAATGAACACTACAAAATAAAGAGTGATTTGGTAATTTTACATAGAATAAAGACAAAAAGTGCAGTGTTAATCGCTAAATGTGGAGTGCCAAAATTACTTTCCAAAATAATGTATTTATCTCTTAAGTTTTTTTTTTTCTTCTTGTTTTTACTTCTGCAGTGCGTATAAAAAGAAACAAACCTAATTTTAATGAATTGTAAAATCGTCCATGATTTCCTATGTAGCTTCTCTTCGTGCGATAATTCAAGAAAGAGAGAGAATGAGACATACTTTTTTTTTTCCTCGGCAAAAGGAACTTTTATTAAATTCGAAGGGGTACATAGAGGGGGAATCAAACATTACATAGAACTAAAACCATAGAAAATATCCAACCAAAGTTGGATAGAACACCAAACTACACCTTCACTTTTCGAATCCCATCAAATAACCTTTGAAATCCTCCACCATGTAGATCTTGATGTCAAATTTAACCTTCATCCACATAGCTACTCTCGTTTTAATTAAATCCACCACTTTCGACTCTTGAGTTGTTGCCCCATTGAATATGTACCCATTCCTCAATAACCAGATGGACCAAAGTGTTGCAAAAAAACATACTTCCTAGATAGCTTTCTCCAAGTTTTGGAACCTGCTCCCAAACCACCCAGGTGCTAACTCTGCTAAAGAAGATGGACATACCCATTGAATATTCCACCACACCAGAATTTGTGACCACACCCCCCCACGAAAATCAACAATGTAAGAGCAAGTGTTGAGGTGTTTCCACATGCAGATCACATAAGGGGCACATTGCCAATTGAAACTCAGAGATTAAATTTCGATCAAAAAGTACCGACCTTGTGGCAACTCTATCTTGGATGGCCATCCATGAGAAAATTTCCACTTTAGGGGGACTCAGATTCTTCCACAAGGAACCAAGCAGATCATTCCGTGACTGTGTCTGGACTTCCCAATGTCTATAAACTGATTTTACAGAGAAGATTTTATCGGATGTTCAAATCCACTGTAATAGATCAGGCTTTGAAGGATCTAGTGTCACACCATTCAGTCTACGTTTCAAAGCCTCATATTGTTGATTTTCCCAAAACCTTAGTGTGCCCCTAAACAGCAAATTCCAATCACTATTGCCCCCTAATCCACAAAAACTGCTCAGGACCTCATTCTGTTGAGTTGATCGCCTATACAGCATGGGAAATTCATCTTTAATCGCTATAGGTCCCAACCACACATGTTCCCAGAATAGTGTATCTCGACCGGAGTTTACCTGCACCTTGAACCCCTTCCGAATAGAGAATCCAAACGCCGAATCAACATTATGCCAAGAGTGCTAGTGATATACGCGAATTAAACAAAGAATTTCTCGTAACTCATATAATAGATCTATGTGAATGTGTGTATAAGTGTATATATAAAGAATACATAGAAGAATCTAGCTCTATGAAATATCGACCGTTTAGAAGTGTCTTTTTATATAGAGAATACATAGAAGAGTGTTTTAGGTGAATGAATAGGCATGTGGGAACGGCCTTTTATTAGGTGAATTTACTAAAACACACTTGCACTTTATTAGATAAATTTACTAAAAACATCCTTGCACTTTATTTGGTATCATAAAGTGCAAAAGTGTTTTTTAGTAAAATTCACCTAATAAAAACAAGGGAATAGTGTTAACAAATAGGGGAGTGACAAAATCAGCTGCCTAGTTATTTTGCTTTATGTTGACAATATCTTAAGGATGATGCTAAAAATATTTTACATAATTGTAGTAGAGTTAAAAAAAAAAGAAAGTAAAATTACTAGATTGGGGCTAGATGTGAGTGAGTTTACATGAAATCACTCTTTTCATAATTACACTAATATTATTTATCTTCTTGTATGATAACATGGTCCTTCAATGTGCGAGAATTTTCTCACACGAAAGAACAATATTAAATTCAACACATTATAACCTAGGTCACATATTCATTGAGTATGGCATTTAAAATACTCCTATTTCTATCAGTGCCAAAATAGTTCGTTGGACAACGTCTCACTTTGATATAATAAAAGCCACTTGCAATGATGGACAATCTAAGGGCCAGGGTCCTCCGTTTTTGTTCTACATTATTGTTCTCGGTCATTGCTCCCATAAATTTTACGTAGTAATTTGATTTATTAAAAAGAAATGCTTTCACATTCACGATCTCATGCGCATTTTGTGTGTTGGAATAGACCACAATTTGTTTTTATCAGCGCAGTATAACCCCAGTTTTTTTTTTATCCTTGTACTCTTTTAACAATACAACTCTTTGTAAATGATTCTCCACCTATTACATAATGCATGTGCTGTGTGACTGAGAGCATGAATGCGAGCATGAAGATATATATTTCTATTTTAATAATAACATTTTAAACTACCAAACTTCGCGAGAGTAAGATTAATCGATAATAAGAACAATAGAACATACCTAAAATATGTGCCAAACAACCTCCATAACGCAAGGACGGAAAATTTATCCGTTCGACAAACAGGCCGTAACGGAGGTCCCACCCTCCACAGACTCCACCCAGCCAGCCAGATAACTGCTTTGCATTTGCATGCGTCAGAATTCTGTACTGCTCCCCCACCCCACCAGTTGATGTGTAGATAAACAAATAACCCCAAGTACCAAAGCGCAACCGTACATGGCGAGAGGGAGAGAGAGGAGAGAGGAGAGAGAGAGAGAGAGAGAGAGAGAGAGAGATAGAAGAGACGCATCGATTACATCACAGAAAAGGTAAAGACATTGCTTAGGGAAAGCGTGGTGCTGGCAGTGGAGCAGAACCCGCACGATACACTTTAGAGACAGACAAAGAACATACATACAAGAGACCTAAGTCCGGTTGGGTTTGCTTCACATACAATTGACCAAATCAATATGATTTTTACTTGTAAAGTAATTACTTAAAAATCTCTTAGTATCGGAATCAATGGCCTGCATTTGACCGAACCAGAGAGGTAATTGATCAAGGTGCACGTAAATTGATCTAAATAATATTAAACTCTGAATATATAGAAAAAAAGAGAGAGAACATAAGAGGACAAGTGTAACTACTGTGGACCACCCTTGCCAGTTTACACACTTTACACTTCCACACTTATCTCCATCAAAATGCCTTAGTCATCGTGTCATAATGCTTCAAAATGCTCTCCGCATCTGCTTTTAATTTTCGCATTGCACTCGTATTCTCAATCATAACTATCGTAAACTTTAATAATTTGAGATGTGTTCTGAAGATATTTTTACACTCGCACGGACATGCGAATTACGTGACTTAGGATATTACTCATAATGGAGCTTCTAATGTCATATTTCAAAAGGGTTTTATAACGGGAAAAGTGGAGATTTAGTGGGGGATTAGAGGCCAAGGAAAAAAGGGTCAAGTAGTCTATGAAAAAGAGGGCATCAAAATCTATGAGAATCAGTATAGGTGACTTTGCATAAAATTGGGCTGGGGGATAGGTAAGTACCCGAGAGGGGTATTGCAAAGACAAAGAAGGAAATCAATAATTTGGGTTTTTGGGGGGGTGGGGGTGGGGCCAAGGTGGTGGCAGGGCGTGGGGGAAGGGAGGACAGGAACATGACACTGTCGGTTGTTTCTGGCTCTCTCTCTCTCTCTGTACCCTCCACCCTCCAATCCAATCTCATCACTTCTTCATCTCTCCATTAGTTGTTTCCCACTACTCCTATTTAAGTGTCTTATGGAAAATTATTCACTGTTTTTGGATATGCACAAATAATAGTAGTACTTATTAAATTCCAAAGGGTTGGCCTAATGATGTATGGGTTGAAATTAAACGGTTTGCTCTTTCCTGAGATTTTAGGTTTAATTTTTCTCGTCGACAATTCTTGAGGTCATCTCATCCATCCGTATAGAGCGAGAAAAGGCTGTGGGAGGAATGTAGGAATTAGTCTAAAAAGTTTGTAAGCTGACCCCAAAGACCCTGCAATACCGGAAAAAAAGTTGCATGTTTGTTAAAAATCCAACTTGAATTGCCCTCACAAGTCTCTCCAAGCATGCTTTCAAATACAAAGCCAATTTCCAATGTGAATTCCCTTCAAATTTGACAGCAACGGCTAAATACCACAAGCTACTCATAGTTCAAAAGAGAGTTGTTTAGACTTGTTTAGAATGACATCTATGAGGAGATGGATTTTGTGGATGTCAAATTTAAAGATGTTAACTTACCACATAAGCATTCAAAAGAATTTAACATCTCCAGATTTGAAGCTTCATGTAGAATGATTTTTATTACTTATTACACATAGCAGTATGTCAATTGTAATTCTTGAGAAAATCCAAGTAGAGTTTTTGTCTCCATTGGACATAGGCTAGATTTGTCCATTCAAAAACTGAGATTCATCAGATTAATACTATTATAAACGAAACATATTTCCTCAAAAAAAAAAAAAAAGGGTTATGATTTTAAAAAATAAACTTGAAGAGAAATATGTTTCTTTTAGTTTATTTTGACATGACCGATAAATCAGACGAGTTAAACGAAATGAACAACTTGAATAAGTAAGAACATCATCCAAGCCATAGCATGTGCTACGAGTCCCTAACATGCTTTATATTATACACATTTATATTAGTTCTATACACAATGAGCAAAAATATATAAGCTCGTTTGCTATGCTGTCTTATTAGCTAATTTTCCTTAGAATCTAAAAATGAATCTAGGCACAAATAAGCAAATTAAGCTCGAGTAATAAAACTGCATATATGTCAGACATGGCATTAACTATTGTACGTTTGTGTGGTTTTTTCCAAACCTCCGAGGTTGATTCCGAAATGAGAAATAAGTACTTATTTTTTAAAAAGGTAATTTTAAGTTAAAAAATTATGTGCTTATTCAAATAATTTTTTTATCAATATGGATCTTATTTGATAGATTTCATTGAGATCTTTTATACGGTACAAAAAAAATTAATTTTTTTTTATTTACATTATTTTTTAGTTTGAAAATGTGAAATAAGTGTATTTTTTAAGAAGTTGTTATGGAACGGGGCCTGAGTGGGACCGGGATCCTTTCGAGCAACTCCTACGGAGCACATGTAAAGCGGTCGATCCAGCCGTTTATTTTGACACAAACGATTTGGATCGAATCTAAACACATACAAATTTAAACTGTTCATTGCATGGTACTGCTTGCCGATCCGGCCGCTCATACACCGCTTTGCTTGGTGCTAGTTGGCACTTGGCAGCATCCCATCCCCTTGGAGTGGGTTTGTGAGAGTTTTACACAATCCATGCTCATGTGTGATTTTATGAACTCGGGAGACAAGAAATGCTCCAACAACACTGAATAATTACCCTCAATCCATCTTCCTTTAGCTCCACCACAAGCAACCGAGCTGTCTCTTGTTGGTAGCAGAGAAGCAGTTTTTATCCCCATAGAATCCCCACCTTTATCCTCCTCCTCCCCCCTCTCTCTCTTTCTCTCTCCTCCTCTCCACTCTCTCTCATCCAAGACCCAGACCCATAAAGCAGCTCCTGGTGGTGCTTCTTCTAAGGTAGATTTAGGGCCCCATTTGTTTCTCCATCTCCTCTTCAACCTTAGATTAATCCTTCTTTCCTAGTTCTCCCTGACCTTCAAATTCCTGTTGCACTCAGCCACTAACATTAAGGACACCTCTCTCTCTCTCTCTCTCTCTCTCTCTCTCCATTACTACTTTTTTGCTTTCCAGTTTTGACTATCAACTCTAGAATTTAGAAGACAAGTCTGGTGAGTTATTAGCATCCAAATTGACCCAAACTTATTTACGCTAAGCTGTTCATTTTTTTGTCTGTTTGTTTGCTTCTTATTTTAACAAGTACTACTACTAATCAAGTAGAGAGAGAGAGAGAGAAACAGATAGAGTTGTAGCTTTGGAAATTCACTAGCAATTAATTAATCAGATTTAGTGTTTTTTAACCTTTAAAAAATGGAATTGAAAAATGAAGAGGGGTCATTAGGGTATACCTCCATCTTTCCAGACTCGTCAGAAACCCTAAATCCACCGCCTCTCGCTCAGCTACCAAAACGCCCGAACACAGACCACTTCAACGGCGGAGACAATAAAACCCAGCCAAAATCCGCCGCATCGGGCGGCGGCGGCAGGTTCCGCGAATGCCAGAAGAACCACGCGGCCAGCGCCGGCGGCAAGGTCCTCGACGGCTGCGGCGAGTTCATGCCCGCCGGCGACGACGGGACCCTGGAGGCCCTCAAGTGCGCCGCCTGTAGCTGCCACCGCAACTTCCACCGTAAAGAGCCCGCCGGCGGAGCCGTTTTCTCGCGGCGGGCGATGGTGCTTCCGCTACAGCTCCCTCCGCCGCCGTTGAGCCACCGCCAGGCCAATCACTGGGCTCCAGTCGTGCAACCGGTGAAAATGGCCGTTATTGGCGGCGGCGGCGGTAGGGGAAACGGTGGTACGGATTCGTCGAGTGAGGATTTGAATTTTAACGCGGCGGTGGGTGGCGGTGGTGGTCCGCCGCCACCGCCGCCGTTCGTGATGTCGAAGAAGAGGTTCCGGACGAGGTTCACGGCGGAGCAGAAGGGTAAGATGATGGAGTACGCGGAGAAGGTGGGGTGGAGGATACCGAGGGAGGACGACGCGGAGGTGCAGAGGTTTTGCGGCGAGATTGGGGTGAAGAGGCAGGTGTTCAAGGTGTGGATGCACAACAACAAGAACTCCACCAAGAAGTTGGGCCAGAATCAGGAGGAGGAGGAGGAGGAATCATGAATTGGGAGTGAGGGATGTTAGGATTTTAAATAAAGTCCGTTATGAATGGTATCGACCGTGACGTAACGGGATTTCAGACCTGATATCGTTATTTACCTATGTAGTGGCCGGTGCTGGCAGGCCGATATATGGTTGTAGCATCATCGTTATGTTGCCTGATACCGCGATTTTTAAACCCCTTGGAATCGTTTGGATGAGGAATTGGGAGATGGTGTATAGAGGGGAGGGGAATGTATGAGTAGAGAGAAGTAGAAGATCCCAAGTAGTTAGATACTAAATATAATGCATGTAAGTCTTCTTTCATGTGTATCTTTGGTTTATTTTAATGAGATCATTTGAGTTCTTCAACATCCCTTGGATTTGATTTGATTTGCTTGGAATTCGCAGGTGGGATTGCAATTGCCGCACTTGTTTATTGTTACTTGCATATATAGTTGTCTTTGAGATCGTAGATTGAGGCGAATTCAGTACTTGATTAGTAGCGTTTTCGAATGGTGTTCCATCGGCTCGAATCTAAAATCTCGAATTACGAACCGATTTTACGTAACTGTGGGGCTAACTACACACATGATCAAATTTGTTACTCATTTGACAACCTTTGTTCTATCGGTCGAAATACTAAGAGATGGAATGCATTAAAATTAGAAGCTCAGTGATTCTGCTACTTAAAAGTCTCGAACCAATGAAGTATGTGAGATACTAAGTTGATAAAAGATGGGCAAATACTTCAAAATCCAGAAGATGATTTCGAATTCTCTCAGTTATAACTACATTGGTTGGCATGAAGGTTTTCCTTTTTTGAATCAGCGAAAGTTTAGTATTATTAGAACAGTTAGATTAACACATTGAAAGGAGTTGAACTCCTGATTTTCTTTCTCTTTCTCTTGACATCTAGGCAAGATTTATTTGAGTTTTAAGAACGAGGAAGAATACCTTCTTCTCCCTTTTCCTGAATTTGGGAGGATTAATATCATCATCATACCATATAAAATATTGTTCTTCCTTATATTGGCTTTTACACGCAGCAATTTAAATATTGAGTTGTATCAAGCTAACTAGTAACAACTTTAACTGATCAAGAATGTATAACTCCTTCTTTTTATCAATGCATTTCTATCATGTTTCAAAAAAAAAAAACTGATCAAGAATGGCTTGAAATTCCGCCTGCTTAAAATTTATTAGTCTACTCTTGTCGTTGAATAGGCACGTCAATATGTCATGCAGGAACATTGATGCATCATCTCAAGACAATTTCATTGTCACATCGCTTGCGAAGCAATTTGAGGGACGCGAGAGCAACCGCTCTATCTAATAAATGCATCTTTTTTAGAAGTCAGAGTTTTGCCGCACGTATTGACTCTACAAAAATCTTATGGTTAGAAGAGCGCAACGGTTGCCGCCGCACAACCTTAGACGTGAGTTTAGACAGATAATTGAGAGTGATTTGTTTCTAACTTGTGTAACCCATTGAAAATGATTTGTTTCTTACGCCAAACATTGTTTACAATCAAATCTAAATTGATTGGGGCTCATTAAATTTCCTTTGGTCCCCTTTTTTTTAAAGGGGTCCCAATCTGGACTATGACCATAAAGTCCGATTAAATTCGACAGAACCAGGCTAGTCGGTTGGTTTTCTTTTTGGTTCTGTTGAGAGCTGGACACAGACATTGTACTGTTCTTGGGCTAAGCTATTTTGCTGAATGAGACACTGGAGGATGGTCCATCGCCAGACTCAACTCAACATCAGTTTCCTGGGATATGGGAGTATGGTCCAGCTCCTAGGCCCCTTTCAATCGCTTCCACAAACTCACTTTTTCCCCTTTTTGCCAAGGTTGTATACATCAGTCGAGGATTATTAGGAGATTTAGTAGGTTAGTTCACGAAAAGTTTCAGAAGTTATTTGTAGCTCCTGAAATCCCAAATGCCTTTGGCAGGGCTCAAACTTTAGCGTCCCACAAAGAGAGAGCCAGAAGATGCAAACTGGACTAAAGCCCATTGACATACAAACTCACTTTCACATAGTTTAGATTACAGTTTTTACTGTAGATAGAGAATTCTTTGTTTTGAAATAAGAATTGGCTACTCTCTGATTCTTAATTTGGACTTGACGGGACACCCCAAATTTGGATCACTCATTGCTGCAATCAATGCTTCGAATTTGCTCAAATACTCTTATTAATGTATGGTCTAGATTTGGACTGGTCTGTCCATTGGAAAAACTTGATCTTAACCAAAAAAAAATTACCGTATGCTCAGTTTTGATTGGATGAGGAAAAAGTGAGCAATCCTCTAGTTGATCTGTCATTTTAATCCTTGGTTTATTTTCTGTTTAGTACTTCGGAATTAACTGCTGCAAATTTAACCGTTCGAATTCTCGGCATTTGCTTTTGAGAAATGGTGCAAAGAAAATGGGCAAAGAATTGACTCTTAAAGTGTACATGAACGGTTCAGATGCACTGTGCAGTGCATCTGAACCGTTCATGTACACTTTAAGGGTCAATTCTTTGCCCATTTTCTTTGTCCCTAGCACTCCTCTTTGCTTTTATTTCTCACACACACGACAAGTGGCGTCTTCTAAGAATTTTATTTACTTTTAGTTGTAGGCATGTACAGATTCACGGTGCTGCAAAGCAGCCTAGCTCCATGTAGAGCGTCTTGTATGGCGTATCCAGACCGTTTATCTCGACAACTAATGGTACAAATTAAAAACAAATTCTTTCAAAAAATAGTTATGAAAGAGTTAATTTTTCCCTGAAAGAATTCGTTTGTAATCCGTGCCATTAAAAACACTTTAGACGACTATGACATTGCATTACAGCACTTTACTGGAGAGCATCTTTGCAGCATCTTCGGAGATAAAAGGCCGTAACATTGTGTCGCCCTTCCATCAATGTGAGTGTGTGGAAATGCTGGTTTCTTTGGAATCTTTAAAAATATGCTTACAGCATCCACAATGTAATAATCAAAATTAAAAAGTTGCTAAAGTTAGTAATATTTATTTAAAAAAGTGTTCACATTATAATAATCAAATTTAGAAATCTCTTAGCAACTTATCAAATTTTAGCCTTTGAATAATTAAAACTAATAACCTTTTTGCCAATAATAAAATCCAATGGTCCTTACATTTTCTCAATTAAGTACACCTATCATTACAAAAAGTATTTACAAAACATTTTTTTTAAAAGTGTTTTTACACAAAAACTGTTTTTTTTTAATTTAAAAAAAACGGTTTCTGATAGTTTTTCAAAAAAAATGTTTTTTTAAAACTGTTTTCTTTTTGAAAAAAACTATTTTCAATTTTTTTTTTCACTAAACTATTTTCTTAAAAAAACTGTTATTTTTTTCAAAAAGAGTATTCAAATTATTGTCAAAAATTTTAGTTTTTAGAATTTTTTTTAGTTTAAAAAGGTGATGTGACAAGTTTTGATTATCCAATTTTGATTGTTACATTGTGGACTTCTACATTGCTAACCTTAGCAATGTCTTAAATGAATAACCAAAAGATGATGTGGCAATTTTTAGTTATCCAATTTTGATTATTACATTGCGGATGCTCTTATGCTACTATGGTAGTACAGGGACAATTTGTAAGATTTTAATTTAAGGCAAAATAGTTGGATTTGTGAATTTTTTTTTGACAAGTGCAAATCTGATTAAGCTCAACCACAAAAATCACTGTCTAGGGATGGAATCCCATACAACAACCAACAAATACAACCACAAAACAACCAGTATCTAACAAAAGAAAACTATATAGAGAAGAAAATCCTATTAGGTAAGCCCCATTGCCTGCATAGATCTTAATTCTTGCTGTACATTTCTCCTTGTGTTAAGGAAATCTCTAACACCATCTGCAACGCCTTTCATCACCTGATCATGCCCCATAACTTTCCCCTGGATTTGTGAATTTGCATTAATGATATTAATGACGTTTTGTTGATTTATTATGAAGCTGATTAATATGATCAATACCCCTAAATAATTAATTTGATACCCATAAACATGATTCAGGAATCGTCCGAAAGAAAAGTTAGTCCATGTTTATAACTTACGGAAAAGAAAGGCAAAAGAGAAGGAAAGTTTAGAGAAAATTTAAGGCTTTAGTTTGGTTATTTTCTTCTCTTTTTTTCTCTCAAACCAAACAAAGAAAGACGAAATTTTATGATTTTCCGTTCCTTTATTTTCTTTTCCTTAGGCTCCGTTCAGTTGTCAGGAAAGTGTAGGAAAGGATGAGAAAATCAACTTTCTCATAACTTTTATAGTGTTTAGTTGCCAGGAAAGTAGTGAGAAAAATGTTCTTAAGTTTTCCTGCAAAATTTACTTTCTTGCAAAAGTGATCCGGCCAAAAGCATAGGATTTTGAGGGAAAGTTTTCTGCAGTGTGGGGCCAAAATAATTGGAGGGCAAGAAAAAAAACGAATGACGCCAATACCAAAAAAAATACGAATTAGGTTCTTAGAAAGACACTTTGAAATTTACGTGAGCAATAATAATTTCGACTACTGTGATGCTTTCTAAGATAATTGTTGTAGAAAAAATTAGTATTTGATTTTTTTTGAAAGTATTTATTTATCTTGTCATTAGTCTTCAGTTTTGTTTTGTACTTACTAATCATCAGTTTATCAATGAATTTTTGTATCGGCAACTAATCAAGCATAGTTATTTAACATTTATTTATTTAGTTATCATCTACTTATTTTTTAAGCTTCATATTAAGGCTTTGCATTAGATAAAATACATTTTTCGGTATGTGTTAGTTCTCAAAGTTACTTTTAGCCATGGGAAATAAAGAAGTTTTTCATAAGTGTATTTTTCCGACAAATGAACCACTAAACTTTAGTTTTCCTGCAAATTTTTTTTGTCAAATGAACACTCACTTGATTTCATTTCGCTGATCAGACTTCAATATTAGTACTTCATTACCTATTGCAAGAACTGGAAACCAAAAATATGACGAATTTAACTACAGTTGTCATTTTGGCTCTTCTTCTGAAGTGTTTGTTTGGTCGCTAGGCGCAAACGCGATTCGACCCAATTATGGAATCGATGGTTTTTTTAAACCCGTCATGTTAATCTCGACATTTGGATCTTAGATCATATCCAATTTTCTCATCTGCTGGCTTTGTATTCGTAAAAGATACTGCAATTACGGCGCATTGCTTCCCCTGTATGCACTCTGGATTTACGAATGGTAAAATCAGGTCAGTTGATCACCCAACATGATCGCGATAATTTCATGTTATGTCTCTCTTTTCATTGTTATTCATCGTCTGTTTACTTTAAATTCAGATTTGAGAATATTCCAGTTCTTCCTAGGTACAACTTCTAATATTCTCTGTGTTATATTTCTGTAGCCAGATTTCATGTAAATCGACCATCACTCGTTAACTTTACACTCTGATTATGCTGTTTATGCCTAATGGGATTGGGGTTTAGCTAGAGCAAGTTCAGTCGCCCATACTGCTCTTCATTTTCTTCAAACTTTGCAAGAATTCTTCGCATACTTCGATTTCCACTCTTTCGTTATTCGATTATTGTGCGTGCACGAGTAAATGGAGCCACCCAAGGGACATAATTAAAACCACAAATTAGGAGTACTATAAATATCGTCGCGAAGAAGAGAAATCCATTACAATAGGGACAGGTTAAAAGGACATAAAACTGTTACACACTGGTTTTATTGCAACAATTACACTGACATACCAAACACAGGGAAAAGACAGGACAAATAGGAAACACAATAACCGCGTACTTCCAAGCAATGCTCTTTACGTATCTATGCATTTGCTCTTGTTATAAAATCCATCGATTGTTTACTATAGCTGCGACTTGAACTTCATTGGAGCTTCAGATTCTTTGTTAGCCTGAACGGAGCAGGGAGACAAAAGTGCTCGTTAGTTCTGCAAGAAATCTCATGCATTTTCATAGAAGATTGTGACTGATCACAATACTAAATAGGAATTCGGAGTTTTAATGAAGAATCCGATATGCCTATAGGTGATCATTATCTAGACAACAATCACGGGGTAAGAGCAGCTCCAACCAGAGCTATCAAATCCTCGATGGCACAAGCAACAGTCGAATTCTAAGTGGAAGAATGCTCCAAGCCAGTTGTCAAATGAGGAGCCAAATCCCACATGTGGATTTGGCATGGCTTCAACACCGCCATTTTTGGAGGTAAGAAAAGGAGATGCCAAATCTCTTTCAATTTTGATAAGTGATCGTATGACAACAAAAATATACAAATTTGACACTATGGTAGGAGAGGAAGGGTTTTGTCGATGTCAATTTGCCACGTAAGTCTTTCAAAAAAAGAAAAAAAGATATCTCCTTATTGGAAGCCATGTTTGAAGATGCTCTAATATATCATAGAAAATGAGGTGGCTAGAGCTCTAAAGCTTGCGCAGACCATGAACATGTGAATCAAAACATGTAGGATGAGATTTCATGTGGAATACTTTTGGTATGTTGAATGGATGTGTTTGACTTTTATAAAATATATTGCTAAAGCTCAGCTTTTCTCACGTAGGAGGGGCTTCACGAGTCATGACCTGTAGTTAGTGCTGACCCTCAACTATCTTTTTTGTTTTGCTCGTCAAAAGTCAGTGTTTGTTAGTTGCAGTTAGTGAGGTTTGAACTCCAATCGGTAGGCGAAAACACTCCACTTATGACCCTCAACTTGAAAATTCTAGTACATAAATATACTATGAAAGGTGGAAGTTTTTACAAGGTAAGTATTAGATTGTGATGGTGGACTCTGTACACATTTTGTAATCTACAGAGTCTGATTTCTTTGTGGAATACATCAAGGCATTGTCTATAGCAGTGCAAGAAAGATGCTCATTTTTTGTGTAGCTGTTTCAATTGGAGAAGCAAGTAAGATGATTTTCAAGAGGGAATAAACTCTAGCTGCAACGCAACGATAATAACTTTACTTTGTTGAGTGATGGGTGAAGAGAATTACCTCTCAACACTACCTCTGTCCATTGTAAATGACTCTACCGTTGCCCCCACCGGCCCTGTAACTGGGGTAACTGGGAATAGGTACTTTGTCAGATTCTATTTGCATGATGTCCTTCACAAGGATCTCGTAATGCCTCTTCACTTCCTCCGCCGATTTCCCACCCACAGCCCTGGCTATGTTCTGCCAGCGGTCTGGGGTTTCCTTGTCAAAATAGGCTAAAGCATCTTCGAACTGCTTGTTTTGCTTGGCTGTCCAGGACGAGTTAGAACTACGCGAAGAAGTGATAGAACTCGATGCCATTTCTATTATATAGTGACCGGAAATTGAGATCGAATTCAGAGGAGTTCAGTGGGAAGAAGCTTCAAAAGAAAAGAGCAGTGTGTTCCTCAGTCAAGCTACAAAGAGTAGAAGACTGAAGTCAAGGGGATGGTATGAGTAAGAGATTGCCATGCCAGCTCCTTATATACAGGAGGAAAAGGTGGTGACAGAGGAGCAAGTTGGCGCGCGGTTAATTTATTTATTTATTCATCTTTAGGTTAGGGAACGTAAAAGAAAACGAGATTTGATTCGTTTGAGTAGAGGCCACAACATGAAACAAGCCTAAGAAGGAGAAGATACGGTAAGAGAATCAAACTAGAGTATCAAAGGACAAGATGTTCCTGAATTCCTCTTCAGAATTCATTTTCTGGTCTTTTAAATAATATCATTAGGTAGTGGATTTTCGTAGGGAATTCACCAAGATGGTGGGGATTAGATCCCTCAATTCCAAGCCTATCAGCCATTGAGATATAGATGTGCCAAAACAGTGAATCCCTATCCCGAGAATAATTTTTTCGCGATGATATTCTGTCACCGTTGAATTCCAGCAACTTCGAGGAAAAAAATAATGTTCATTATCCTCACAGTAGGAACCGAATTACCATATGCGAAATGATATGGTGATGGAAACTGTTAGAAGTGTTTATTAGAAGGAGTGGGTTTGTCCCACATTGTCTATTTTATGTATGTGCAAGTGTAACTCTCCAGTGTAATATAAATAAAGTTATATGTGTAAGGGTTCATTAAAAAAAACCTTATACACTTATTCCTTCCTAAACAACATGGTATCAGAGCGTTATTTTCCACCACCGTAACTGCCGCCCTCCACCACCATAGCTGCTGCCCTCTACTGCCGAAACCCTAACTTACTGAAATCTTCATCTACTATAGCTGACACCATCTCACCTCAACCAGCCGTTTCATCTACTCCAGCCGACAGCCTCATCTACACCAGCCACCGCTGCTACACCCTCCAAACCCTAATCCAGCCTTTGAAACCCTAACCCAGCCTCTGAAATCCTTCGAAAACTCACGGCGACTAACCGAAGACCCTCGTTGGCCACAACCATCCATCAATGACCCTCATCGGCGATCCTTTTAGTCCGATATCCTAGTGCTGTAACTTATTTCCCTCCGGCGACTCTACCACAGTGCTTGTCGACCACCATCAGTGGTCAATCTTCGTCAATCTTGATTATTCTCCTTTCGGTATGATCTGAGTTTGTTCTATCTCCATATAGACACTTCTCTGTTTCTTATTGTGATGGTTGTTTGTTTATCGATCTCATGCCTTTCTTGTGGTTGTATATGGGGTTCCTGTTGGGCCTATGTTGATGATGTTGGTGGTTGGTAATTGGTCGTTGATAATTGTTTTTTGGTGGTCGTTACTGTTTGCTCGTCGTTGGTCGGTGTCGATTAGTTGATGATTATTGTGTTTCTGCTTCTTATGTGTTTGGGAAAATGTCTGACGAGAAAATTGATTCTGGTACTCACTTGGGGCCTATTTCTATAGTTGTTGGTACTACTTTTGGTTCTGGTTCTATTGGTAATGGTAGTCTTTTTAGTGGCTCTCAATCTCACAAGAGGTATGCTATTACCTCCACATCATTAAATGAGGGCAATTATGTTCTTTGGGCTAAAGCTGTTGAGCTATATTATATGGGACAGTCCAAGGACTCCTATTTGACTGGTGAGCCCCCTGCTGCGGATGCACCCACATATGGGACCTGAAAACTCGTTGATGCTCGTATTCGTTCAGAGTTATGGAATAGTATGACGGAACAGATTGCTAGTACACTAATATTATGTGATACAACTAGAGAGGTGTGGACACAAGCAAAATAGTTGTATTCAGGTGTCGACAATCTCCGTCACACATATGATCTTCATATGTCTTTCTTTAATATATCTTAGGGTGATTCTTCTTTTGAGAATTATTATGCTAAGTTTCGGCGCATTTGTAATGAATTGGATATTTGTGAGCCACTTTCTGCTGATATTCAAGTTATACGGCACCAGCGTGAGCGCATGAGGGTTACCCGTTTTTTATCCGGTGCATCATCCACTTTTGGCCCTGTGGATAATCAGGTTTTGGGGAATCGTGACTTACCTCCCCTTAGCGAGGTATTCAATCATCTTAGGCAATCATCGTCTATTTCTGCACCGACTTCTGACCGTTCTGCTTTGTCGTCCTCTATTTCTGACAGCTCTGTTTTCTTTGTCAGCCATAGTCGTGGTCGTGGCCATGATTCTGGGTTTAGTAGTCGTGGCCGTGATTATGAGGTAATTGGTCGTGGCTTTGGCAATCGTGATTCTGGATTTGGAGGTCGTGGTCGTGAATCTAGAGGCTGTAATTTTGGTTGTGGCTTTGGTGGTCGTGACTCTGGTTTTGATAATCATGGGGGTTGCATATCAGGGGGAGGTGGCCGCAGTCTCGGCCGTGATTCTAAATTTTGCACTCATTATTGGGGAACAAATCATACGATGGAGTTTTGTTATAATCTTCACGGCTTTCCCCAAGCTCATCAAGCTGCTATCTCTCAGAATACTGGACAGTTTACTCAATCATCTACCAACAGTGTGACTATTTCACTTGAGGAGTACTAGCATTTTTTGTCATTTCAGGCTGCGACAGGATCCTCTACTGCTACGCTCGTTTAGACCGGTTCATCCGTTGCTTGTGTTGCCTCATCTTCTTCCTCTTTTTGGGTTATTGACTCAAGAGCCACAGATCATATGACTAATACATCTGCTTTCTTTGATCGACAATCGGTTGGTAGAACATCTCATGTTACCTTGGCTGATGGCTCTATCACTGCTGTTACTGATTTTGGTTCAGTTTATGTCACTTACTGTCTTGCTTTGTCATCTGAATTACATGTTCCTCGTTTTCCGTTTAATCTTATGACTGTGAGTCGCCTTACAAAATCTTTAAATTGTTCCATCACATTTTTTCCTCATGGCTGTGTTTTTCAGAATCTCAAGACGGGGAGGAAGATTGGTGCGGGCATTGAGCGAGGTGGCCTATATTACTTGACTGTTCCTCAACCTGTAACTCTTCAGACATTAGTCTCCATACCAACAACACTGTTATCTTGATCATCCCTCTTTTCAGAGTTTGAAGTACCTTGTACCTTCCAGTCGTTCCATTAATAAGTTGGTTTGTGAGCTTTGTGAGTTTAGTAAATACCGTAGAGTCATTTTTTTTACCTAGGGTTGAGCGTTATACGTCACGTCCTTTTCAGTTAGTTCATTCAGACATTTGGAGGCCTATTCATATGCCTAATGTTTCTAGTTTTTAGTATTATGTTATTTTTATGGATGACTTTTCTCATATCACATATATCTAATGAAAGAGCGGTCTGAATTGAAATATGTTTTTAAAATATTTTACATGGAAGTCAAAAATCAATTTGATACCTGTGCTAAGATATTTCGTTCTGATAATAATCGTGAATATTTTTACCATCTACTTTCTCAATTTTTCGCTGATCATGACATTATTCACCAATCGTAGTGCTCTCGGACTCCACAACAAAATGGAGTTGCTGAGCATAAGATTCGACACTTGTTTGAGGTTATGCGTGACTTATTATTTCAAATGCAGGTTCATAAGTCATATTGGAGTGACGCTGTACTCACTGCATGTTACCTAATCAACCGTATGTCCTCTACGGTCTTAGGTGGTCAGGTTCCTCATACAGTCTTGTTTCTCGGTCAGCCTCCCCACCCTTTACCCCCTTGGATTTTTGGGTGTACCTGTTATGTTCATGCTCTTGATCTTGATCGGAGTAAACGTGATCCTTGGTCTTTTAGGTATATCTTTCTGGGATACTCACACACCCAAAAAGGATATCGATGTTACTCTCATACTTTACGTTGTCACTTTGTCAGTGCTAATGTCACGTTCAATGAGTCGTTGCCATATTACTCGGACCCTGTTACTACAAACGATCTTCTTACACTCGAGTATGTGTTACTTATGATTGTTCCTACTGGCATTGTTCCACCCCAACATTTGCAGGTATATGTTCATCGTTTCCCAGCATTAGCACCGCCTCCGCATCTAGCACAAACCCCACCTCAAGCACCACCTCAGCTTACAGAACCATTCCAGTCTGTCGAACTCTCTGTGCCCACACCTCCATCTTCTCCCCCGTCACCGGATCCACCTGCTTCTCGATATCTGACTCGTGAGAATCGTAGTCCACCGGTAAAATTTATTTTTTCTAATATCTCGAGCACTACTCATCCTATTTCTCAGTTTATCTCTTATACTCATCTCTCTACATCCCTTCGTGCTTTCACTATTACTATTTCTTCTATTTTTTTTTCTAAAACTATTCAGGAGGCATTATCTCGATCTGAGTGGTGGACAGTTATGGCGGATGAAATGCCTATTCTTCATACTAATGGCACATGAGAGTTGGTTACTCTTCCTATTGAAAAATTTACTGTTGGCTATCGTTGGGTCTATACTATCAATTATCTTCCAGATGGCACTATGAAGAGCACTATGGTACTATCTTCCTCTGTTTTTGTTCCTAAAACTGTTCAGGAGGTATTATCTCAGTCTGAGCGGCGGACAGCTGTGGTGGATGAAATGTCTGTTCTTTATACTAATGGCACATGGGAGTTGGTTACTCTTCCTGCTGAAAAATTTACTGTTAGTTGTCGTTGGGTCTATACTGTTAAGTATCTTCTTGATGGTACTATTGAGCGTCAAAAAGCTTGCCTAGTTGTTAAAGGCTACACCCAAACTTATGGTGCATGTTGATTATTCCGAAACATTCTCTCCTGTTGCCAAGCTTGGCTTTGTGCGAATTCTTATTTCTCTTGCCGCCAATCTTGGTTGACCGTTATTTCAGCTTGATGTAAAAAATGTGTTTCTCCATGGTGATCTCCAGGAGGAAGTCTATATGGAGCAACCACTTGGGTTTGTTGCTCAAGGGGAGCATCATAAGGTATGTTGTATTCATAAGACACTTTATGAACTTACACAATCTCCTCAAGCGTGGTTTAACAAGTTTAGTGAGGCTATTCTGAGGTTTGGGATGCGTCGATGTCAATCAGATCTTCCCTTATGTCGGCTCGAAGGAAAGTATTGCTCATTGTCTATGTAGATGACATTATTATTACTGGAGAGATCAGAAAGGGAGTGGTGAGTTGAAACAGTTCTTACATAGTCAGTTTTACACTGAAGACTTGGGTAAGCTACGATATTTCTTGGGTATTAAGGTAGCAAGGTCCAAGGATAGGATTAGTTTGTCCTAGAGGAAATATGTATTGGATATTCTAGAGGAGACAGGTTTGTTGGGAGCCAAACCTGTGGAGACTCCGATGGATCCTAATGTCAAACTTTGCGTTGATCAGGGGGAGGAATTTCCTTATCCAGACCAATATTGTCGCTTGATTGGTAAGTTAAATTATCTTACCAATACATGTCCTGATAACTTGTTTGCTATTAGTATGGTGAGTCAGTTTATGTCTGCTACTCGTCTTTCACATTGGGAAGCCTGTATTCACATTGTGAAGTATCTTAAGGCTTATCCTGGACGTGACTTATTTTACCATTCCAATGGTCATTTGCGTGTTGAGGCATTTACTGATGCAGATTGAAGAGAGTCACCTTCTGACAAACATTCAACAATTGGCTACTGTACTTTTGTTGCTGGCAATTTAGTTACCTAAAAAAGTAAGAAACAAACTGTTGTTGCAAGTTCTAGTGCAGAAGTAGAGTATTGTGCCATGGCTCATACTACATGTGAGGTTGTTTGGCTGAGATCCTTTCTTGGGAGCTGGGATTTCGGGTGCAGTTACCTATTCCTTTGTATTGTGACAATCAGGCAGCAATACATATCATTTCAAACCCTGTGTTTCATGAGAGAACCAAACATATTGAGGTAGATTGTCATATCATTCGAGAGAAGGTTGACGGTGATGTATTGGCTATGCCTTTTGTCTCCACAGAAGCTCAAATAGTAGATGTTTTTACCAAATCACTGTTTAAACCTCGTTTAAAATTTTTATGTAATAAGTTGGGATTTTGTGATATCTATTTTCCAGCTTGAGGGAAGTGTTAGAAGTGTTTATTAGAGAGAATTGGTTTGTCCTACATTATCTATCTTATGTATGTGTAACAGAGTAATATAAATAAAGTTATATGTGCAAGGGTTCATTAAAAAAACCCTATACACTTTTTACAAAAACAATACTGGAATAGTTTTCGATTGCTGCTAATGAAATTGTCAAGCTACTAGTGCCCATAGATTAATGTATCCCTCCTGCTCTGCATATTTTGTTCTAATTTTACTTGGAATGAAGTTCTTCTAGATGTGGGTAAGAAAACCTGCCTCAGGGACAAAAGGAACCATCCTAGCACTTCGGCGTGGGACGTACGTACTGCAGCAAAGTTGATTAAATTCCTGTGATGATTTGCCATATGATTCCATTAGTTTACCTATGCTGCCGGAAAGGTCCGAATTTCGTGCTTTGAATTTCTATCTCCTCATCGTGGAACCCAATGTCTTCGTCATTTGAAATCTTGAAACACAGTGGCCTTCTTAGTAAAAAGCCGATGCTCGTATCATTTTACGTGGTCATTGTTAGTCATAGTACAAAGCCGATGCTCGTATCATTTTAATTGGTCATTGTTAGTCAAGTTGTTTGTGTTCCTTCCCTAGAGGAGAGATCAGGTTAGGCAACTTGCTTGGTCCTTTGCTTTGAGATACTGCCCACATGCAGGTGGTGGGCAATGGTCACTTATCATGGGTGATATTTTTCTTTGATAACTGGACATTCGGGTCCACCTCGACTAATTCCGGGGTCCCAGAGTTAATGAACAGGCGAACCCAAACCCTCTAGTCGGCCTAAGGTTTGGAATTTTTGTCCTCTGTGGGATTCGAACATGCGATCTTATGGAGGACGGACACTTATTTCTTTTCTCATTCCCACTTGGCCAAGCCCCGTTGGGGTTCTCATGGGTGATATTCAAGCCAATGCACTGGGAATCCGTATAAAAAGTACACCATTGCTTTTATATCTAGAATCCTTATCATCTCAGGTCTGTCTCTGGGAAAGTTGATGTCAATGGGTTTCACCCCTCTTTTTCACCTTCAGAGAAGGGTGTTATGTGGCTGGGTGGTCCTTCCACATGATTGGAATTTGCTGATCTGAATAGGCTTTTCGCATCGTGGGGTGTTTTCATATAGCTTGTATTAACAGAACAACATCTGCTTATCGAGAAATTTTAAGTAGAAGGGTCGTATCAAAGAGTAAAACATACGGATCAGATTCGTTCTGGGTGCGGCCCACGTCATACCAACATCGGAACTTGCGGGAAGATACTTATGTGAATAACGTAGATAGAGAAACTAGGCAATATGTCCCATGGCCATTGAAGAAAACAAAACTTACAACAACAATAACAACTGAGAAGCAACACTCAGATATGAGGAAAGAAAATCGGCTTTGAAACCTTATTTTAATGTACTTCTCCACGCTCATGAGGTATATGTAGGCACAACCAACATGCACCTAGCCATGTACTAACAAAGAGGGTTCATGCGCGACCCTTGAGATACATACATACGTACGTAAACGATACTACGTACGTGAATGACCTTTTAAGTTACATTCCTGGGTCACCTGTACAAGTACAACATGTGCATGTACAATGGATACGACTATATTACTATAAGTTTGATTCCATCGCGTTCAGTTCTTTATTCTATATCATGTGTCTCACTCCCTCAGTATTTTTTGGCATCATAAAATTTCTGTTATAAAAACAACTCCAAGGCCTGAAATTTCAACAGCTCTAGGCCCTGTAGTGCACTACAAAATGGCTTACTATTTTGAAGTACAATACAACTAAGCTTGTAAGCTGGCTGAGGTCTCAGTGGCTGGAGTCCACCAAGCAATACATTGTCCACTCATCCACACTGGAGGGGAACCTTTATTCAAAGGGAACACAGAGTTGGGCAAAAAGACAATCAGAGGAAAAAGGAGTAAAAAGGATCTTTTTTTTCCTGATGGAATTTTCAAAAAGATCACAAGGAGATAGATAGATGCATGAGGAGGGTTCTTCTAACCACCAATGGGGATTGCTAAATCTTTGCAATTGCTGAGGTAAAACATATGCTGTGATTTGTGATTTTATTCCAAGAGATCAGATATGGTTCATCTTTTGGGAGTCAGAAGCATAATTCTTTTCTTTTCCTTTTCTTGTGACCATTAAGGAAAATTTTCCTTTCTCGATTATACCCGCAGAGGTCAAATAATTGGTAGATTCTAGACCACTTTCCTAGTGGACGAGACGCACTCAGAATGCCGATGTTTGAGTCCAATCGTTTGCGAACTTGCAATTTTTTGGTTCTCTATCCACCTAGTGAACGAGAAGCATAAGCTTAGTTTTTTCTTTTTTTGTGACCATTAAGGAAAATTTTTCTCTTCGATGATACCCGCGGAGGTCAAATAATTGGTAGATTCTAGACCACTCTTCCAGTGGACGAGACGCACTCAGCATGCCAATGTTTGAGTCCAATTGTTGAGAACTGCAATTTTTCGGTTCTCTATCCTACTAGTGGGACGAGAAGCATAAGCTTTGTTTTTTCTTTTCTTGTTACCATTAAGGAAAAATTTTCTCTTTCGATGATACCCATGGAGGTCAAATATTCTAGATCACTCTTCTAGTGGATGAGACACACTCAGCATGCCAATGTTTGAGTCCAATCGTTGAGAACTGCAATTTTTCGGTTCTCTATCCTCCTAGTGGGACGAGAAGCATAAGCTTTGTTTTTTCTTTTCATGTGATCATTAAGGAAAATTTTTCTCTTTCGATGATACCCGCGGCGGTCAAATAATTGGTAGATTCTAGACCACTCTCCTAGTGGATGAGACACACTCAGCATGCCAATGTTTGAGTCCAATCGTTGCGAACTGCAATTTTTCGGTTCTCTATCCTCCTAGTGTATGAGAAGCATAAGCTTTGTTTTTTCTTTTCTTGTGATCATTAAGGAAAAATTTTCTCTTTCGATGATATCCGCGGAGGTCAAATAATTAGTAGATTCTAGACCACTCTTGTAGTGGACAAGACACACTCAGCATGCCAATGTTTGAGTCCAATCCTTGCGAACTGCTATTTTTCGGTTGTCTATTCTCCTCAATACTCTTGCAGATGTGTGAAAAGGGAAAAACAACACAAAAACAAAAAAACAGAAGAGCTTATCGATTTTGTGTCGAATTAAAGTGTAGGGACATAGAACACACAGAACTGGTGACATAAGATACATGTTTACCAATTCAGTTTTTCGATCTTCCATTTCTGTTCTCACATGAAAAAAGTATCAGTGTATTCATTATACCAAACCTACGTTAGTACCATATGATATTTTCACACGCTTACCCGGTGATAAATTCTACGGTTGGGACATTCACTTTTTAGCTCACATATTTTTTGATAGTTTTTAAGGGATAAGAGATGACCGATATGATGTGTATTGAGGCAATTGATTAATTGGAAGAATCTCGTAAGTGATACAGGCCATATAATGTGTAAAAGGGTTGGTCCAATATGTTTGAAACACGAGAAATTTTTGGGTGTAAATAGGGTATACTCCATGTGGTATCCGAGCGTGCATCCGAGCCGTCCAAAAACTTCTCTTGAAACACGGGCTGCGATTTGGTCTGGTTTGTTCGGGTCAAGGCCTCAGAGTATGAAAGAGATTGTGTGGGCTTGACAGGCCGGCTTTGAAAGCCTACTACTACTTCTCTTGAAAGTCCAATTCCGCACTTATCTTAACCTTCGACTCGAGTTTCGCTTTACATTCTCGTTCTCAATTTTTATTTTTAAAAATTTTAATAATTTGAGATATTTTTGAAAAACGTTTTATTTCGTTCAAATGCACGTGGTATGCAATAAATGCTGCTCATAATGTTTGATGATATTCCATGATTAGTCCTTACCCGTTTCAATCTATAAGAGCTTGATGAGATTTTCGCTAATTTTATAATAGGAAAATTGAGCATAAAATCGATTAAGTTTTTACTTATATTCGACTAAGTTAATTTTTTACAAGAATTCTTAAAATAATATTTTAAATAAGTTAAGCGGCTCCGATTATTTGTTTGAACTTTGAGGTGGGTCCCACACAACGCGGTGTGCAAATGGTATACCCATAGAAGGACCGCTCTAAGTGTTATTTTAATTACCAAACCAAACAAAAAATTACCATTTTTTAATCATTTTTTCCCTCTTTGTCCAAAAATAAGCGGTTGTGATTATTCATGTGAATTCCGAGATGGATCCTATACAATGCAGTGTGCAAATGGTATACGCATAGAAGGACCGCTCTAGAAGCACTATTTTAATTACCAAACCAACGAACAGAAATTGCTATTTTTACATATTTTTTCCCCTTGGTCCAAAAATAGAAAAGTGGAATAACTTATGTCCTGTTGCAGAACATCTTTTTAAAAAATAAGTACTTATTTTATATTTTAAATTCAAAATAATGTAAATAAAAAATAATTTTTAATTTTTTTTGCACCGTATTAAAGATTTAATCTATCAAACAATATCTAAATTGATAGAAAAATTATTTGCGTAAGCACATAATTTTTAAACTTAAAATTACCTTATTAAAAAATAAATACTTATTTTATATTTTAAATTCAAAAATAATGTAAATAAAAAATAATTTTTTAATTTCTTTGCACCTGTATTAAAGATTTAATCTATCAAACAATATCTAAATTGATAAAAAAATTATTTGCGTAAAAACATAATTTTTAAACTTAAAATTACCTATAAAAAATAAATACTTATTTATTTCTCGGGAACTGGGCCTAATACAGAAAATAATATTGAGCTAGGGTTGATACTTGGAGATGGAAGAGAAATTTGTTCCTTCACTGAAGCCGCCTACTGTCTGATTGCGAATACAGTTCAATCTCTCTCTCTCTCTCTCTCTCCGTCCGTTTGCGTACCGCATGAATGGCCGTTTGTTGTAGAATTTACAGTTGATGTGTCATTTATAGGTCATGTATTTTCGTATTTACGGAGTAATTGATAATCTTTAATCTTGCCCCAGAAGTATTCTGTTTTATCCTTCTCTTCTAGCTTCTGTCTCGTTCGAGGGAGATACAACAGTTCTAGGTTAGGTTTTTAGTCAAGGTTTCGTAGCCATAAACCCTAATTCTGTTCCTAAATTCATCTACTGCCCTGCCCCAGCCATGAATCTTAAGCACTTGTTTTCCAGACAGACAATCAGCTACATTTCAAGATTCAATGGTAGAGTTAAATCTCCAAACCCTTGTATTTACGAAAACTTATCGACTGTTACTTCCCCCCTTTTCATCTATTCACCACCCAATCAATACCCTACTACTCCCTCCCAAAACCCTAAATTTGGAAAACTAAATTCGCCATTCATTAGATGCATCCATTCTAGCCAAGAATCAAAACTGCGTGACTTGGGTAGTGATCCTGAGATTGATATGGAAGAATCTGAGGAGGATGGGGACATGACCGAGTTTCTGTCCCGATTCGTGTGGATAATGCGACGTAAGCTATCCGAAGTGTACCCTGACTGTGACAAGAATACGATTGAGGGCATGCTTTTGATTATTGTTGGGAAGGTTGTGTCGGAAATGGAGAAAGGTGGGCTTGAGCAGATGCTTGACGCAGCGGTGGCCACCCCATCAAATGATTTCAGCGAGGATCTGTGGAAAACTGTGTGGGAGGTTAGCAGTGAAGTGCTGGATGATATGCAGAAGGCGATGAAGAAGGAGAAAATGAAAGTGTTTCTTCAATCCGAAGAGGTGAAGAAAATGTATAGATTCGCAGGTGAGGTGGGTATTCGTGGGGAAATGTTGAGGGAGTTGCGGTTCAAGTGGGCTCGCGAGAAGATGGAGGAGAGTGAGTTTTACCAGAGTTTGGAGTGTCTCCGTGAGGAAGAAGCTCAGGCGGAAAAAGAGGAGGATGAAACAACTTATAACAAATCCGAAGTCGTGAGTGAAGAGGCTGTTGGGAACGATTTTTTCATGGACAAAGCGAAATCTAAGGTTATTTCTCTCCCCAAGAGACATGGGAAGATAAAATACAAAATTTATGGTCTTGATCTCTCTGACCCAAAATGGGCTGAAGTGGCTGATAAGATTCATGAGACTGGGGACATTTTTTGGCCTCAGGAGCCTAAACCAGTTTCTGGGAAATGTAAACTTGTTACTGAAAGAATCCTGTCATTGAAAGAAGAAGATAACCCTTCTCCAGTTTTGGCTGAATGGGTAGAGCTTCTACAGCCTAACCGGATCGATTGGATTACTTTGCTTGATAGATTGAAAGATAAAAACAGCCGGTTATATTTTAAGGTTTGTTCTTATTCTATTCGCACCTTTATCTGGTAGCCAAGCGACATATGGTTCTGATTTATACCTTGACAAGTGCATCACTTGTATGTTAGTTGTACTTACTTGAAAGTCATATCATACAAGTTACACAGGCAAAAATATGAAATCAAATTTCTTTTTAATCAGGTTGTGTTTTTGCAAGCATATACACTGATGCTCGTGGCATCCTCACGCAAAGTTTTTGAGTAAAATTTGGTATAGTTTTTTTGTTTCCCGTACGGTGAAGGAACTGTCAGTTGTTCATTCCAAAATTGCCTATTATGCTTGTTCTATATGATGATACCTAGGCTAACTTGTAGTATAGGTATCATCCGCTTGTCCAGAAATTGAATTTAACTGTAATTTTTTCATGCCATGTGAATTCAAGTTTTCCTTTTCTTCTCCATGATGGCAGACTTGATTGCATTGCCTCACCAAACTCAAGAAATTAACTTTTTGCATTGGTTTATTTTTGGCATGTCCTTTCTTTTTCTTTTTTGTTTGTTAGTTTTTACGTATAGTCTTCCTCTTGCATAAGGCTTGTCATTCATACGATCTTGCATGCAGTGGCTGTGCAACCATAGGCATCATATGCTATTTAAACCTGAATTCTCGTGAAGAGTTCAAGTACTTGTTTTTTGAGTTCTATCTTAGCATGATGGGTTTCAAATGATATATATCTAGGTTGCAGAACTTGTTCTAGGAGAAGAGTCTTTTCAAACCAACATTCGTGACTATTCAAAGCTTATTGAAGCCCATGCTCAAGAGAACCGTTTAGATGACGCGGAGAGGATTCTGAAGAAGATGAATGAAAATGGCATCCTACCCGACATTCTTACATTCACCATATTGGTCCACACGTACAGCAAGGCAGGTAACCTTGAAAAGGCAAAAGATGCATTTGAAAACCTAAGGAGTGTAGGGCTTTCAACCAGACATGAGGATATACAACTCTATGATCATGGCATACGTAAATTCTGGTGAACCCAAGTTGGGTGAGTCCCTGATGAGAGAGATGGAGGCAAGGGACATGAAACCCACAAAGGAGATTTACATGGCCTTGCTCCGTTCGTTTGCCCAGCGGGGCGACTTTGGTGGGGCCCAACGAATTGCCACGACGATGCAATTTGCAGGGTTCCAACCTACTTTGGAGTCTTGTACGTTGCTTGTGGAGGCATTTGGGCAATTTGGCGACCCGGATCAGGCAAGAAGCAATTTCGACTACATTATTAAAGTTGGACTCAGGCCTGATGATAGGTGTGTTGCTAGTATGATTGTAGCTTACAGGAAGAATAATTTATTGGACGAGGCGCTGAATCTCCTGCTGGAAATGGAGAAAGATGGGTTTGAGCCTGGGGTTTCTACTTACAGTGTTCTAGTGGATTGGTTGGGTAAACTGCAACTGGTTGATGAAGCTGAGCACTTTTTGGGCAAAATTGATGAGGTAGGGGAGTCTCCTCCCCTTAAGGTCCATGTAAGCCTTTGTGATATGTACTTAAAGGCTGGAGCTGAGAAAAAGGCACTTCAGGCCTTGGGTGTTGTGGAGGCCAAGAAGGAGCAGTTGGGAGCACAGGATTTTGAGAGGATTATTAAGAGTCTTATAGAGGGTGGGTTTGCCCAGGATGCTACAAGGATACGTGGCCTGATGGAGGCCCAAGGGTTTGTAGTTTCAGAACCACTTAGGGTAGCATTGATGGCATTGGAATCAATTAAGTACAAGCCTGATTTATCCCATAACTTTGGCCGCAAGAGACCAATAATGAGGTAGTCTTTTTATTTGTTAGCTATCAAGAAATAAGGAAGTGAGGTAGTCTTTTCAGTCCATTGAGGAATGCACTTCTGAACACAGAATGGCAGGGGAATGAACCTAAAACTACGAGGGAGTGAATTGAGCTCATTGTCACATTATTATCGAAGCCTACGTATGTAGTAACTGTCGGCAGGGTTTTTGTGCCTGTAAACATGTAATTCCAATTCTGGAAATCACCATGTATTGAAGGCCTCGTGTGAACGGAGAGTGGTATGTTGCTTAGTTTGAACCTGCCAAATATGCAAGGTAGTCTTCTTTTCAGTAGAGGTAACCTTGGCTTGCAGAATGTGTTCTTTTTTTTTCTTCAAATATGAATCCAAATTTGAAACTCAAGGTTGTTGATGCACTGCACGTTCTATTTACTTCTTAACCATCTTGGCGTTTAAAATGTCGTCATTCATTTGCTTCATTGTCATTAATGTTTAGACTTTTTATCTCCTTCTAATGAGTAGTTTGTTAAGGCTTTGATGGTTAATATCAGTGTTCTAAAAGGCGGCCTGCCTAGGCCGATTAGTCCCCGCCTAGGCGCTAGGCGGTGGTCTGACGCCTAGATTAGATAGCCGACTAGTTGGGCGCCTAGTCCCCGCCAAGGCGCTAGGCTCCCCTTTTCCTGCCTGACTAGCGCCTAGCGAGTTTTAGAACATTGGTTAATATAATCAGTGGTGTGGGATTTCGTACACTAACGGTCTTTTGGTGGTTGAAATCTAGGCTGCCCGTATTACAGATCAGATTCGATGAGCTATACCTGGCTAGTAGTTTTATTTTCCAACACAAGAAGGGAAATTCCATGTGATTGGATTTGCTTTTGTTTCATTTTGTAGAAGTAGATGAGTGTGCACTCCAATTTCATATTTTGCACTGTTTCTGCAGTTTCCGTTATTGGAATTTGCTTTCATAATTCTCCAGTGTTGAAACATTAAGTTTTGGAGGCATTAATTAACCAGCATTTGCAATAACAGCCGTGTGCAGAGAAACGAAATCGAGTCTTCTAATAAGTGAATTCCATGCAATACCTTTTTGCTTCCAACAGCTGGTCAATACCATTTTGCTTTCTGCGAGTATTGTGTTCAAGATTTAGACTTGGGTGATAAGCAATTATTTCGACCCATATGTTTTTGTTTTTAACGGAAACATATACATCCATGTTTTCCTTTTTTGCATCTCATGGGGGATTTTGTGTATACAAGATGATGTCTGATGGAGTCTTCACATTTTAGTAGTATTCTCCCTTGATGAACTCATTTAGTCTCTTCACTTCCCCACTTTGCTGCTCTACCACTGCCCGGACAACATCTACGATAGATATCATTCCAACAATCTTTCCATCGACTACTGGAACATGCCGTATGTGATTCTCTGTGAACATGAAGAATTGTTCTTATTCCCCTGCCATAAACTTGCTTCCATGGAATTGAATAAAGGTCATGACTTTTGTTTCATGGTTATTTGTTTTTGAGGATAAAAAATAAAGAAGGCAATTTACCTGTCATGAGATGCATTGCATGAAGAATGTTTGTATCGGATGTCACCGTTATCAACTTGTTCTGTTTAGTATCAGAGGATGTGAAGTAAGGCCAAAGATTCTAGTGTTTTTCCTTAATAAAATAGATGTCTTAGGGTGGCAGAAATTACCTGATCAGTCATGATTTCCGCAACTCTTGTGTATTTAGAAGGTCTATCCTGTGCAATTACCTTCCTCAGGTAGTCTGCTATTTCATTCATTTCATCAACAATTATCACATTAGCTTCAAGCCTTCAATCGTAATTATTAGCATTTGAAAAAAGGTTTAGAGAGTAGGATACTTCTATTGCTTGGATGTTGTGTTTGTATGTATCCCTCGTTCTATGGGTGAGAAATTACCTCTTTCTGTGATGATTCCTGCAATTTGTTGTTGCTCTCCTGGCTTCAGAACGACTAAGGATCCAACATTATTTTGGGCCATCTGCAGTTTTGTCATGGCCATTTTGAACGATGGGGTTAAATTGAGTCAATTGACTTTTGCACACTTTTTAAGCCACAGGTACTCTGTTTTTCTTGCCTTTTATTCACTTGAATTGACAATATTCCCCGTTTATTTGTAAATTCGAATGAACAGGTAATGTTACAACAGGCAATGTTGTTACTTAAATAGTTCAAAATGATTTACCCTTGAATTGAAGTTCAGTAAATTCGTTCCTACAGTCTCATGTGTTCATGTTGTAGGAACATACTTGTTTTACAGCATCGTGGATAGTGTCGTCAGTGCGACACCATAGCCAAGATCCCACTTTTTCTTCTCCCTTTGTCATCAATACTTCTGCAACCGTTGTGTTTTCTAAGCCCTTTTCCTGTGAAGCTGGAGAGGAGGCAACACGTCTACAACGGTTGAAGACATTCTTCATACCATCCGTGTCCCTCCCAAGCGATTGCTGCAGAATTTCTTGGCAAGATCGTACTGCCTGAACAAGTCGTTGCATTTTGACCCTGGTAATGGCATGGATTCGAGGGGGTAAAGTTTAATTGAAAAGTTGCGATTTGGAAAAGTTACGGAAAACAGAGAGCGATGAATTAGTACTTGACAATACCTTTTGTAACCAGGTTAGATAGGTTGAGATTGAGCTGAATGGAAGCTTCCCTGCAGCTGAAGATATGTAGTTGCCATTGGGGTGGCAATTGAAATGAGACCTGGAAGAATATCTTGCCTCTATTGCTTGCTTGTTGAAATGTGTTTTGTGATGTTCTTTTCTTGTGTAGTTTTGGTCTTTCTATGGGGATATAGTTTGCTTCTCTGGGTAGGCATAGATTTGGAAAAGAAGCTTTCACAGATCGATATGGTATCTTATTGGATGTGTTGAAGGTTTCATGGGACGTAAAAGAATTGGCCGTTTGATTAGCAAGAGAATAACGAAAAGTAATGGAAAAAAGGTAGTAAAAAGTTTTAGCCTTTATGTATTATTGGATTAGAAAGAGAACGAAAGAAAGTGCAATAAACTAAAAATACATGCATAACCCATGCATCAAAAATTGTTCTCTTCTTTCCTGCGAAAAATATTACTCCGTATGAGTTGAAATGTAGAACTAGAGCATGAAATATACTTGGATTTCGAAAGAGATTTCTCCATACTTGAAACAGTGTCCAAAGGTTCAAATTCGAGTTCAACCAAAAAAAACAATGGTCGAAATTTACAAACTACTGTATCATGTTTCACGTGCTAATGTAAATTGCAATACAATTAATCTGCACGGTCAGGCAAGCATAAGCAGCTTGGTATGCCTTTTAACCAAAACTACTCACTGATTCCATACCGGTGCCAGATCGACAATATCAGTGGTTTTGTACCCGATCAAACAATATCAAATCAAACCAAATGATATTAAAGACCCATTTGATTCGCACTAATAATTAAGAGGTGCATAATCCCATAAAGGAGATAAGGTAATCTTGTTGGACTGATGGAGAAATTTCTATCGGATACGCAGCCTAATCTGCAAATTCGGACACCCATTATCAGAAAAGAAAAAGGAAAATGGAAACCCATTAGCCGAGGAATCCCAAAGCAATCAGTGAAGAAGAATCGAAAGCAATCCCTCGACAAAAGTTTCGTTCCCAAGAGGGAAAGAAGCTTTGCCTAACAAGTTTTAGATAAAAAGCAATCAGTGAATTGAAGGAGAAAACACGAGTAAACTCCCGATTGCAATCCAAGGTATCAAAAAACCAAACAAAAATATATAAACGCTTGCCTTTGGTCAAAATCTTCCATATGATCACCCCTCTGCCCCATTAAATCTACTTCATCCATTTCTTCCACCAGTTTAACCTGTCTGTATCCCCTATGGCAGAAAAAAGGCGGAGCTCACGCTTTCGGACTCCCCACCTGGCTACAATCAAAACCAACATCGGCTGAAAGACCAACAAGGCGTCCAGGGGTGGCTCCGCCACAAGCCCCTCCTTCTCCACCAGGTCAAACATCACCCGAGGCTCAACCATCTCCACCATCAACTGAACGCACTCGATCCAGAGTGACTCCTAAACCAGTGTCACCACCATCTCGTGCATCAGCCCAACCCCAAGATGCATCTCCACCATCAACTGAACGCACTCGATCCAGAGTGACTCCTAAACCAGTGTCACCACCATCTCGTGCATCAGCCCAACCCCAAGATGCATCGCAAGACACGTCACCATCCAGTGAGGCAGCAGAATCCCAATCTGCCGCTCAACCTCCTTCACCGTCTCGATCACCCCCTCAACTCCAGGCTGAGACTCAACAACCATCACAAGCGGACCCACAAACTCAATCCCCACCACCCAACTTGGCCTCTCAGCCTTCAGTCCAAACATCTTCACTGCCACCACCTTCTCCATCTCTCACAGCCACTAAAGCACAATCATCACCAGGAGAAGCAGTCACCCAGCCCCCTCTTCCATCGGAAAATTTACAACCCATGACTCGCCCATTACCCTTTCCACCTTCCACTGAGCCCATCTCATCTGTGTCTGAACAAGAACCGAAGCCAGCTAAGTCTGAACCACAATCACAAGAGCTGCAGCCGAAGGCAGAAACAGCATCTGAGAATGTTCTAAATGCTCAGAACCAAACACAGAGCCAAATGATCCTTTCAGCCCAATGAAATGCCAGCAGAACATTCGGAAGCATCAGTGCGTGTAACAGAACCACCACTAACATCCACAACAGCTGAGGATCTCCCTGTCCTCACCCAGAAATCAGATTCTTCTAGTGTGAGTTCTGAAACTAAGTCCCTTCCAGAATCAGATGGACATCCAGGACAAGATATAGAAGGAAAGGAAATACTGCAGAAAGATGGAAGCAAAGAGAAGATCACTGGTGTCACTGAGATTCTCAGTGCAGCACCGCGATCAGGAAGTAGCAACCCAACAAAAGCAGCTGGAGAAAGAAGAGATTATCGGCAAACAGGAGACACCATCGAACTCCAGCTCCCATGGAAAAGAGGACCAAACTGTGATTTTAAATTTGAGGGACAAAGCCACAGTGAGTGAATCTCGCCATGAGCCCAACATATCAAACGGGGAAAAAGCCCCACTGCGGAAAGAGATTAGGGACGACATTTCCAAGTTCCTTCATGGGATGGCTACACATCAACAAAAGCTTCCATTGGGTGAGAGGCCAGCTGTTGTTGTAACCCTAGCTGGTGAAAACAGAGGAGCATCAATGCAACTAGGTTCAGAGTCGGCGAAAAGAGAAGAGACAGTCCACATCCACCGAGGCTATAAGATCAACCCAGACGAAAGCAGCACTGATGGAGAGATGATCTCCGAGGGAAGGAGGTCACAAGATTCAAATACTGGAGAAGACGAGGAATCAAAGGCATACATAAACAGCAATGTGCAGGGTGTCAACAACTCCATTATGTTTAACTGTTCAATTAAAGAAGGGGATCCTGGCAGTACAACTGGCTCTTACCCACGAACTGACAGAACCTTTCAAGCCAAATAGCAATAGAAGTATGGAGTCCCCTGAGACTCGTAAGGCTGGAGTCATTGTTACAACTGCGCACAAGCTCACTTATGAGCCCACAGTTAGAAGAAGGATGCCTGAGAGGACTTTTCTTGGAGCCAAGCAACTCGGACCCAAATAACCCTGAAAAGCCAAGGCGTCATGGTTGCCGATATGCCTGCAAGGGGAAGAGCAAAGATAATGAGACAGATGTCCTCTAACCAATTAGATTGCATTAATAATTGCATTTTAATCGACGGATGTTAGTGTTTGTGTACATATTGTGGAACAATGTTTATAATAAATTCATAATAAGGATGCTACATCATCCACATTATAGTCTAGTAGTATCTTACTGTCGCAAATACTATGGTACTTGTTACAGTTTGCATTGAATGTCAACCTTTTCAATACATAAGGATTCACAAATAAGACCTAATGTGAATCTCTTTGCAGCTAGGAGATTATCTGAATTCCGGCAAAACTAGAAATAAAAAAACTCCAAAAAGTGTTACAGTTACTAGCTCCAGAGAACAGATGCAAAACTGCCATTTGGCAGATTACATGATTTTACATTGAAACTCAATAAGCAGCTCACTGCAATTACATAAACAAATGCCAACACTAACAAAGGTACTGATGGAAAAGAAACAACACCAAGGAACTTCCTTTGAAGACAATATATACAACCATCTTCTACAGAACCAAAGCACAAGCAAGGCCACCGTAGGATTTGCACTATGATTATTCGCATGCCGGTTTGGTGTCAAAGCTGCTTAAACAGATTGCAAAAGCTTGGAAGGCGGAGAGGGGATAGCAGTAATCCATGGTAAAAATGTCTTTCCCTATCTTTCCAAACTGCAATATTACTTTCTCTTGTTCTGCAGCTGGAACATTGTGGCATGGTTCAACAGCTGCCACCAGCTGAAAATTCTTCACAGAAGCCACTGTGACACGTCCTTTGAAATTAAGGCACCAACACTGCAACTGTTCATGCCATCTAGGAGCTTTGTTTTTCAACATCAGTGGGTCTCTTGCATCATGGACTGATTCAAGTGGCTCGGAAGGACTACTGGAGCCAAATTTTAAGACTTCTTTCCCTTTTGCAGAGAAAAGAGAGCATCGCTCATCAACGCAACTGCGAAAGGTTGACGGAGTTGGGGCAGTTCCCCCTTCTTGAATTGCAGAGATGGGGATTGACTGCATAGCGCAAAACATTCTCCTTGGCCCTCTGGTACGAAGAAGATTGAGCTCATAAGATATTGTAGCCACATTGTGATTACCAGTTGGTACTCTAGATGATAATTGTTGTGTTGAATAGCAATTTCGAAGTGATCGACCCTTAGATTGGATTGCATGGTCACATGGAGGCTGGCAGTCATAAATACTGAACTTGGTCCCAAGTAAATTTGACCTGTTCAAGATGTTACACCATTAATTACTTGAAAAAATAAATTAAATGATGCAAAGAAAATGATATGGATCTTAAGAGCAACCTCAATTTCCCAATATATGTATCACTAGTTTTAGAGAAATCCTCAGCTCCCAAGGATATTACAAAATTTGTGCTTGTTGTCCTTCTAATCTTTCTTGCTGCCAGCAACAGTTTGCTGAAATCCCCGGACAGTGCTGCAAGTAAAAACAAAATCATCCGCAGGAGGCACCTTATGTGAGCCTTCTAATGGTACAAAGTTTTGACAAGGAAATTTAGGTAGATTATTGCAGAGAAAAAAAAATTCCAGCATTATTCATCCTGCCGCTAATTTGAACCAGGTATCAGAAGTTCTCAAAACCAAATTGAAAAGGGAATGCACATGATGCAACCAGAAACTTCTAATGGTAGTATAGACACATCGAAAGCAAAATTTAAGGATAATAACAAAAAAGAAGAAGATTAAAAATGAAGTTATGTTACCATGAGATTATCTATCAAGATTAGACAGCCACAGTCAAATAACATATGTAGTTCCCAGTTTCAAACACATCACGATGTTTATTCAACCCCCAGAAGCTAACAAGAAAAGTTGAGTGATAGGAAAAAGAAAGAAAGATAGAGCATCGGATTATTTACCAGGAGTCAAGCCAAGATACAAAAGATACATTGATGTTTCCCTTTCCCTTTTTATAAAGCATTGGATTGGAGAATCTCTTGGTCCTGGCTGTATTCAAAAGTACAAGTAATCCAGATGCAAAAAAAAAAAAACATCGATTCAGTATGCAGAAAGCAGACGAATAAAAAATTAAGTATAAAAAAATAAAAAACAAAAACAAGGAGAAGGACGGGGTTAGGGAAGGGGGAAACCGGAAAGGGATTTTGAGGGTCAACCTGCTTTACCGAGATGGGGAAAGTAAGCAACCCACATTGCTCAGGAGTTCTCACGACCTCTTTCACGGTCTCCCTCCACAACCTGCAAACTGCACCACAAGCAACCACATCCCTCCGGGCGGGCCACAAGGTCTGGCTAGCTTCTAGCCGCTGGATTATGTCAAGAAGCAACTCAGGTGGCAAATTCGCCCAACGGCTCTCCTGAACCAACGATGCAGACGGAGATGGAGAACTTTCGGGGGCTATATGTGATCTTCCACGGCCATGCATACATTTCCTATCGGCACGCCTCCTTGACTTATTTTTAGAATCATCTTTCATTTCTCTAAACTTGCGAAATACACCCTTAAACGCCATTTTCATAAAACAAATTGTTCTCCCCTTGATGTTTTCCTACTGAAAATGTCGAAAAACACAATTTGTATCAAATCCACATTCTACCTATAGGTTTGACACCTAATTAGTAATTATAGAAAAACATGAACACACATTCACTTTAAAGTGACTACTGGAGAAATAAAGGCTTTATCTCTAAGAATTTCACTACAAAGAAGTGACAAGAAAATGAATGTCCGATCGATGAAGTCTTGCGCAATTATTAACGAAAAGGTTAACCTCAAAACCTAAACATTCTGGCTAATAACTTGTGATTCTAAACAACAGAAGAACATAAATAGCAATGAAAGGACTTGAACGTTGTGTGAACGGTGTTATATTATATTCCTTTTCTCCATCGAAACATTATGCTCATTAGCAAACTTGTTGACTAGATGAGACATAATCAAGGTATATCCTTCGATTTCAGGTCGAATCTCATAAATTGGGTAAAAAGAATTAGGAAAAAATAACAAGGAGAAACCTGACTCCACTAACAGAGTTTCGGAATCAAATCCTCTGTGCCTCAGTACCGGTGCATTTTCGGGTATGAAAATTTTATTACATAAAAGAACTAGCACAATCTAACGACCCAAAACATCATCTCAATGCAGAGGTACATCAGTTTCTCGGTACAAAGGATCTCAGGTGCAGAGGTTTCGACTAATCAAAACTGTGAAATTCGCCCAGAAACAATGTGCAAAAATATCCGTACGATAAAATCTCCAGTATTTCTTTTCTCGTAGTTCATCTCAATTTTCTCGAGAACCAAACGCAATTCAAAACAAAAATCAAAACACAGCGAGATTCATGTACCCGTAATTTTTTTCAAGTAAGAAATTCATTCATAATAAACATTACAACCCAGCATCTAATACAACCGAAAAATGACCTATTGAACACGTGTGAGACAAATAACACACTCCAATCAAATCAAATGAAGGACACAACAGCGATAGATTCATGTACCTGATGAGATCGCCAGGAAAAAAATCAACGAATTTTCCCCCTGAAATCTTCGAGTACTATTTCAGATTCAAGTACTATTTCAGATCCAATGCGGGATAGTGGAAACAAAAACAAGCACGTTGCAATGTCTCCGAACAACAGAACAGAAACAAAAAAGCACTCTCTCTCATCTCTCTCTCTAGGACCGAAATGCGGGGGGATCCGGTGGCCGAAGCACTCCGAAGAAATCAATTTTCAGAATAATAATCGGAATAAACGAATCCCGTTCAATTTGTTTTTGGTTTTTTTTGTTTTCTTTTTCGCAACCTTTTTCCGATGTCTCGGACGAAACAAAAGGACCCCTTTTTTTCCCAGATCAGATAAAAATCAGGGGCGAAAACCTAGAAAATGCAGACCATATGCGCGCTCTCTCTCTCTCTCTCTCTCTCTCTCTCTCTATGATGTTTTGTTTATTCCGAAAAACTATGGCTACGGAGGACCGCCGGCGGTGCTGCTAGCGCCCGCCTCTCATTTCTTCGTCGCTGTCGTCGTAGTGGCCGCCACCTGTGGCAACGAACGAGGCCTCGACCACAAGCTTTTTTTCGGATCCCAACCCACTGCTCCTCTCTCATCTTTTCAAAAGTTTATTGGGGAAATTGCACTTTCTCCCCTGAGGTTTCTCGTTAATGCATAGATCTCCCCTGGAGTATTATATTAACATTCTCTGCTTTTCAAAGTATTGTTTAAACAAGTACTCATGGATTCCCCTCCTGTTGAGTTGGCACTGACGTCATTAGTTTTTTCTTTTTTTTATAACCGGTTGTTTGGACCAGTTTGCGTATGTGGGTGCGCAAGGCACGAGCACGAACACGAAAGTTTCTTTGAAACAAATTTCAACCTACTAAAATTTGCAAGAACGAGGAATTGAAAGTGCGAGCGTAAAGCGAGATATTGAGAGCGAGAGGCACGTGATTTTTTTGGAAAACTGTGTGACTAAGCTTTGGACACATAGAGCCGTTGGTATGCACGTGCTTGATGAAAGCGGGATCCTATACAACACTAATGCACTACATGATTTTGTAGTGCACTCCATGAGGTCCATCTCAAGTTTGACATTGATCAAATCCGAACTGTTGAATCTATTGTATCCGTTGAACGAATCATTCATAATTCGTCACGTTTATCGGACTTCATAGCAACAAGATGAAATTAAACCCCATTGCTTTTAGGAAAATGAACGGCCATTATGATTCAAAAATAAACTATAGGATTAGTATTATAAATCCGTATTGTGGTTGAAGATTTAAAAAGTACAATTAATTTGATTTTTCAGCATGTAAGATCGATGTATCTAAAAAAAGGAACAATTTAAATCATAACGATAAGTTCTAGTTGGGCTTCTATTCATCTTATGAAAGGTGTACATTTGGATGATAATTTTGCGAAGGAAAAAAATGAATAATACTAATATAATTAACAATAACAACATAAACTAGCTAAAATTCGTTCTTTATTTTTCTTGTTATTGTTTTAATCTTGGTACATATCTTCACAAAACTACTCTAATTTCAAACGCATCCTTTTTGTTGATAATTTAGTTGTTCAAGCTAGCTTAATGCGCGTCTCAATTAATTCCGAAAGACCAAACCGATCATCCACTTGTGTAGGCCTCAATTAATGTCAGAGCAAATGCCATGTATATAGCCTGACTTAAAAAGAGTTGATAGTATCTAAAAATTTTGAACTTAAGATTTAAAAAATCAATGTCTTGACCACCGGCCCAATCCTTGTCCTTGGAATTCTAACTCAAAAGGCATCTTAGTATGGAGTGTGCAAGTAGCACTAACTTTGGTACCTGACTAACTGTGGCCTACACAAAAGGGCATAGGGCATGCCTTTTCCATTTTCTTGCTTGGGGACACTCACTCTGGGGTGATAGTGTCACATGTTCTGGTTTAAAATGGTTTATTTAAGACCAAAGCACCAGTACTCTCTCCCAACATTGTGGAAAAAGTTGGATCTTCCAAAAGTTGGCAGAGGGACCTCTCCAAGAACCACATGCATGACCAATGGGCTTCTGTTAACTCCAGTCCTCGCCATGTGGGAGGTCAAAGTTCGGACCCATCGTGAGCGTCTGATATTCAGAATTATGGATAGCTTCTGAAATTTCTAGACTAACATAATAATATCCCGTTGATATATACGATATTGGAAAAGAAAAAAAAAAAAAACATGCATGCGTATGGGTTAAATGGGCTAAGGAAACAAGAGTTCAGTTCATGCACCTATGTAAATAGACATGTTCAGAATATTTCAATGGGGTATGCAAACTGGCTATTTTGTCTATATAGAATCAATTTTGCAGAATGCTTTATATAATACTGCAAACTTATCTGCTTGCAGGTTTCAAAACAATGTTTTTCTCTGAACTTTTGTGTGCACAATCTTGAAAAGATCGATGAGTGAAGATCATTGATTAATAATTAAGACATTTCCAAGAACTTGAAAATTATTTTTTATAAATAAGTCTAGAATATTAAACAATGCTTATTTCACCACAGTTTTTTTTTTTTTTTTTCAATTGTACGTGATTTGCAAAGTTGATTTCGTTCTTTCCTTATTGATTGTTATACTCCTCTCATTTTGGCAATTGTTTTACCAAGCCTTATGGTGGTGGTAGAACGAGTCACGAGGATCAATTTTTAGAACTGAATCCATGGCGGTTCTAGAATTTCTTATGAGGGTGGTCATTAAATAACTTAAGGTGGACAAATTCGATTAAAAAGTCCAACATAATGTGTTTTTGTTCATCACCTAGCCTTATATGGTTGGAAATGTTTAACTCTTCCTAATTATAAAAATAAAATAAAATGAAATTGGAGACTTTCAATTAAGGGAGACATGTGTTTTTGTTTAGTGCAAGAACAAAACAATACTATTTCACAATATAACTTTAGAAATTGGCTAAAAACATTATTTATATGCATAATAAGATAGCAAGAACCAAGGGCAACTTGGTAAAAAATCAACCATAATTCATTTTGATCACTTCAACCAAAACACTACTTCTATTACAACACGCACGTCGCATGTATCTTCCAAATACTCTATCAGATTCAAAATACATTCCGGCTATATATAATCCAAAAAGTCAAAAATGCAAAAAACAAAATGCAAAAAGCCAAAAAAAATGGGGCTCCGAAACATAAGGCAAGATCCTCTTTGCCAAAAACTCCTGTGCCTCAGTGCCGAGCGATTTTTTCCGGCCGTTGGATTTAAAACGTAAAAAAAAATCACACAATCTAACGGATGAAAAATCTCTCGACGCAAAGACAGAGAGATTTTTACCTTTTCGAAATAGAAAAGATTGGAGCCCCCAAACACCTCCTACTTCTCTCAAACCATGTCAGATGTGAAGTTGTGGACAATCATTTTAGAAGAGACTATTCAACGCTTCTAGAGCTACACTTGATCTCTCCACCAAATATTGAAGTGAAATCCACACACTTTTGGAATGGGAGGAGCCCTTGGAATAATGCTTGATGTTGCAATGTCAAATTAATTTAGACACACTAAGGCCCAGTTCTGCTAAAAAGTACTTAAAAAATAATAAGTTCTGTTAAAAGTACTTAAAAAATAATAAGAATCTTAACCGAACGGAGCCTAAATAACTTTTTTCCATTTTCGCGAATCAGTACGTGGATCCTGTTTAAAAAAAGCACTTCTTTGGTATCGATCTCTTGACGTTGCAATGTCAAATTAAGATACCTAGCTAACCACCTGTAACTGGGGCCACACCCCAAATTAAAAGTTGATTTTCCCAGGTAAATTAAGCACGAAACCACGAGTGGTGTCCTTGGCGCAAAATAGGATTGTTTCCTTTCCTTTCATCTTTTCTCTTCGTCGTCTTCTTTTTTTGTGTCGCAGTGATTGGCTACGGAGAAATTTTTTAGTGTCGAGCGGGTATCACGTGGTGCCCGCTCAGCACATTTGGGCCGTTCATTTCGGTTTTAGATGGCTTGAATTTGAAGAGAGAAAGAGGAGAGAGAGTGGTGGAGTGAGAGGAGAGAGAGTGTTTCAATCTGAGCCATCCAAAAATGTGTTGGACTGCCTAGATGTGGATGCTCGGCACCATATTGGCCGGTGACGTGGTGCCCACCCGGCTCCCAAAAATTTCTCCAACTGGCAAAGAGGTGGGGTTGCGTTGGAATGATACATGCAAAAGGTAAAACATTCCATGCGGCTCTTTTCTTGTATAAGGTTGTGGAGGGCCAATTAAGCCCTTATCGGGCCGAAACCAGAAGGACAGCTCAGAGCATGCATTGCTCGGAATGGGTTATGGAGCGTTCGGCCTTCAGCCCAACGCCCATCCCGTCAGCTTGGTGTCACGTGGATGCCATAGCGGCATTGCTCGGCACCGTGGCGCGATACTGAGGGAGCGCTCATGTATGGCTTCTTGAAAGGTTCCTGAGACCGTTACATTATTGACGTCCTGCTCCTCGCACAATGTGGAATGCGCAATAGGCCGTTAGGAGGGCACGAGACTCGCACGATTGGGTTGGAGGGCAAGTCACTATCTATGTACCAAGTGCACAATGGAACTCTAAAAAGGTACGCTACAAATATATACTTCAAATATGTACTTCGTCTTTCGTAACTTCTCAAGGTGAGACTAATATTTCTAGCATCGAAGTGCTCTCTGACTAATTTCCGACCCGTTGGTGGTAATTTTGCCGTACATTTTGTAGAGTTGGAATTAGAAAACAATTGTTTGCAGATAGTTAACTTTCGCCTTTTAATATAGGTGACATCCAATTAGATGTAATTCACGTTATAGTACTCCTACATAATTTCCCAAGCATTGATATACAAAATGTTCGAATTTGACAGAGGACCAAACATCCAAATCTTGGGGTCGCTAGAAGATTTGCCTGGTCATTAACTTTAGAGTTTCTAACTTAGTCGAAATGCGCATAAGCTAATCCGGACATCCGATTATAAAAAGAGAATATTGGTATAGGGAAAAAAACACAGAGCTAGAATGGTAACAAGTAGATGCTATGCAATGTGCAAAATGCCAGGAGCTATGGAAAAGATACGAACCCAGACATGGATGTGATTGGCAACTTCAATTGGAAGATAATGTTTTTGTGTTTTGATGTCTGAAATTTCCTCCATAAATTTAGCTGGCAATACCAAAGTGTACGTGTTACATGACACATACCAAACTCAGTCCCTACCCACCCAAAAAACCATGATTACATGATTAGAAATCTGCTTTCAGTGAGTTAGTCCATTTCACTCACTCCACCAATATGGGATTTGATATGGAGGCCATTATTACACGCACCACCTCAAAATTTTATTTGGGTGGTAAATAAAGACCTCAATTTATACAACCGAGCGTAATCATAGCGCTTCATATGTTTTCATGAAACAATCCAACATTCAATCTAGGCACGCGTGCCACGATTTCTCAAAAGTGGATTAAATATCTAGAGTCATGTTTGGCACTTTGGCTGTTACGAAGGGCAAAAGTTTACGGAAAGGGGGTATATGGCAATTAAGTTTGGGGGGTCAAATGGCCCCACTTGCCAAAATTAGACCTATTGTTAAGAAATTTTCCAACTCAGTGGCGTCAAAATTGGCCCCATTTGCCAAGCACTGCTTCGGGATTCTTAGGAGCAGACTAGATGACAAACAAGTTTGGCAGAATTGCCTTGGGAATTTCGGGATCCCATTTTGTTACTGCCTAATTACAATGTAACGCCTTTGTCGCTTTCGGCTACTGTTAACTACGAAAAGACATAAGTTACTCAGTTCTCTTAGAGTGAGACGGAACGCCATTAAGCCTCACGTTTGTGGTAGTTTTCATACATTTGTTTTTTGGTCAAACGGAAAATCTTGCATCAATGTGTTAGACTGTTACAACATGCCCCAAAAACCCAAAATAATTACTTATTATCAGTGACCTACTCGGATTTAGAATTCCATACCAAAATGTTCTTTTATGGTATACATTTAACTTACACAAAGAAAAACATTTTCCTTTATATTTGGGCAGAGAGGAATGAAGGCCAAACTCTGGAAAAACAAGCCCTCTTATGCCACAAACAGTCCAGACCCATCCTAGATTGGCCCATTAGGTTCTCAGAACAAATTTGTAGTCTGCCAGCCTTATAGTCATCATGCTCCATCCCCTTCATAGCAGTCATTTCTTGAGCGTGACTATAAAAAGCTTGAAATCTGCAGCAAGCCCCGAAAAGGATCAAAGAGTAATTATAGCTTCTACTGCTCTACCGAGGACTAGTTGAACCAACTAGGATTCCTAGGTTAGAAGGCAAAGTTCGAAAGGACATTGATTACACGACTCGATTTTAGACCTCTTGACCATCCAAAACACCTGGGACCACTCTATTGTGGTGTATTTCAATTTGCTTGTTTCTTCTTTTTATTTTTCCAAAAGTGACCTCTTGATGAATGTATACATCTCGATGTCATGGATGATGGTAGAAGGGGCATTAAAAAATGGACCAAAAGAGACATTGGATCTTGATATGTTGTCAACATGTGTAATGGGTGGAGACAACATGCTTTAGTTTTTTCCTAAGAGAGAATTTGTTTTTGGAGGACCCCATACCGTACGTGTAGCAATAACTTACGATGAATTCAAACGATCTTGGTCAAAGACGAAAAAATACCAAATTTTTTGGTTTGATTCTTTGATAGATTGTGATAATTAATCATTTGAGCTTCTACACTCTTGAGGTCATAATATGAATAATTTAAGAGCAACAGCTAAACTAACGGGGGAATAACAGAAATGCTAGGGGTACAACAAATCTTGTACAATAGTCGTACACAGATCCATTTTACGTCCGTCTTGGATTCCACAAAGATGATCGGAGCCGCTCATTTTGTTCAAAATATTTTGTTTAAGATCCCTGTAAAAAATTATCTAAATCCGATATCAGTAAGTGCGTTTATGAGTCATACAACTTTGCTTCAGAATTTGGCCTGAATTTCTGAAGCAAAGTTAGACGATTCATAATAGCATTTACCGGTATCGGATTGAGATGATTTTTTATAAGGACCCTAAACAATTTATTTTGAACAAAATGAATGACTCCGATCTTCTTTATAGGATCTGAGATGGACACAAAATGGATCTGTACACGGCTACTGTTACGGACCTTGTTGTACCCTGTAGCACTACTGGGGGAATAAATAGTAAGAAATAGTCACGGAGCGAGTACAATCTTTCTAATTTTTTGCTAGTTACCCCAATTTGCATACAATTTTGCTACGACCACAAACATATTTATTCAAATAAATACACACTCACAATACATGTGGGATCCACAAACACTGTGCACACCTCCATTGTGTGTGGGGCCCTCATGTATTGTGAGTTCGTGGATTTATTTGTGTAAATGTGTTTGTAAATACATGTGCGAGCCACATACACTGCACACCTCCAATGTGTGTGGGCTCACACGTGTTGTGAGTGTGTGCATTTATTTGTGTAAATGTGTTTGTGGTTGTAAATTTTTTTGTTGTGTATATATAATATGTTGAGAGGGCCATGTTATAGGTTTTTCAAGCATGTATAGGCTACTTCTACCCCTTAACAACTTTGGGGTCAATAAAAAACTTGGATAAAGTAGAAGTCTTTTGGAGAATACTTATTTGGACTCTCTCATGTAACCTAAAATTTAAGGAAAAGTAAGATTCCTTTTGTACTCTCATTTGCTTTGTTCTTTCTTTATGTCTCCCTTGTAGATTTAAATTCTTTCTAGAGTTACGAATGGACCAAATCCATTGCGACTAAATACCGATTGTCAATGGAAGTTATTGAAGTTCATTATGAATCTAAATTTTTTCTCTCACAAAGTTTGGCGTCTCCGCGTTTCCAAAATCCTGACTCTACCCTTTGGTTAGAAAGAAATATTAACTAGTACTACGAGAGCCAATGCAATCCATTTCGAAGTTACCTTTGACTGCAGCCATTTACAACATATGGGGTGGAAGGAACTTACGGATTTTTCAGTAGAAAGCAATGGATGCTAGCTCGATCTCATTGTTCAAAAATCTCTAATGCAATTACAGACTTCATTTTGGCATGGAGAAAAATTAAGCCAAGTTCTGCCAACAGGAACACTTGCAGCCTTTGGAATGTGCCTGGCTAGCTCATAGTAATCTTGAGCCTCCCCAATTGTGATTTTGGGTTGCCAAGAGAATTTTGGCCCAACGGCATTAAAGGTGCACATAGGTGCCACAAGAAATGAGATTATGAGTTCAACTCATTTTTCAAGATAATTAATCCAACTAATCCAAGAATACTAATTCTCACCAATTAAAAAAAATAAAATTCTGTTAAGTTTGTTAGCCTTGCTCTAGTGGGCTACTCTTTGTTTTCTTGTTTCTTGTGTTCGTAGTTTTGCTTTTGGTAGCTAGGGCTTGTGTAGCTTCTGATTTGTTGGATGTTCTAAGGGCCCGATTAGATGCTGTATGGATTTTGTTTTATACCGTAGATATTGTAGTATACTTGTATGCTTTTATTTTGAACACCAGTTACGTGTGTACTCTGGCTCTACCATTGCACCCAAATTGCCCAAATGAAACAAGTTATAGAAACAAGAACTTGACCTCTTATAAAAGAATTTAAAAAAGAAAAAAGAAGAAGAAGAACCCTCTATGGTTTTATTAGATTAACTAAATCAAGTTGCCCTGCTCAACCTCTTTTAACAATAAACTTGACCCCTGATTCTTATTATTATAGATTCCTATAGCAAAAGAAGTAAAATCTTCTTAGTACTCTACAAATAATTAACAATTCTTGTACAACTACGAATACTTACACAAATTCTTATACAAACACATTCATATTTACATGGGGACCCATAAACACTACATATTTAGTGTGTGTGAAACCCACAAATAAATATCAATATATGTATTTGTTTGTGTATTGAGTTTGTGATCGTAGACTTTGTGAATAATGAAAGGTCATAACTCATAACCAAGAAAGAGTATTACCTTCTCAATTCCTTGAACATATTCAATTAAGAGAACAAACCTTGATAATGAAAATGCTATGGGAACCGACCATAACAGCATTGACTGTCATGCGGGGCTATTCGAGCCGTTTAATTAATAACTTGAAAAAAATTGAGTTGATCAGCTCAATCCGATGTGTAAATACTCTATTGAATTTTTTAATTTTTTGAATATGAGAATTTAGAAGAGAACAAACACCTAACTCTTTGTGTCACCACACCTACCCTTTTGGAGTTTAGGTGGTATTCCGGTTTATCCTCTTAAAAAATAAGTATTTATTTATAATTTTTTAAATTTAAAAATAATAGACTTACTGAAATAAAAAAATATACAATATATATTTTGTTTGATAGATTTCAATAAGATCGATCAAATCTTGTAAAAAAAAATTAAAAAATCATTTTTATAAATCTATTATTTTTAAATTTAAAAATATATCCTTATATTTTAAGTAATTATTTTGAAATGTGAAACGAGGACTTGGTATTTTCCAAATCTTGACTGCATGACGAGCTCCGGATAAATTGAGCTCCTATTGGAGGCTTGGAGCTAATCATATCATGTAGTAGAAACAAAACACGCACACTCTCTCTCTCTCTCTCTCTGCCTTCAAATTTAATTCCCTGAAAATTCCAATGGGCGAGAAAAGCAAAATTCTGATCATCGGAGGAACTGGGTACATCGGGAAATTCGTAGTGGAAGCCAGTGCCAAATCCGGCCACCCAACCTTCGCTTTGGTTAGAGAAATCACAATGTCCGATCCTGTTAAGGCCAAACTCATTGATAGCTTCAAAAACTCCGGCGTCAATTTGCTCCATGTCTGTATGTCTTTCCTTCGCAGCACTCATTTACGTTTACCTTTTCGCACACTAGGGCTTGGCTGAGATTGGACTAAGTTACGCCAAGTTTACTGTCTTGTCATTGTTGAATTGTTTTTAACTTCCCCGAGGTTTGATTCCTCCCCACCCTTGTTTGTATACTTGGGCCCCATTTTGTTAAACTTCTTATTTTTCTACGTACTTATTTCTCATTTTATAAGATTATATTGAATTTAAAAAATAAATACTTATTTAAAAAATAAATACTCATTTCCACTAGAGTTCACTGCGAACGTAACATCTAGTAGGGAGCAAACTGTTAGCTCCCGGGTCTTGGTCATCAGACCAACTCCTTGGGTTGATCAATATGAGTTTGCACCTCAAACTTGGAATCCAGATTGATCATCGTTGCTTGATGCTGGGAACAGGGAGATTTGAACAACCATGAGAGTTTGGTGAAGGCCATAAAGCAGGTAGATGTGGTGATATCTACTACTGGCAAGACATCCACTGATGGATCATCACCGTTGTTAGATCAGTTCAAACTCATCGCTGCCATTAAAGAAGCTGGCAACATTAAGGTACTACTGTTGTCTTTATATGATTCTTCATGCGATCCAAAAATTAGACTTGCCACTGTTTCATTTGACGATTCAAGCAATTTATTTTGGAGTTCTTGATATGTATATTACCCATGGAGAAAAATTTCTACATGTTGATTGGGCATCAGTAGCATCACATTCGTCTAAAGGACTCGTGAGTCGAAGTCACGAATATGTTGTAATTAATACATTTCTCTATAAAATGAGTAGTTTGGATAGTTTTGCAATCACATGACATATCTGTGAGATGAGCTTCTTCATATGTCATATGCTTCCTTTATTGCCGCATTTTGTCCTCTGCTCATGGTCAAGAAAACATATCCTTTATTCACTGAACGGCTTGACTTATTCTGGTACTTATTGATTGGGATTAGAGTGAATATTATACGGCAGTTTTTGTGGGGATTTTTGGGCATTGAAATAGTTTTACATAGCTTCAACAGAGGGGACTACCAAAATGATGGTCTTCCATAGCATATTAGTATAGTCTAACAGCATGATCTTCGTATGAACCCTCATCAGTTTCGAAAGGGTGGATATTTTGCTTTATTTGCACCACAATTCTAATCATATCATTATATGGAAAACATTGCTACGATGGTTTCATTTATTTTTCCTAAAACTATCCTAAAATTGACTGTATGGTGCTATGATTTATTGGATTCTAAATAAGCAATATGGACTTTATATGCGCTCTCATAGTTTTCTTGAATTATCCAGAGGTTCTTCCCTTCAGAGTTTGGAAACGATGTGGATCGTGTCAATGCAGTCGAGCCAGCCAAAACTGCATATGCAATGAAAGCCCAACTCCGCAGGGCTATTGAGGCTGAGGGAATTCCCTACACCTTTGTGTCTTCAAACTATTTTGCCGGCTATAATCTGCCTCACTTTGGACAGCCAGAACATTCCGCTCCCCCCAGGGAGAAAGCAATCATACTTGGGGATGGAAATCCCAAAGGTACTAATCTATCTCCTTTCACTATTCTATTTTTCGTTTTCAGTGATGCACTTTTTCTCATTAATTTTCTCTGTTCAAGGAATCCGAGAATCTGATGAAATCTGTTGCGTGAACATGGTGTAAAAAGGTTTAGGGTCTTGACTTGGTTCATTTCCAGAGTGTTCTAACATCAAAAAATAGATAGTGAGGCTATTAAAATGAGAGCTAATATGTTCACTCTACCCACTTTGCTTGGCTAACTCGATGACCGAATCCATTCATTTCGTGGGGCTTGATCTTTTAATCATTCATGCGTTAACTCAGCTCAGTTGGATATTGTTAAGTTCTTGATCAAAACTTCCAATTTTTGGTCCAAAAATCTGGACCAAAATTCTGAACCAAGACTAGTGTCCTTCGATCAAACAATTACTGAGAGGGTTGACCTGATTTTTGCTCTGACTATTGAAGTATGGACCCCACACAAAGCGTGTAATATCACCCACATTTTTGGATGGGGGATCAAAAGACCACTATATGACACTAGGTGTTCCAAGCACACGTAATATATTGGTTAGGAACCAAGTATTTGGGATAGATCTGCTTCTCCGACTTCGTGTTTTTAAATGGTTGATTAACAGACGAGAGTTCAGTTAAAAAAAACAGTCCAGAGTTACTAGAGATTCTAGTCCAAGTTTCTGAGATTCAGAGACACATCTATCGTTGTCATGTGTTGTATGTTTGTGGGACACACCTAATACAGTCTGACATGTTGGATATTTTATTCAGTTGGATATTTTGTGTACTCTCTAGGACACGTTGAGAGTTGGGACACTCTGGGGACACATTGAGGACATAAAAGAAGGTTAAATGCAGATTTTAAAAGTTAGCCTAGGGTCAAAATTTCCATGGATATTCAACTCGTGATTCATGCTTATATAATAACCGTTGATGTGTATCCTCATAATGTTACTTTTATTGCATCATTTTATCTCAATTTGATGGAAATTAGGTTTTCGAGTTTTTTTATGAATTCCTATGTTGCATCTATATTGCTATTAACTGTGTTCTTGTTGTTGGAGAAATGATGTGTCCATGTGTCCGTAGACATGTTGTGACTGTGTCTTGTGTCTCTATCCGTTCTTGCTAGCCAGGTTTTTGAGTACAATGTTGAATCATGTACTTCAGAGCCACTAGTGTAGAGGAATACATTCAGGCTGAGAGTAGCTTTACACCAGGCTTGGAGATTTTCAAAAGAGGACCTTAAATCAGTAAATAAGCTAAAACAATCCGCCTGTAGACCGAAGTTTTTATGTGCATTTCATAGACAAATGCATTTCTGCGCGGATTAAAAGAGCCAAATTTTTAGTGTTCTTTTCTTTTTCTTTCCCTGGTAGGTAAAATACTACATTGATGGGTAGAATAGGAATGCAAAACATGCTGCAAGTTTCCACCGAACAAAAACCTAATTGACACAAGGCTTTTGTTTTAGTTGTTGTGTTCATGTGGCACCCATTCATTATTTTTCCTTTTTGCTTTGATCTCTATCAGTTACTTTTTAGAAACGCACAGATCACTAATGATAACACTTCAATTGTTTCGTCAACTTGGTTCATAAGAAGTCATTCACAACCCCCCCCACCCCCCCTTTTTCTGTTTTTTATCCATAGCTGTATTTGTTGCGGAGCATGATATTGGTACCTACACCATCAAAGCTGTGGATGATCCAAGAACATTGAACAAGATCCTTTACATGAGGCCTCCTAAAAACATGTACTCGCTCAATGAACTCGTTTCCTTGTGGGAGAAGAAGATTGGCAAGACCCTCGAGCGAATCTATGTCCCGGAGGATCAAGTCCTGAAGCAAATCCAAGGTCAGTTAGATAAACACAGTTTTTCTTTAGTATGTTGGCAAAGTTGTTTTCATGTATTGATTTGCTTTGGATCTTACTGTTGGTGTAGAGTCCCCGATTCCAATCAAAATTACTTTAGCAATCTGCCACTCTGTATATGTGATGGGAGACCAGATGAACTTTCAGATCGAGCCCTCGTTTGGGGTTGAGGCTTCTGAGCTTTATCCTGATGTCAAATACACCACTGTTGATGAATACCTTGATCAGTTTGTTTGAGAGATCCTAACACGAGAGTTTATATTCAAGGTGAATGTTTGGTTCAATAGCTTCTTATAAGAAGATTTGAGTTTGACGAAATGAATGGTTGTTTTCTACATAGTCATTGCTCTTCCTTCGAGAACAAGCTGTAACTGCTATTTATACGAGGGATTGTTATACATGTTTGTCTTTATCTTGACGTAGTAACCTAAAGTGTTTGAAAACTGGTTCAATCTAATTGATGCCTAAAACTCAGTACTAGTGTTTTAAGTTCCGCGTACTAAATAATAATGCGAAAGCTCATGTTGCTTCCAATGCCTTTGCGCAACCGTAAGACATGAGGACACATCAGAAATTGATTTGGCGTCAAGCAGTGCAATGCTTGTTTAGCTTATGATACACTTCTTGTGCGATAATTGTATCTCTATTGAACATGAATCGTGGCGTTTGTTGACATTCTTATAGTCCATTTGGTGAGAAAAGAAAGCCATCATGATTTCTCACCTGCATGAGAAAAGAGAGAACAAAAAGGAAAAGACAGAATTGTGTTTTCTCATCATCCTGTTTGGTTCTGTAAGAAAAGGTTGTGAGATCGGGATGTTCTTTTTCTTTCTTTTCATATTTCAATTTTCAATTGGCAATCCCAAATACCATGAAAAACATGCATGCACAAAGTTTTGTTTCCCAGAAAGAAAGGCGAGACTGGCCAGAAACAAAACTGTGGCAAGTGGTGGCTTTGTCTTAGCATTCCTGCATGGGTTGGCCTTTCCAAGTCCAAATTACACAGAAAATAGAAGGTTAAAAACACCAGGCATGAATGAATTTATACAGAAGCTTTATGTAATTTGTACAAGTTGTTCCCTATTAGTTGATATGTCGGCCTACAATATGCCTGATTCTGCCTCTTATTGGGAACTAATGCAAATTAATCATTTTGCTGTGTCTGTGAATAACATACTATGTGCAATCACGAGTGATAAGAACCCCAGTCGTCATCTGTGGTAGCCTTCTTGATTCCAAACTGCGGTGCCATTTCGGGTGCTGTTGTGGGTGCAAGAGGCAGAGGCGGTGGCTGTGGTGGTGCTGACAGTGCTGTGGCTACAAGTGCTCTTCTGGGTAACCATGTCTTTAGTCCAGCCTTTGTTCCTTCGATCATCTCACCTGCAAAAGATGAAAAAGATCCGAGTTTCCATGAGAATGACTTGAACATGAAACCCTCAAAACTCAACCACTCAGTATCGTCGACCACTCAGTATCTTATAGTACCCTCAAAATACATTGCGGGTTTTGTTGCTGAAGCTGACAAGCGAACAAGAATAGGCGTGACAATAGTGAGGAAAGCCCAAAAGAACAATATCAAAACCGCCATTCTCCCGTTCATTTTGTTGCAGAAAAAAGTACGGCTGACGATTTCGGAGTGTTCAGCTAATGGGGTTTTATGTGTTGTAACCTGAGATAGCTGGAGAGGAAGGAAGACCTCTAACAACTTAGCTGGCCATGTTATCAGAATGCAAAGCTCTATACAATCATATCTGTTGGTTATGTGTGAATAAGTATATTGCTTAGTATGATCAAAGTCAGATTATTAGGCAATGACCTTGTGAATTTTCCATTCCAGTAGTTGGAGAGTAGTTGTACCAATGTGGGATTAATTCCACCTGTCTTTACATTTTTTTCACTGCAACTTGGGTACGGTCACAGTAACTTTTCACTTTTGACTTCATCAACGGTGTTTTTTTTTTTTTTCCTACTCAAACGGGTGGGCTGAATTGAACCGGCGTGATGACCTCACGATAAACTGGGGAACTCACCCGACCTAGAATGTTCGGACTTAAGCCGTAGCTGACCCGGCCGAAGAGGAAATATTGATCCATCACCATGTCGCGGGCTCTGTCACTAGGCCCCACCGAAAATGCTAGTTACATTGGAGCCTCATTTCCCAACCATCTGGTCTTAAGTATCGAACTCAAGACTAGTGGGAGAGGAGCAACCTTATGTTACCTGCTCCAACCACTTGAACTACCACCTCCGTGGTTCATCAATGGTGTTTTGCTTAAATCGGTCAAAGCAGAAGTGGGATTTAAACCATTGGAAGCAACTGCCACTAATCACCTATAAGACACAAGAATATCCATCAAATGAACTAGACTGAATCAAAGCAGAAGTGGGATTTAAACCATTGGAAGCAACTGCCACTAATCACCTATAAGACACAAGAATATCCATCAAATGAACTAGACTGAGACCAACCCCCCCCCCCCCCCCCCCCCCCCCCAAACGGATTCGTCTGGTGGTCCAAGTTTGTAGGTGTTTGCTCTCTCCCGAGGATTAAAGTTTGAAATCTTGCAATTATCATAATTCTTGTGGGGTCAGTCCATACGGGACTTTGCCCAGCTTTAATCGGGGCTCCCAGATACTAAACAACGGAATTGGTCTTTTAGAGATTAGTCGAGGAGTACATAAGCTAACCCGTACACAAGTTACAAACGAAAGAAGAGCAACAAGAAAACACTGAGGGAATGTTGGTTGGGTTGCCAGCTAGAGACAGCTCTGAAATACCAAAAGCCAGTGCTGGATTTTATTCAGCAATCAGCAGATCTGATTCCTCTTAAATAGATTGGTTTGATGACGAAGAAGAACATTACTGATATCATGGGCAGAATCCCAAGTTTGAGAAGTTGACCAGAACTGAATCTGACTCATCCATGTGACTGAAATATCAAATATGTTAAAGTCAGCTCACTAAGGGTGGTTAAGTGCAATTAAGATGACAGTTTGGTTGGTTGGTTAAGAGGAGGTTAAAGCAGTTGAGTGGTTGATCCCAGCTTTGCTCCAGCTCAGCTTTAGTGTCCACCTCAACAATCCGTGTATCTGTTTCTCATCCTATATAGGAAAGCTTGCAGAGTTTTGTGTTTCTTCCGAGTCTTGTTTGTATAAATAGGGTAGTCCAATGCTTCGTAAAGAGAATGAAAAACAGATTAACAGGAATGAGATTTGGTTTGTTTGTTTCTCTCTCTACATTTTTATAAAATAAATATACTATAGTAACTTTAAAGAAAAGGAAAATCCTGAAGTATGGAGTTGCAATTTCTTTGGAAGTGGATCCCTGTGTGGTTTTGGGTGATTTTTCTTTTCGCTAAGCCGAGAAGGGTAGGCTGGATTGAACTAGGTAGCGCCCCCCGATCAAGTTGGGAACCCACCTAACCTAGAATGTTTGACTTAAGCCACAGCTGACCTGGCTGGAAAGGAAATATTGATCTGTAACCAGGTAGCGGGCTCCGCCACCAAGCCTTCACCAAAAGGTAAGTTAAATAGGAGCCTCTTCACTCAACCATATGGTCCCAAGTATCGAACTCAAGAATGGAAAGAGGAGCAATTTTATGTCAACTGCTCAAACCGCTTCAACTACCTCCTCGGTGTTGGCGTTGAGGCTCTTTTTTTTGGGTCCCCCCTCTTTGCAGAAATTCCCATGGCTGAATGATGAACAGCAGCAGGATATGGGTACAGGTTCGCTTGCCTGCATTCAGCATCACTTTAGGCTCCCTGGGAATTTGGATTAGTTCGCAGTACGTTGTAAAATGTTGTGGATCTTTATGGTGAAAAACATCTGTGGCGCCGTGCAGAGCGACAAGGCTATGTATGCAGTACGCCCAGTTGGTACAAGGAGTCGGGAATTTTAGATCGGGCACAAACATAACCTTCGACAAGAACCGCGCTAAGACTGTCCTCATCGTTGCCCCAAATGCTGTTGAACTTTACTGAAAACTCCTTGAGATTGCATTAAATTGGTTTCATTAGAATCTGCTTCTACTATGCAGATAAAAGATAGTCCGGCCGCCGAATTTTTCTACAGGCTAAAAGGGCTTATTTTCCGTATATTTTGTGACGGAAAATAAATCCGTTTGACCCATTTAGCCCCTCTAACAGTCTAGCTTGTAGGAAAACTCGGCCAATCTACTTCCAGAGCACGGGCTTTATGCTGGTAATAGTTACTATACAAAAGTCATAAATCTGTCGGCTGCTAGAATGGTTCGCCCAGATTTTTACATCCGTTAGTGGAACATTATCATATTCGTACGCAAAAAAACACAAGGAAGAAAGAAAAAGGAACCAGTCCCGTAAAAAGACTATGGGTGAGTTTGGCCCAACTTAGGGACTTTTTAACGAGGTCTTTTTGGTTGTTTTCTTCTAACTTATACAAAATTCGGGTCAAATTTTTACATCATATTCTTCGTCTCGATGAGAGAAATTGAAAAAATATAAAAACATAGACCAAACCGAAGTTGAAAAAAATTTATATGGGACCCGAAAAATACTCCAAAGCTATCTCTAACACGTAGTAAGAAACTAAGATATAGTAGTATACAGTCTTGCGATAAGATCAAAAGCTTCAAAATATCTAAGGCCCACCACCATCAAGACCTTTATAAAATATCTTTTTCTTTTTTCTTTTTTTTTTGATCCGTCCTTTATAAAAGATCCATTAACTACTTTCAGGATGAGCATCCAAATCTGTTTGAGTTATTTGGTTTAAAGAAATTGAAGGTTTTCGAGCCAATGGGTTCTCTAATGGGAGGTTGGGATTCACCTGTTTATGATCCTACAACTGGTAAGTAAGCTCTCACTAAAAACCATTCTTTTCTCCTCTGATCATAATGATAGTAGTATTATTAGTGTTGGAATGTGTCCCACATCGCCTAGACATGTCCCATCTATGCTAGTTATAAGGCTCCAGTTTTCCTCTTTTTAACACCCAAGTTTGAAGGAGTAGTGTGGGCTGGATTTTTCAATTTGGTATCAAAGCTTGGTTGGGCCTTTGTTTGGTGGACCGTTGTCCGGTTGACATGCCATGTGGACCGTTGTCCGGTTGCCATGTCCTGTCTATGCTCATTTCCCTCTTCCCTCTTCTTAACACCTGGGTTTCAAGGAGTAGGGTGGGTTGGACTTTTCAACCATTAGTGATTGCATGGATTCTTAGCTGAGTGTAATTTAATTTGCAGTGAAATTCCAGAGGAACAAGTCATCGACCAAAGAGGAGATTGAGGCTTACTGGAGATCAAAGAAGAAAGACGAGGAAGAACGTCCCAAAGCTATTTCTGACACGTTAATGAAGAGCGATGAGGTTCGTGATCTCTCTACTACACATAGCTTTTCTCTAGAGGGCCTTTTAATTTTGTAGTTTGTTAGCTACTTACTCTGGCTCGGCTTGTTAAAAGTTCGTTCGAGACCGGCTCGTTCTGCAAACACTTTAAGCTTGTACGTATTTCGATGGCAGTTGGCACATTTACTTACCTGAATATATATATATATTGCAGCATGAGCACATATGTGGAAGCATATAAATTGAAATATGGCTTTCTGATGTTGTTGTTATTATGCTAGGAAAGCATACTCAAGGAGCCTGAAAGAAAGATTCAGAGATCAAACTCTGTGCCTTTGTCCAGCGCAACGGATGGCCACCTGCTGGATGCGGGAACTGAAACAAGCTTGGAGAAGCTTATAACGAAAAGCGGATGGTATGTAATTGTCACAACTCTCATAGAAGTTCAATCCCGATGAAAACAAATTTAATCGAATTTTGAAGATTAATTAGCCCCTCGGATGATGTAGTCCTATGTAATATTGCTCATATCTTGTCAAACAAACCGGATCGATCGATCTCAAGGCCTTATACTATTGGTGGGTTTGCAGGTGGACTAGGTGCACCTCTGCATTTCTGAACGAGCCTCGGTAATTGTATCAGAAGGGCTTACAACGTACCTATCGCAGTTCTATTTGGCAGGAATCGCCACCCCGAAATCACGCACCGGCACTGGAATTAGTTCTACATGATTTCTGATCCAATACTAATGTAATTTGGTTGTGTATGTGTATATATATGTATGTGAGTGAAAGAAACCTGAGGAGTGAGCTCCATACTATATCACTTTAGTTGAAGAGGGGCTGTTGAATAAAACTGAAAATTAGGTATTGAAAGATGGATGCTTAATGTTTTTAAGTTGAAAAGCTATTTGATGTACATACTAAATTTGAAGCATGAATTAATTAAGTTGTTTGATATGTACGAGGAGCTGAAGTCTTTTAAATTCAGTTATTTTTCTAACTTTGCCCTTCATATAGTCATCTTTCGGTTTGTGAAAGAAGTGATTTTTGTACTACCATTTTAGTATAAGTTGATAAAAATATTTGTTGCAGTTGCGAGATTATGAGAATTTCATTTGTTTTTTGAGAATCTCAAAAAGCTACCCAAATTCAACTTTGGAATTTTTACAATTTATTACCTTTTTTAGGCTCCAGAATTTGTAGATTCTAAATATAAGTTATGTGGAATTTTCAACAAACATTCTAAATTGATTTTTAGAAGCTATATTCTAAAAAACTGTCAAAAGAATTTTTTGTAAACACCCACTAAGCAATGATCACGGAAATCGAAAAATCAATCCCAATGTGGGAGTAATTCCAATATTTTCAGAAACTTTTGGATCCAATGCCAATTGATAAATCATTCCAACGGAAATATGAGGATCAACGGTAATAACTTAATAAGACTAGTTAATCAACATAATGAGATCTTGTGTTGGTCTTCTTCCACTTTTTAGCAAGTATTCTATTCTAATAATCCAGCCCCAAAACAGAACTGATTCCAAAACAAGTGTTATATGAAAATCGCCTTCCGTCTCAGAGCAAGTATTCTCTTCTAATCTGTGTCCGTTAGCTCTCATTTCCGACACAGCACATCATACAGGACTTAAAATGATACAGGTCTTCACATGCACTGCTAGAAACTAACACTAAAGAGGAGAGGTACAAGCATAATAACCAAGAGAAAGTAAATGATTTTGAGCTTTTAAAGGTATGTTGTCCCTCTGACATACAGTACAAAAAATACTCTTGAACCAATCTTAAAGATTATTTCCAACTATGATGAAGTTGCACACAGATTAGAAGCCACGAAGGCAAGATAATTTTGCTACAGAATTTAGAGCAAAACTCATTGGGGACTTGATCTTAGCAACTAAGAATCCTGCTACAAGCCAGAATGCCTCAGTGCTTAAGATCTCGGACAAATTTCTGTACTTCCCCTGTTTTTTGATGATAATAGCACTATCAAGACTCAAATATTGATACGGTAATTAACTAACATATGATGCAATGCGAATAACCACGTGAACTCGTGTAACTTTCAACTGCAAAAACAAGAAGCAGAAGCAACCTAAACCTACCTAAACATTACATGGTAGCGCGTCGTTACACTAAATACAACTCAAAGACTATGGAGGAAAAACAAAAGCAAAAAAAAAAAATGAGTAAACCCTAAAGAGCAAGAATCCATTAACAAAAACATTGGTTGGGAACACTACCTTAGACCTGCTAGCCCCACAATTCTTACAGTTTAGACGATCCAACAGTTCGTTGCATGTGAGACACCTTGTCCTCAAATCATTTTCGCTTATCTTTAAATCAAATGTCTTAATCACCTACAAGATTATTTAAGGTAAATAAATAGAATTTGTACCTCTCCAATTGATTTTTTTTAATATGTGATCTTGTAATGCCTGTGTGCAAGATTGTAATTTCTTACCCCTGTGATTGCCTGCTCAACATTGAAAACAAAGTGCAAATGTTTTAAAAGTATTCTGAAAACCATTCTAGAATACTATACAGAGAGATGTATTTATGTATTTTCCTTATCATCTGTGTGTGAATGTATTAGGTCCTTATTTGTATTTCAGTGTAATGGGTTCTTGGGTTAGTTTTTTTTGGGTTTGCTCTCTCAAGGGTGGGTGTGGTGTATGATCTTTCTGGTTGGGGAGGGTTTTGTTTGTGGGTTTTTTTGGGTTTTGGCCATTTTTTTTAGCGTGAGGTAAGTATGTGTGGAGTCTGAGTCTTCTGTGGGAGGTGGTGTGAGTCAGTTAGTGCACAAACCTACATCCATATGAGCGTAATTTTCTTGCAGAATCTTTTTTTTACCTTGCCACCACTTTCTTTTGCTTCCCCAACATAAGTAAGTAAACCGGTATCAATTCCTGCCTACCGTCCACAACATAGGGCACAAACTTTCAACCTATTGTTAACATCATTTCATAGTTAATATAGTTTAATCTCTAAATAATAAATCTATCTCTAAACCATATATGGGCTTAAGTGGGGTGTCTTTTGTGTACATTCCATCACATTTCTTAGGTCCAGTACCATACGATTGAGTTGATATCGTAGATATTGTCAACTCTTTTGTTGCCTTGACTTTCCTTCTTTTCTATTCCGAGGTTATTTTCGAAAGCGAAAGCTGCAAAAAATCGAAGCTCAAAGAGTTCAGTGCTTCTTCATCACCTGCATCAACAATCCACAATTTTACTTTACTTACTCAAACAGATATACCAGCTTATGAGCTTACTACAACCTTCCTGCGGCTCTATAAGTCAAGGAAATTTTTTTTTTTTTCTCTATTTGATCTAAAAAAAGAAATATATACCTGCAATAAGCACAAACAAAGTACATACCTGCAATGAATTTATCATAGATTTGCAACAAACACCAAGCATCGTTTGAAGCATATTTGAGTTGTTCGTCCGTCAATGACTGGTGCAACCAGTTGTTGCTATGTGCTTCTTATCAATGCCAAGCATACTATCAAAAACCATCAAGACAGTAAATTCCAATGCACAGGTGGGCCATGGAATGACGGGCAATGTCGCTTTGAAGGTCGGGGACTGGAACGGGCAGGTGGATTTGATGGTGTATCCACTTGACGACTTTGAACTTACACTGGGTAATGAGTTCTTCGTGGCTGCAAAAGTGGCTGTGATGCTACATCTCGGTGGGATTTTGATTGCCGATGAGAAACAACCCTGCTTTGTACCGCATTGGATAGGAGAAGCCTTTGGCAGGACTTGAGGCTTATTTCTTCTTGTATTAGTGCATCTCCCTGGGTTCAACTAGGGGATTATAATGTGGTTAGATGAGCCAATGAAAGACTTTGTGATTTTGAGAGCTAGGTTGGGGTTTGTAAGGGTTTTTTAGCACTGGATTAGTGATTCGGAGTTGTTCCAGCACTGGGTCATGCGGGCAAGAGAACGAACGGGTGGCTGGCTATCGGCAATTCAAATGCAGAATTTTCTAGACTTGGGAGATCCTGGAAGAAAACAGGCTCAACAGGCTTCTCTCGTTGTTCAGATGTCCGGGATTATGGATGATAAGGCAAAAGGGAAAGTGAGGCAAATAGGAGAACCTTCAGTTTAGCGAAGTGTGAAAATGGGCAAGACTTAAAGGCGACATGGGAAACGGATGCGACTTTGTGGCAATCTGAGAAGCAAGTGCTGGAGTACTTACGAGCCTTACCGACGAGGACATTGGCCTCTTCTAGTGGGGGTGGTTTGTTAGCACCTTGATGGTCAAGGCTTGCTAAGCTTGGCTAGCGGTGGCACCTTGCACCCTAGCCAACTGGTGAAACGAAGGCATGAGGTAGGCATGTCTTTACAAGGTGACCCGATGGTGTCGGTTGGTGTTGGCACTAGTACCCTAGGCAAGTGGTAGTCGTGATGCACGTGAAGGCAATCGAGGCATGGATGCTAAATGGGAAGCAGGCTTGTGGGACAAGACAATCAAGAAAACGGCTAAATCTTGAGAGCTGGGGTTGGATTACCAAATTGGGCAGGCAGCCTTGGGTTGGATCAGGCAAAACAGTTACCGGCAGTTGCAAATCTGCACATGTTGTTGGGGCAGTGGACAGGTGTCCAAGGCAGAGCATGCAAGGGCGGTTACCAGCGGGCAGTTAGTTCCAGCAAGATGTGGATAGGTGTCTCAGCAAGGCAACAAGCAATTTCGGCAGTTTCTTATGTGCTTGGAGATTCTGGCAAAGCCAACACAGCCCTAGGGCAGTTGGGGGTGTCAACTGCAAGATCATGACCCATGATCTCATGTACTTAGTGGCCATGTTTTTATGATTGTAAGCCTATTTAGGCAAAGCATTTTCATAGCCTAAGGCAGAGGAGTGTTCTGTATAGACTCTTTAGTGTTTTCTGTGTAACTTGGTACTTAATAATGGTTGGGACGGTTCCCGTAACTCTTGTGTGTTCTAGACGTTCAAACATATCTGGTGTGTGAGTAAACACTAATTGGCTTAGACCAAGTTGTTGGCAAACTTAGTGATGTCGCGAGAAAAATTTCTAGGCGAAAACAGTCTCGTGACAGTAACTTAGGATGGTTTTTAATATTATGCTTGGCATTGATAAGAAGCACATAGCAGCGACTGGTTGCACCGGCCATTGACGGACAAACAACTCGACTATGCTGCAAAGGATGCCTAGTGTTTGTTGCAAATCTATGATAAATCCATTGCAAGTATGTACTTTGTTTGTGCTTGTATATATTTCTTTTTTAGATCAATAGAGAAAAAAACTTTATTTTCCTTGACTTGTGAAGCCGTAGGAAGGTTGTAGTAAGCTCAAAAGCCGGTATACCTTTTGAGTAAGTAAAGTAAAATTGTTGATGCAGGTGATGAAGAAGCACTCAACTCTTTGAGCTTTCGCTTTCAAAGGAACAGAAAAGAAGTAAAGACAAGGCAACAGAAGAGTCAACAATACCTACGATATCAACTCAATCGTACGATACTGGACCCAAGAAATTTGTGTGATAGAACGGTACACAAACCACACCACTTAAGTTCATACATGGTTTAGAGATAGATTGATTATTTAGAGATTAAACTATATTAACTATGAAATGATGTTAACAACAAGTTGAAAGTTTGTGCCCTATGATGTGGACGGCATGAATTGATACCGGTTTACTTGCTTATGTTGGGGAAGCAAGAGAAGGTGGTGGCAAGGAAAAAACAAAAGATTCTGCAAGAAAATTACATTCATATGGATGCAAGTTTGTACACTAACTGACTCACACCACCTACCATAGAAGACTCAGACTATACACATACTCACCTCACACTAAAAAAATGGCCAAAATCGAGAAAACCCCCAGAAACAAAACCCTCCCCACCCTCCCCAACCAGAAAGATCATACACCACCCACCCTTAAGAGAACAAACCCAAAAAAACTAACCCAAGAACCCATTACACTGAAATACAAATAAGAGCCTAATACATTTGCACAGATGATAAGGAAAATACATAAATACATCACTCTGGTAGAGTATTCTAGAATGGTTTTCATAATGCTTTTAAAACATTTGCACTTGTTTTCAGTGTTGAGCAGGCAATCACAGGGGTAAGAAATTAACAAGCTTGCACACATGCATTACAAGATCACATATTAAAAAAATCAATTGGAGAGGTACAAATTCTATTTATTTACCTTAAATAATCTTGTAGGTGATTAAGACATTTGATTTAAAGATAAGCGAAAATGATTTGAGAACAAGGTGTCTCACATGCAACGAACTGTTGGATCGTCTAAACTGTAAGAATTGTGGGGCTAGTAGGTCTAAGGTAGTGTTCCCAACCAATGTTTTGGTTAATGGATTTTTGCTCTTTAGGGTTTACTCGTTTTTTTTTTTTTTTTTGCTTTTGTTTTTCCTCCATAGTATTTGAGTTGTATTTAGTGTAACGACACGCTACCAGCCTCTCCGACATGGCTTAAAAATTTGTGCTAGTGTTTCCTTATATAATACCATGTAATGTTTAGGTAGGGTTTGGTTGCTTCTGCTTCTTGTTTTTGCAGTTGAAATATTTGCACTTTGTTTTTAGTGTTGAGCAGGCAATCAAGGAGCAATTAATAATTTTGACAATGAAACACATACTAGTATATTGCCGTATATTGCCAGAGTGGTACTCCACGGACCAAAACTGTTCATTTTAGAATATCCTTAAAACGCCAGTGGTCCTTCCAGCCAACTTCCTCCTCCAATCCAGCAAGCTCTCGATATACAGGTAGTTTTCTTCCTGGATCCAAAAGAGCAGTACGTCAAAATTACCATATGAAGTCGTAAGTGTCATAAACACAGCACTATAAGCATTGTATGAATTCCATTGCATGCATAGTGTAATCACTCTGCTGCTAAGACCATGAATTGATTGCAATGACACAAGACAGCATAGTGTATTCTAGATAGGCACCACAACATATTTTTGGTAGAGAACCAGGGAAGTTTTTGGGCCCAGTACATAATTCACTACTTAGTACAAAACAATTGTGATTGACAGTGGCAAAGTGTTGTCAGAAGCTGATAGGACTCACTAACCAGTTGTTTTCTTACAAAGAAAACAGATGTGCTGTGCTGCTTTAAGTCCCAGGATATACTAAAAGGCAGAATTACAATATGTGTTCCCCTGATTTGTAGTCCTATCAAAATTCTATATTTTACAGAAAATCATTTTTAGAAGAAAAACAAACAGCCATTGTCGTTCTTTGACAATACCAGAACCTAGAAAGGGGTAACAATCACAACAGAAAGCATTGTTAATGCCCAAAATTCCTACTAACAATCAACCCTTCAAAATAAAGTATCAGAAAACATGGTTTGAAAACTAAGAGTTGATTATCTTTATTTTCTTTACTGTTCAGGGCTAGGAAATTCGTTTAAGTGTGACAATTAAATCAACTTCAAAACCAGACAACATTAGATTGAGATCAAAGAAATAAAAAAAAAAAACAGGAATCTATCCAACCAGGGGCTCAAAGTTCAAATCCCCAACTAGCCCTTTTTGAAAAAAAAAATACAAAAAACATAATAACTGGAATCGGGGGCCTGCAGTGGATACCCTGTAGGATCAAGTGCTTACCATCTTACCAAAACTCACAGGTAATGGTAAAGGTGCACCTCTATTTCCTTATATCAAAGCATAGCAGGCCCCAAGCGCCACGGTTCGACCCGCATGAGCAGGATATTGACCCACGACAACAATCCCCCAGAATCGAAACTGTAGAATCAAAACTTAACAACGAGAGCTTAACCGAAATCACAACGGAGAAAAAAACACAGAAAAATACAACAACGAGAGCTTAACCTAAATTTGATTTCTGGAAAAGGATGCAGCCTGCAGAATCGAAACTACGAAATTTGATTTCACCGCCAACTCTAGCGTTCTAAAACAAACAGAAAAATACAACAGCGAGAGCTAAATCGAATCGAAATCACAACGGAGAAAAAAAATCGAGTAGAAATTGAGATTTGACAAGAAAAAACAATAATACCTTTCCTCAGAGATCTAGCAGAAATCGATTTTCCAGAGAATCCAAAAAAAGCCCTAACAAAATTTAACCCCGTCATCAGAACTTGAAATCACAAACATACAAATTAGAAAGACAAAAGAATATAAGGAAAAGGATGGCCCTAATGCCACGATACAATTGTCTAGTGCCACGAGCATTTATTCCATTTGCCTTTTCTACCCTCCCTCAGTTTTCTCCCTCGAAGAAATCTTGCTTCTATCTCTTTCCATTTTCCATCCATGGCTGCCAATGTCAGATTAATATAACAATAGTGCGGAGTGGGTGATTCAGGTTACCTTTTGCGAACTTCAATAGTGCGGAAGCAGATGGTTCAGGTTATCTCTTGCGAACTTTAACCAAACTGGACCTTTGTAGATGGATTACGAATTCTCGATCACGTACTAAATCAATCAGCGACAAACTCGAGTGATACTACGTGAATTGAGTATCACCCTCTATTCCACAGTGCAAAACTTGGATTGCTCTTTCATGAGAGAGAGAGAGAGAGAGAGGGAGAGAGAGAGATAGAGGGAGAGAGAGTGTGTGTGTTTCCTAGAACTCTTTTCTTTTGTATATCACTTTCGTATATCATATTGTATATCTCTATGAACATCCTGCAGCAAATAAATAAAGAGAGAACATCCTAGATACTTTAGAAGTCTTCTAATCCTAAGAGATTAGAATTACTTCAACTTCTTCTAGAACTCTCTAACTAATGGGTCACCCGATCATGCCCACATGAGCGACCCGATTGGGTCCTGGACCTGTCCAAATTCTAACATCTCCCACTCATCCATGCATGGGCATGACAAGTTGTATCTATCTCTCTTCCATCTACCAAACTAAAAGCAAACTCATACGCACTAATGAACCGTGCGCTTGCTAGAGCACCTACAAGTGGGAGCTCTACACTAAAAACTCTCTAAGAGCCAACATAGAGACATCAACCCATAAAAGTGTCTCATGTACCCTGAATCCATTTAGTTACACCGGACCAAGCTTCTTTAATCCTTCCAAAAAGCATGCACTTTATATTCACACCCGATCCACATCCCAATAGAGTGCTAGCAACCTGAGTTGTCGACAGTGAATTAGAAAATAATATTACCATACATGTCGCAAGATCAAAAACTCGCAAAGCTTATAAACATCTCCTGCGTCTCTAAGTATTTTATTATTGTAATTTAATTTAATTCATGAGCAAAATTTTAGTTTTCAAGAAAAAAATATATAAATATTTTCTCTACCGAACAACCTCCCACTAGATATGGCATATCACAAGCATGAAACAAATTTATTATAGTGCATAACACAATTTATGCATTAAACAATATTTTTTTATGCTATTAAAATAAATAATTTAAACATTGAATAATGCCAAAAATTATCCAAACATGTCACATACAACATGTAAAATCGTCCAAAATATTCTGTAAATTTCAAGTAGTTCACATGCAATTAGGTAGGCAAAAGAAGCGATCGCTTCCGGCAGGGCCTGCCCAGGCACAAGGCCTGGGCTTGTGCCTGGGCCTTGGGCATCTCCAAAATGTCCAATTTTGGGGACACCCCAATTTTTTTTAGGATTTGGGTTGGGTAGGACTCTTTTTAGAAAAGACTCAGTCCCAGTTTCAAAAGTAAGGCCCAGTCTCTAGGGTATTAGTACTGAGACAGTAGGACTTTCGACTTATAAAAAATTCTTTGCCAGCTTTGTTTTGCAACTTGTTTGTCCCACATCGATAGAGTAAAGGCTCAATTGGCAAAGTGCTCACCTGTTAAGCCCTCTACTTCACCTGTTCCACTTGCTCACAGAGTGGTTGCACGTAAAAACAACACGTGGGTAGCAAGTATCAGAATTAAATTTAAAAATTGTTTTGAAGGGAAATTTCAAATTTTGAAATCTATAAATATGTGTGTGTGTGTGTGTGTGTGTGTGTGTGTATATATATATTAGTCAAGGGGATTTAATATTATAGTTTTGGCTTTCTTTGACTATTTCTTTTCCCATAAAAATTGTCAAGCTTTTAGGGCACCATTCTTAGAAGAGGCCTTGAGCATCCAAATACCTTGAGCTGGCCCTGGGCTTTCGGCCCCCGAAATTTGGTCCAAAATTGAGGCCCCACCATAATGTAACTTACATATTAATATTAGAATATTTCTAAATAAAAACACAATTTTATCTTATTTTCTTAAAAACTCTTGCAATCATATATCTTTTTACATTTATATTGTCATCCTTTTAGTATGATTTTTTTTGTTATTTTTGTACTTCTTTTATTTTTTAAAGAAATTCATGAATACGTAATGCGCTCAATATAGGAAATTCGCTTTAGACGTTCAAAATATATGAGCCCGGGAGGCTCCGCCTCCAATTCAATTATCCAACCTCACCCACTGAATAGTGACACAATCGTTCTTCACAATTAAAACTAAATTCAAGAATTAACATAAACGAAGGAATTTCTCAAGGGCTCTCTTACTCTCTCTCTGTCTCGCTCATAGATTCGATCTCTGCACCCATGTATATATAAATATGTTTTAGATGTATATCAATACAAAGAATAGAGCAACAACATGAACATCAATTCTGAGGACGTCATCAAAGATTTCTCTTCCGTTCGGCAGTCCCGCCACTACCGAATAATCAACGTTCAATCTCCTTGCTCAACGAGGCCGAACCACGACCGCCGACGGTAAGACATCTTCCTAGGAGAAAACACTTGGGTCATACGGCTTCAGGCTTCTTAAGTTCCTCCATTCGAGTTCGACTAGTTTTCAGTCATTCAAAGAAGAAGGGCCTATGTTTACCGCTTACTGGAAGATAGAAAGGTTTTTTTTTTTACCTGAACCGAAGAACAAAGAAAAGTTGAGATGTACGTGAATCTTTGGAGGGAGAGAGAAACAAGCACAGTGTCAGGTCCCACTTTACGTTCAAGGGCAAATACGTCACACCCCTGGAAAGATCGTGGCACGATAGTTATCTATCGTGGCTTTGGGCCTTTGGCATTGAAAGTTGAGCTTGAGTTTGAGCCAGCCCGAATTAAATGAGAATTAAGTGTCACTTTTTTATACTTAGAGGTAAAAAATTGTATTTATATTGAAGATTGGGCCTAATGCCTAAAATTTTAGGAAAAATGATGGCTAAGGACGTGTTTAAATAATTGATATCCGTCAAGGACATTTTCAATATTAACAAATATTCTTAGTTTGTCCTTAGCGGGTATTAATTATCAAAATACGTCTTGGGCCGTCATTTTCCCAAAATTTTATTAACATATACCCGAGCTCACGGCTTAGGTTTCTTTGGTAAAAGAAGGGGAAAATGATGGCTCAGGACGTGTTTTGATAATTAATATCTATCAATGACATGTTAAGAACATTTGTTAATGCTGAAAATGTCCTTAGCGAGTATTAATTATCAAAACACGTCCTTGGCCGTTGTTTTCCCTAAAAGAAAGAGAGTTTTCTCGACTTGTTTAAGAGCCCAGATTCACATTCTATGGGAAATCCCGTGGATCAGTTTATTTAGCCCAAAGTCAAGGGCCAAGAGACACTGTCGGGCTATTGGGCTTTTTGAGTAGGTCCAAATCAGTTAAGGCCCAAGTCTGGGCCCAATCAGAGAAGGGATTCAAATCAACCCTTCAAGAACTACATTTTAAGCTCGTACGTATTTCAAAAATATTGAATTTTCAGAATTTGGCTCGATGAGCTAATTAATATTGCCTGAGATGGCAAGCTACTTGGGTTCGTCTCTTGATCGGAGAATTATTGTGTGGTCTTGGCGCTACCACATGACGCCCTCCAACGCTATACGTTCTTGTGACATCAATCGCCGTGTTTATGAGCCCCACAAGAATGCTTGGTCTTGGAGAACGTTGCGGTGCCTCAGACCACTAAATGATTATTACTCCTCTCGATTAGCTCAAACGAAGCTTGTTTGAGCTTGACACGAATGATAAACAAGCTCAATTTTAATGCTTTTTTTTTTTTTTTTTGGCTTTCTAGTCTCAGTTGGCAGTGGGCACATGTAAATTGAAGTATGGCTTTTGATGTTGTTATTATGCTAGGAAAGCATACGCAAGGAGCCGGAAAGAAAAATTCAGAGATCAAGCTCTGTGCCTTTGTCCAACGCAAAGGAGGGCCTGCCGGATATGGGAACTGAAACAAGCTTGAAGAAACTTATAAAGAAAAACGGATGGTATGTAATGAACACAGGGCCCGTTTGGCTGATGGGATGCGCAACGGTGCAAGATAGATAATCTCCCAGTTGATGTTATCCCGTCAGGCTAACACTGATGACTTTATTAGCCCGATGAGCACAAATTTGATCGAATTTTGAATAGAGATTAAATTCTTTATACCGTCGGGATAAATATTTATTTCCTCCAAATCAATTATATTGTGTCATGTCGCCATGTTCTATTGATTGGGACCACTGTTTTATAACATAGCGCGATGTAATTAATTTGGAGGAAACAAATGTTTACATAGGCGGTGTAAAAAATTTCTTCTCTTTTGAATATTAGCTCCTTGGATTATGTAGTCCTATAATCCTATTTAACACTCATATCTTGTCAAATAGACCGAATCTCAAAGCCTTATTGTCAGTTTTCTTAATTAATACAATCTATGAAGTACTTCTTCGATCCATGCTTGTAATCATCTGTACTATTGGTGGGTTGCAGGTGGACTAGGTGCACCTCTGCATTTCTGAACGAGCCTCCGGTGATAGCATCAGACAGTGGTCCTGCTTACAAGTACCTATTTCAGTTCCATGTGGCAGGAATCGCCACCCTGAAATCACGCACCGGCACTAGAATTAGTACTACATGATTTCTGATCCAATACTAATGTATTTTTGATTGTGTATGTGTATGTGTATGTGTATGTGTATGTGTATGTATGTGAGTGAAAGAAACCTGAGGAGTGAGCTCCATACTATCACTTCAGTTCAAGAGGTGTTTTTTTTGTGGAGCATAATATGGTAATCAGTTTGTATGATGGGAAAATACTTTGTAGAAATATATCTCAGCAAGGAAAATATATCACTTAACTACGGGGTTGTTGAATAAAACTGAAAATTAGGTATTGAAAGCTGAATGCTTAATTTTTTTAAGTTGAAACTATTTGATACATACTGAATTTGAAGCACTGAATTAATTAAGTTGTTTAATAATATGTGCAAGGAGCTGAAGTCTTAAATTCACTTATTTTTCTAACTTTGCCCTTATATTGTCATCTTTCGGTTTGTGAAAGAAATGATTTTTGTAGGGAAATGATTTTGCCACTCCCTTTTTTGTTAACGCCACTCTCATGCAAGTGTATTTTTGCACAAAAAAATACACTTACAAGAGAGTGGCATTAACAAAAAAGGGAGTGACAAAATTAGCAGCCTTTTTGTACTACCATTTTAGTATAAGTTGATAAATATGTTTGTTGCAACTGTGAGATTATGAGAATTTCATTTCTTTTTTTGAAAATTTGTGTTGTAGAATCCCAAAAAGCTATGCAAACCCAACTTTGGAATTCTTACAATTTCTTTCCTTTTTTACGTTTTCAGAATTTGTAGATTCTAAAAATAAGTTATGTGAAATTTTCGACAAACATTCTAAATTGATTTTAGAAACTATGTATAATCTAAAAAACTTTCAAAGAATTTTTTGCAAACACCCACTAAGCAATGACCATGGAAATCGAAAAATCAATCCCAATGAGGGAGTAATTCCAATTAATATTTTCAGAAACTTTTGGATCCAATGCCAATTGTGGATCAACGGCAATAACTTAATAAGACAAGTTAATCAAAATAATGAGATCTTATATTGGTCTTCTTCCACGTTTTAGCAAGTATTCTCTTCTAATAATCCAGCCCCAAAACATAACTAATTCCAGATCAAGTGTTATACTATGAAAATCTGTCTTCAGTCTCAGAGCAGGAACCAAAGATTGAAATTGAAGCTAAGCCAGCCCTGGAACATCATATGCAAGTGTACCACACAAAAGAAATGCAATACATGCACTTCTAATCTGTATCCCATTAGCTATCATTTTTGACACAGCACATCATATTGGACTTAAAATGATACAGGTCTGCACATCCAGTACTGCTAGAAACTGACACTAAAGAGGAGGTACAAGCATAATAATTATCCAAGAGAAAGTAAATGATTTTGAGCTTTTACCGGTATGTAGGTCCCTCCTATATACTAAGTACAAAAATTCCTCTTAAACCAATCTTAGATTATTTCCAACCATGATGATAAAGTTGCCCACGGATCAAAAGCCACGAAAGTAGCAAAACTCATAGGGGACTTGATCTTGGCATCTAAGGATCCTATTACAAGCCAAAATGCCTCTCAGTGCTTAAGATCTCGAACAACGTTCTGTACTTCATCTGTTTCTTGATGATAATAGCACTATCAAGACTCAAATATTGATACGGTAATTAACTAACATAGGATGCAATAGGAATAACCATATGAACTCGTGTAACTTTCAACTGCAAAGACAAGATCGCAGAAGCAAGGCACATAGAGTTATCCTTAGATACAAATTAATCTACATCTTAGTAATCCTTATATATTATTGAAAATCAAATTGTTAATGTAAGTGAAATTGCATTTGCAAGATAAAAACAAATAAGTCACAAAGTAAATCAACACAAAAGATCATTGGCATTATGTTTAAGGCATAAAAGGTCAACTTAAAACAAAATTGCATTGCCATTACTACTTGGAAGTAAAATGCTCGAAGACAAAAATCAACTAACTACAAGTTCACCAAATGGTGCCACCCAATACAAAAACTCCCACCTAAAGCCTATAGGCACCAAAGATATTAGTTACAGGGCAGCTATATATCTATTCATTTCCATACTATGATTCACCCTGCTGCTTCTTTCTTGATTGCTTAAAGCTTAAAATACAACTTAGCTAGAAATAAAATAACTTAAAAACAATTGCATATAGAGATACTCGATAGACCTAGTGAAGGAAAAAGAATCAATGATCTTTCAAGCTTAAATTTTTCCAGTTGGCCCGACTTAAGACTCTTCAAAGGCAAACAATGTTAGAAACTTTAGTTTCTGGTTCATCATGTTCTTACCTTTCTCTTTCCCTCCATAAATTCTTGCCCTAATCCATGATCCCAAAACATCCTAAAAGCCGTAAGATAATTTTATTCCCTTACTTTCAAGCAATATTTTGAAATCGGGATACATATCGTGTATCGTTTTTTCATTTGTATCGATCATATCGGAATACGTATCGCGTATCTGTTTGTTCAAAAAAATTTGGAAGAGGGAGAATACTAAAAACAAGACTAGGGAAGGAGAAACTTGAACTCAAACTTTTTTTTTTTGGCTTGGTATAAAATAGCTAAAACCCACCCCTATTTATACTACTTCATGAAAGATTCTAGTACAAAGATATTTTCATACAAGATAAATTTTGAGGTAATTCTAGAATCACACATGTGACTATTTCTCACAAAAAAACTCTATGATAAGTGGAGTATTTCATAAGAATATTCTAGAACTTCTAGAGTTAGATATTTTAGAGTTTTTAAAAACTAGATATTTATATCTTCTTCAATAATATCTTTCATCTTTGGATTTTGTCAATCGGAACTTTGTCAATTAGATTTGTTTGTACTTAACTTTCTTTTGCCAAAATACTAAATTTAGTTTATACTTCAACAATGTTAATGATTATAGTTAATACTACCTCGGTCCCAAAATATTTTTCTGGTCCGCAAAACGAAAAAATTTAAAAATACGAGTATGCATTTCTTTTAAGAACTTTTTTTTAAATTTTTTCACAAATTAAAAGAAATTGTCGATATCTAATTAAGCTGATATCTAATTAAGCTGTTTAAAAAAATTTAATTTTTTCTTGCAAAAATTATACTCCCTCCGTCCCTTTATTATAGTCCAGTATTCTATTTTGGGCTGTCCCTTAATAAGTGTCCATTTGGTAAAGTTAGTAGGTAAAAATTGATACATTGTCTATTTTGTCCCTAAAAGTAGATTCCATTTTGAAAAATTAGTAAGTAAAAAGTGTAATGATGATGGGTAAGTAGGAGAAGTGGAGGAAAAAGTTGATGTGAAAGGTATAATGATGATGTTTTTTTAATAAGTTGGAGTTACGAAGTAGGACATTTAAAAAGGGACGGAGGGAGTATTAAAAAGTTTTTAAGATACAAAATTTTAAGTCTCTCAACTGGAGCCCATTACATTAAGACTTTATATTCCCTTTTGTTAGGGAAAGAAAAGTTAGACATAACACAATCAAAGTATGATTTTTTTCTTCTATACAAGCCCTATATTGAGGTCGAATTTCTATCAAATGGTTTGAAAAATGCCATAATTCGATCAAATGGCTTAAGATTAATGCATTTTGGGTTCCATTTCTTGAAATAAAGTCTGACTTTTTCCCAATAGTAGTCGTAGGATACGTACCGAATTAGGATACATGTATAAATCGTAAGATACGCGGTCATATCGTAAGATACGCGGTCATATCGTAAGATTTCTATACAAAAAGAATACAGGGTGGGATACGTAGCGTTCTTCGAAGGTGACGATACAAATCGTAGGATACGCATCATGTATCGTAGGTTTTTAACAACTATGCTTTTAAGGGAGTCATGTCATTGTGAAAATAAAAATGTGAGAATCATATTAGAGAAAAAAATTTGCAAATTGAGAATATATAACTTCCAATAATTACATTTTTAAAATAGGAATTTTTTTTAGTAAGTATCACTTTTCCTTTAACGGTTAAGTATTTAAATATATTTTATATACATATTTTTATATAGTATATATACGCTCCTTAGGCGCTCTCAACCTTAGGAGCTTCTAGGTGCCTCCACTCCCCCGCCCCCGCTCCCGCTTCATGCTACTAAGGAACGGCTTAACCAATATTGTAGCAGGATATATTTGTATTAGATTAAGGATTTTTTCAATTAGCAGGTTTAGACTTTAGATTTAGATGTATTCTCTCAGCTGCCGCAGAGCTGTTCTAGCTCAGTCCTTGGTGTTTGTTAAATTAGTTCAAGTGTTTGTTTGGGCAGAGGGTTTGTCATGCTAGGTGTACATGGCTAGTTAGGTCAGGGATTGCTGGATTCAGTCTCTAGAGTTGTATAGAGTAGCTCATGCAGTGTATTTGTCCCCACAATTGGTATTCACTCATCTTTACGTTGGCAATTTAGGCTTTATCAACATGGGGATGGATTAGAAAAAATCTGCCCCAGCCGACTTCCTCCTCCAATCCAGCAAGCTCTCGATATACAGGTAGTTTCCTTCCTGGATCCAAAAGAGCAAAACGTCAAAATTACCATATGAAGTCGTAAGTGTCATAAACACAGCAGTATAAGCCTTGTATGAATTCCACGGCATGCATAATGTAATCACTCTGCTGCTAAAACCATGAATTGATTGCAATGACACAAGACGGCTCAGTGTATTCTAGCTAGGCACCACAACATATTTCCGGCAAGAGAACCAGGTTACACGACAGAAGTTCTTTGGCCTAGTACATAATTCACTGCCAAAATGTTAGTACAAAACAATTGTGATTGACAGTGGCAAAGTGTCGTCGAAAGCTGATAGGACTTACTAACCAGCTGTTTTCTTACAGCTGTTCTGCTTTAACTCCAGGATATACTAGCAGGCAGAATTCCAGTATGTGTTCCCCTGATTTGGAGTCCTATCAAAATTCTAAATTTTTACAGAAAATCATTTTCAGAAGAAAAACAAGCAGCAGTTTCATACAATCTATGGTATTCGACAAAATAATCATGAAATGATGACACAAAAAGCAGAACCCCAACAGTTTAATACACCAAGAGACCAAGTAGAGACTATTAATGTAAATGAACAATGAACCCATACCCCAACTGGAAAGAAGCGGAATACGACACCCTAACTTGAGCTTCTTTTTTTCAAAAATAGTGGATATTCATTCTCCATCCAATTCCTACAATCTTCAGCAGTTGCCAAGGGATGAGCAAGCTGGAACTGGAGCACTTTCCTCTTTAATCGCCCAATATGCGGCCCCCTTACAACGTAAAACATATCCATGAGATCCGTTCCATTGAGCAGCGGTTTTTCTTCCCAAATATTCTCCAGACACATATTTTCAATAAGACCATTTACTTTGTGAAATATATATAGGCGCCGTTCTTCCAAAGAACAAGTTGCTGCGGTAGCCTCATCAGTGGATTGGTACAACAGTGTTGACAGCAACAGTAGAACACGCCAAAGATCTCCAATTTCACGCAGAATCTCACTAGACTTTACTCGAAGGCTCGAAGAAGTTCTTAAATCACCACCATCGCAAGAGCAGTCAGCTGGAGGTGGTTTTAGGTCAGCAATGGCCAAGAACCAGGGAAACAAGGCAGAGAATTTGGGAGCGTACCAGTTCAATTTCCCAACTTTTTCACTTTCACTGGACTTTCGCCTGAGAGACTTTTGAAACAAGAACCTGATGACAGCTTGGCCCGTGAATCGCCTATTGACAACTTCGCCCTTGAATCGCCCATCACACAGTGGCAGGAGTAATGCAGCGTACAAAGCAAGCCTCTTTTCCTCAAGAGTCTTGAAGGTAGAGAGTCCAACTCGTTGCATAAGTCTCCATGCATCCTCCATGTAAGCAACACAAACTACACCAGGGGTTGGAGACATCCCAAAATCAGACGGATCCATATTGAAGACTTCCCAAAATAACCCCATGTCACAAATCATTCTTAATGCCTCAACATGTTGATTGTCCTTGGGGGATGAAAACATAAGATAAACTTCATGACCAATAGATGGCCTCCACAGTACATGATTGATAGCAGCTTTCACATCACTATCAATCGCAGCAGCTCGTAGCTCTTCATCTAGCTCAAATCCAAGACTTGTAGCTAATCGTATAGCTCGAAAAACTCGAACGGGATCATGATAAAATGTTGCCTTCGCATTTAAAGGGGTCATTATTTTTCCAGATTTAAGGTCTCTCATACCTTTTCCAGTAAAATCTTCAACTGAATTGGTGTTGACGTTGTAGAACAAGCTGTTAATGGTAAAATCCCTAAGAGATGCATCCAATTCATATTTCCCTCCAGCGGAGAGGAAGAGACCGCTCCTCATAATGTAGTGCTTCGATCTCAACTCCACAAAATCAACGCGCATGTCAAACAGCAACATCCTCGCTCTCTCCAAAGACGAAGATCGAAAGGATTTGGATTTGTTTCGGATGACTGTAATTTCCTGTACTCCTACCCCACGAAAGGACAATAACAGATTGACTTTTTCACAAAATTTTCTACCATTCATGTTGTCCACAACAACCTCAATACGATCAGAAGCACGCTGTCTGTCTAGAAGCTTATCACGAACCCAACCACCAGCAATACGGATTGCAGTATCGAGATCAGAATGGCGTGTAACCTGAAGAAGAAAGTCAAATAGCAGCCTCTCGTTATCCATCAGCTCAATTTTGTCTCTCACCTGAGAGGAGTAAGAAGGTGGCGGCGTTGCCTTAAGGTGCAGACACATTGCTTCTTCCTTCTCAGGAAGGCCAACATGAATTGGTTCCTTTCCTGCACTACTTGCCGTCATAGCCATTGTTGTTCTTTGACAATACCAGAACCTAGAGAGGGGTAACAATCACAACAGAAAGCATTGTTAATGCCCAAAATTCCGACTAACAATTAACCCCTCAATATAAAGTATCAGAAAACATGGTTTGAAAACTAAGAGTTGATTTATCTTTCTTTACTGTTCAGGGCCAGGTGGTCTGTCGTTTCAAAAAACCAAAAATATAATTTATAAAAATGGGAGTTAACTACTGTTATGAAATTTTAAAGTACTTGCAAGCGCACGAATCGTACCGAAGTATAGTATGGTAAGAGAGGTCAAACCCACATGGACTTGTGATTTTTTTAATTGAAAAACTAAATAAACTTAAATCGATTAAACCCTAACCTAATTGTCAAAATTCGAGATTTCTTTGATGAGACTAAAATTGAAGCAAATAGCAAAAATAAGTAAACTATCACATACAAGGAAACTAAAGTTTCTTTTTAATCAAAGAGAAAATACTAAGGTTTCGGAATCCACACCCATTAACTCATATCGTTATATATTCATGATCAACTACTCTACCCAAAATTTCTTCATGATAATCTGAAAACTGTTATCATGGAAAATGTCATCGTGAAAATTTATTAAAAAGTCTAATGTATGTTCCTCTCCGCTCGCAAGTATAAAACCAAATTATTAATTGTATCCGCATTTAACAAATCACAATAAATATCCAGTTTTATAGTTAACGGTGAAAACTAGCATTCAACGCCAGGGCCGGCCCAAGGGATTTTAGTGCCCAAGGCCAATAAAAAAAAGTGTGCCCTTAAAGAGATTAACTTAACAATTTTTACAGCAACAATCACGAGAAAGCCAAATCAATATAAAGTTCTACTAATCTCCCGTGGCAACACTAACCGGTATAGTCAAAAGCACTCTATACGCATTCCATGCATTTGGGAAAGAGTCCGCCATAAGTTTGATAAAATTGAGCACTTTAATTGGTTTATGCACTCCTCTTGGCAATACTTGTTTCAAGCATTTCAACTCCACAAACAAATCTCTCCCATCAATATCGGAAGCCCCGCCATGCTTTAAAACTTCTTCAAGATTGGTACAATGATTTTTCAAGCATTCATCACTCAAACTCGCCTTTTCCAAATCAAACAGGAAACCAAATTTTCGTGTTCTTCAACTGAGCTTTGTACATTTGCGTTACTTGAAAAGAACTTTTTAATAGCCCCTTTTTGAGAATTTATTAATGCTTCTGTCTTTTGCTTCTTTATTCTTTTTTGATGACTAGATAGTTGACGTTTAGGCATGATACACCTAAGTAAGAATTTAAAAAAAAAAAAAAAGGCTTATAACATTATTATTAATGATGCACTAATTGGTAATCAGATAAATTAGATATTTTTAAATATAAGCACACTAACCAATGTCAACTAAATCAGCACAAAACTAAGCACCACCAGCCAGGGCTCTGCATTTAACAACATATGTACAATTACAAATCTAGACACCACCAGCGAGGGCTCTGCATTTAACAACATATGTACAATTACCAATCTAAGCACCACCAGCCAGGGCTCTGCATAATAAGAGAATACTTACGAATTTGAAGCCTCGCAAGTCGCAAGCGAATGGGAGAGAGATACTCTAAGACTCCGCAGTGTGTAGTATACTAGTATATACTGGTCCTGCATTTCAATTTCCAATAAGCTTAAACATAAATCAAGTGGAGAATAAAAAAAGCCCTAATATCACTATCACTACTCAACTGAACTTAGAAAAAAAAAAAAAAAAGCCTATAAAATTATTAATATATAAGCCTAGATAACAGTACAGCTTTATCTCGATAACTAATTTAATTTAATTTAATTCCTTCCATCTAGAAAATAAATCCAATTACCAACGTAACCAACCACGTTAGAAGTCAGAAGCCTTAGATGTAGGAGTAAAATATTAGCTCTATCAATGGAATCCAGACACATTAGCGGCTGACCACGGTTACCCAGTTCACTCATTCAGTCATGTGCCAATGATTCAATGAAGACTTAAGAATTGAGACCGACCGACAATCAACAGGACAAACTAAGACTTACCTCCTCCCCATCCCCAATCCCCATATAAACAAGTACTTTTTCATGTGCGAAATTGCCAAAGAACAATATATATTTATATATGGCGAAAAGATGGGAGAGAAACCTGTGGACGGAGAATGAGCGATTAGGAGATGAAACGAGCGCAATCGAAGAACTGGATCAGGATGATGAGCCGATTTGGTGGTAGTTCTTCCAATCGTTCTTTTGAATCTTTTGTTCTTCCTTCTTCTTTTCTTCGTTTCTCTTTTTTTTTTTGGGCAAAACGTGAGACAGGGAGGAGAAAAGCTGATAAGGGTTTGAATTAAATGGACCATTTAAATCCCTTATTTACAAAAATGCCACCGAGTGTTTTTTGGGCCTCTTCCTATTCTGTGGGTCACAGCCGGTTTTAAATTGAAATGGCCCCTTTTTTTCTTCTTTTGGGCCAAAAAAGATTTCAAGTCTAAATAGAAAAAATGGTAGAGTGCCCCTAAAATTAGGCCTTTTTGAGATGCCCAAAACCCAGGCCTCTTGGGCCTTGGGGTTGGGCCGGCCCTGTGTGTGAGACCCCCCCCTCAAACACTCCTTTCTTTTCTTTTTATAGTGCTAGCCGAGACTTATTTCCTTTCATTAATTGAGGAATCCTTGTTTCTCCCAAAAAAATGTTACTTAGAGCTCCGTTTGGTTCAATGTAAAATCTTTTGTAATAAAAAATATTTTTTATGTAAATAATTTTAAGCGAAAATATTTTACACAATTATCATTTTCGCTGTTTGGTTATGTAATGGGAAAACAGTGGCATTTGTTGGAGGAAAAAAATCCCACATGGCGGTGAGCATTCTGAAAACACCTGTTAAACATAGTTACTTGCCTTCTCTCTCTGAAACTAACTTTCTCTCTCATCCAACAGTGACGGAATATGAGGTTATGCTTTTAATTTTTCAGATTTGGTAGAATAGTTCTCTCAGCAGTTGCCAGGGACATGCGGGGAAAAGAAAAGTAAATGACTTACGGGGATTGTTGCCGTAAGTTAATTTACCTTGATTTGTTGGAAAATATTTTACATGTAGATTATTTTTTCCAACTTATGTACAACCAAACATCAGAAATTTTAGAAATATTCTTGAGGAAAATATTTTCAACTCAAACAAACAAAGCTTGGTCCATACCCAATTGAAGTTTCCTTTCTACATTTCACACGTGCACCTCCTTAGGAATTGTTATTCTCCACAATTCCAAATCTGAGTTCTGCCTTTCTATTTTAACGGGTGTAATAAATAATGTTATCATCTTTTCCTGCAAAAAATCAATCTATATAATATGACAGGGAAGTATTTGAATCCGTATATTTTTCGACCATTAGATTGGTACACATTTTTAAAATGGTTGAGATTAACGGGTAGTAGAGCTAGCGATAAATTTGGAAAGAATGCAAAATTTGGAAAGAGTGAATATTTGGGGGAGAACGATGAAAGGAAACCCAAAATTGTGATTCCTTAAATGTTGAAAGAGTCAATCTCACGGTAATTGAATTCCTTTCATAAAACATTCCAATCGAAGGGAAAAAAATTCTAATTTGGAAAACCTTCAAATTTTATAGGAGTATGACTTATTCCTAAACTTACAAGAATGTAGACCATCTCATTGAAAAACAATTCCCATTCAAATTTCTCAGCACTTATTCTATAGAATTGTAGAAGCAAAATATATGGAAAGTTAGAAATACTACTCCATATTTTTGGCAAATCTTTATCATAAATGTGAAAAGATTATGGAAGGGATCACATAAAAACATCACCCATAATTTATTTAGATTCAACTAATTGTTTTGCATCGATTTATTACTAGGAAAAGGAAAAATTAAACCCATTGCTTTAAAAAGAGCGACAATGGTGCCTCTGCCATAGGCGCCGGACACATTTTACTAGCATGAGGAACAGAGATTTCTCTTTTCGAAGGAGCATTAGTCGAAGAATTTAAAGGTGAAGAATGGTTTAACAGATGATAATGACAGTGACATTTGTAACCCGTTAATCTTTATCTCTCTTTTTCTCTATACAAATGTAAAAAGTTTGTTTTCTTGCAGGTGAGGTAGAACTACACCGAAAGGGATATCTGATTGAGGAAACCAATTCGCATAATGAATATGGTAGACTTTCTCTCTGCTTTTTTTTTTTTAAATCTTGCAGTTTTTAGGTTTATAACAATTAGCTTTTTAGTTTTCTAGGGTGAGACTTTTACATGTTCCATGTTGGATAGTATTTTGGTGATTCAAACATCAATGGTTGCAACGTGGGGGATAACATCGCATTCTTTCTTCTCAGTTCAAGATTGAACTTCATCGCTGGTACAATTTTAGATTTGTTCACTATTATTGTGATATGGCATTAATTTCCATTGAAGGTTTGTAGTTTGTTCAAAAACTCCACAACACGGTACTGTTCAAAAACTCAATCCAAGTTCATTTTTTCTACACATGTTATTGAGGGCAAAATCTACAAGATCATGGACGAGTCAAAAAATCTAAGTTTGGCATAGTATCGTGGATAAGAGTATAGAGTGGAGCTTAACTCATTTGTAAGCACCCCAACGGGCCCTAAGAATGTATATATTCGTACAACCTCCTCCTTTTCCTCCTGCTTCCATCCTCTTCCCCCATCTCTGCATTGCCTACCGGAAATATCATTTCATTCTATACATTTGTAAACTCTGTTTTTTCCCCTATTTTAATCCGTTTCTCTTGAGTTTTGCTTTGTTCAATCCCAATAAGCTAATTTTGGTGACCTTTGCTTTGGTGTTGTATTAGCAACAGATGGTGGGTTAGCAATTGCGTGGGTCGATATACAAATTTCCTTTTCTCCGCTTTAGTACACATTGTGTGAATAGTTCAGTTTCTTTTTTTTTTTTATAGATTACAGTAGAAAGTGAGTGGATGCACAATATGAATTCATGTAGAAATTCAATCTGATTGTAATACATTCCTATCTTAAATAGTAAATACACTCTAAATTTGTAGGCACAAGTAATTGGTTTGTTCTTTGTGGTGATAAAATTATGTTGCTATGTGCCTTTGGGCACGATCAGTTTGTTCACACATAATTAAGGTCACTCGAATATGTACGTGAGTTTAGTGCTTATTTGCGTGTGTCGATCGTTTGAGCCGTGCCTTCAGGCACGGGCATACACTAGCAAGATAATATTATGGTAAATTATGTGCTATTAAGGACTAACAACATGTGATATTGGGGTCTCTAAGTGTCTATAATTTATGCTCATCAACTACTACTCCGTACAAGCTCTCGGGGAGTAAAAAGCTAAATTACTATACTTTTAATTAATTTCTAATTTAATTCAAAAAGCAAACATAAGTTGGATTTGTGATTGTGATTTGAGTAAACTAAAACTAAACTAGCTTAAAAAAAAAAAAACTAAAACTGAACTAGAAAGCAGATAAAGGATTTGGAAACAAATGAGAGAAGGGATTAGGGTTTCCGATTCAGTCTCCCTTTTTTATGCAATTGCTTCGAAACCTAGGGTTCATATTCGACATTCAACTAGACTACTATAGGGTAGCAATTCCTATCGATAATCCCCAAAAATATAATCAAGATTCATCCTCCGTATAGGCTATCCCAACACGGCATGGATCGTCTCACTGGATTTAATCAACGCGGCACGACCCGTCTCACGTCGTATAGTCTATCGCAAAGCCTATCGAAACATTAAAACCATGACAGTGCTTGAAACCATGGATACAATCATGCATACAAACACATTCGAATATCAGAAAAATATAAACTCTCATAAAAAGTTATGAATCGACCAAGTCATGCAATCAAGTTGAACAAGAATCAAACATCTACGCTACTTGGAGAGACATCCTCGTTACCCTAGCCGAGTAGATTAGCCGTGCATTGAGGAGAGGATCATCACGCAAAGATAAAACTCCAATCCGAAGTGCTCTCTGTTTCTTCATTCGAGAAGTTCTGATGCCGTTTCTCCTGTTCTCTATTGTTAGAATAAGATCATCCTCAAAACCCTTTTTTCTCTTCTTTATAATAGTGCTCCACTGAAAATGCGATAAGCTGAGATTTTGGCTTCCTTCCATTCATTCTAAAACTTGTTTTTCTTTTGGTTAAGTTAATTGTTTGGCACTTTAATTTTTCATTCGTTGATATGTGTTTTATTGGGTAACAATTTTTACTATTCACTGCTACATGAGATATGAACATAAAGTCCAATGGGCTACATTGTAACAAAATCATGTTTTGGTTAATGAATCAATAGTAGAGAGTTATGATTTTTCAGTCCTTTGTAAACCCCAAAACAGTTCTAGGTCACGAGTGTGATTGGGCATCACACTACGAAGGCCGATGCTTATTGTGCTTCTATATGATAGAATGTTTGACTCCGTCATTGAGGTAGTGACTGTTGTGCCGAACACGAAATTGAGAATATAATAAATCAACAAGCGATAAACAAGAACACAAGGATATACGTGGTTCCGTTCAAACACAAAGCAAGAACGTACTCCACGGGGAAAAGAGCAAGAGGATTCACTATAAACGGGGAGAGAAACAAAGAGCCGGCTATACCCGTAACTCTACTTGAAGCACCAAACAGATATCTAGGGACAAATCTCTGGTGGAACCCAAAAGGGAGACACGAACCCTTGGTGGAACCCTAAGAGGATAAACAAAACCCTAATATCTAAACCCTTGAACAAAAGACCATAACCCTAGGAACCTTCAAGATCCCTATTTATAGGAAAACACTAAATAAACCTAAACCGAATAGGAAAAGGAATCCTAGTCAATTTAGGAATTCTAGTCAATTTCTAACAAATCTCCACCTTGACTTGAATTCCATCGAATTCAACACTATAGGCAATCCTCTCCTTCAATCGCTCATCTCCCCAAAAGCCCCCCACGGGGCAATCACTAATGGCACAAACGAGCAAGGCTCAAGCACACCTGCTTGACCTTGTAAACGCGACTCAGGAAACCCAGCCGCACATGCCTCCAAATTGAGCCTCTATCTTCTAACGGGCACCTCCCACCCAACGCATCCCTCCCGAATGCACTCGAAGATCTGCTCAAACTCCACACGGAGTTAATTACCGGCTCTACCACAGAGTTAAAAACCCAACACTGAGTCAACCTCGAATTCACCGATGAAGAACCCAAAGATGTAGCACCCACAATCGTACTACCATTAAGCACATAGAGGTTATTCGATTTCCGACCCTTCATCAAAACACGAGCACCTTCCAAAACCCTCAAGACTCCACCTTCAGCAGTATGCTTCCAACCCAAAGAGTCAAGAGTACCTAAAGAGATAAGGTTTCTCTTCAAATCTGGTATATGTCGAACACCAAACAACGTCCTCACAAACCCATCATGCATTCTGACTTTAACTGTTCCAATCCCAACAATTCTACAGGGCATGTTATTCCCCATAAGAACTGAACCACAGCTGACCGATTCATAAGTATCGAACCAATCTTTATTCGGACACATGTGGTAAGAACATCCAGAGTCCAGAATCCATTCGGTATTCGAACAGACATCACCGATACTCACAGAAAGAACCATAAGTGAATCGTCGAAATCTTCTTCAACAATACCAGCAACAACCTTCTCTTCAAAATTATCCTTATTTTTCAACCTAGGACAATTTCTCACCATGTGCCCGTATTTCCTACAGTAAAAACACTTTACTTCCTGATTTGTGGAACGAGAGCCAGAAACCCCTCTACTGCCATAATCCCTCTCAGAAGTTCTTCCTTGCACCATTAAACCTTGCGCATCAAAATCACCACCCTCACCGGATACTTTTTTTCCTCAATTCTTTCGAATATAAACTAGACTTAACGTCCTCCATGGAAATCGTATCCCTCCCGTAAAGTAGGGTAGTAACAAAATGTTCATAAGATGCAGGCAAAGAACATAACACAATAAGGGCTTGATCTTCATCATCAATCACAACATCAATATTTTTTAAATCCATAATAATTCGATTTAACTCATCTAGATGGTCTTTTACGGGCGTACCTTCCCTCATACGAAACGTATAAAGGCGCTGCTTCAAATACAACCGGTTGGTAAGAGACTTCGTCATATAGATGCTTTCCAACTTCAACCAAATACCGGCAGTAGTATCCTCCTCCCCGACCTCGCGAAGCACATCATCGGCTAAACACAACTGAATCGAACTAAGCGCCTTCGCATCGAGATCCTCAAACACACTATCCTGCATATCAGCAGGCTTCTTCGATTTCCCCAATAAAGTCTTGTGTAATCCTTGTTGAACAAGCAAAGCCTTCATCTTAATACGCCATAAACTGAAGCTAGTGCTCTGCCCATCGAACTTCGCAATTTCGAAACGAGTCGCCATTGAAACGATCACCAATTGCACAATACGCAGCGGAAAACAAAAGCCTCGGATTGAAACCCGGTGCTCTGATACCAATTTGTTGTGCCGAACACGAAATTGAGAATATAATAAATCAACAAGCGATAAACAAGAACACAAGGATATACGTGGTTCCGTTCAAACACAAAGCAAGAACGTACTCCACGGGGAAAAGAGCAAGAGGATTCACTATAAACGGGGAGAGAAACAAAGAGCCGGCTATACCCGTAACTCTACTTGAAGCACTAAACAGATATCTAGGGACAAATCTCTGGTGGAACCCAAAAGGGAGACACGAACCCTTGGTGGAACCCTAAGAGCATAAACAAAACCCTAATATCTAAACCCTTGAACAAAAGACCATAACCCTAGGAACCCTCAAGGTCCCTATTTATAGGAAAACACTAAATAAACCTAAACCGAATAGGAAAAGGAATCCTAGTCAATTTAGGAATTCTAGTCAATTTCTAACTGTGACCTTAAGCAAATAAGTGGATATAATGTGATTGTCACATCTCTTGAACATGATCTAAGTAATGAACACCCTATGTATATGATAACCATAAATTTAGAAGGGTACGTAGTTCTACTACGGTTTATTTGTTGTCCTTAGACCTAATAGGCTTGTATAATATTAATTATTTATTCGTGTAACTTTGATATTGTCATTCGGTGATGCTGATATAAAAGGCTACATACAGGCATGTTGAGTTATGTGGTGGCAATTATATTATATTAGTGCTCAACATGTAATCCATCATTCTCTATTTAAGAGAAAGTATATTCAAGCAATTTTCACAATAACATTGGACCAAATAAAATCGGCCGGTGACATTTTCTTTTAAAGTGTTTATTTATTATTATAGAAGTGTAATAGACCTTTGGGGTCAAATTGGAAAGTGAAAATTAAGAATTTCAGATACATGAATGAAATTATTCGACGGTTATGGTTTATCAATGTTCATTGATTCATGTGGAATATGGTATGATAGAAGGATATAAATAAAATTGTAGGAAAGGGCATCACTGATAATTCTCTATAGTTACAGCGTAATTACAATTTGTTGATGGGCATGATTGTAATATGTGGAAGTGATAAATATCTGTATAACAGATTGATAAAAAAAAGAAGAAGAGAGAAATTAAAATCTAAACTGTCCAAATTAATACATCTGGACGGTCAGAATTACGCGCACAACTAACACAACGATTGTGTGTGTAGCATTTTTACTGAGAAAGTGGTCCATGATAAATCATGGGTTTTCCCACAGCTAATTGAATGAGAACCCTAAGGAATACCACCACTGCTCTCTTTCAACTGAGGTTGCCTATATATGTGGCTAGGTTATTCATAGTTGGCCATCAAAACTATTTGAATATCTGAGAGCCAGTTATAATGGAGTGAGCAAGGTGAAATACCCGTGGAGGCAAGACGCTTTTGTGGATTGCTTAGTGGAGGCTATTCATTCTTAATCGATCCATGGTGTTATTCGCGGAGTATTCGTTTTAATCGGTGAAGTCGCTCGCAGAGTATTTTTCGTTTCATCCGCGGAGTATTTGGTGAAGCGTGGAGTTACGTTGAATCAAACAGAATCTATGAGCAAGTGGTGATCTTGAGTTATGTGTGTTTTCTAACAAAATAAACTTTTCAGAAATACCCATCAAAGCCGCACCCAGCTCTTCTACAAGTTCACATTTCCCGTGGTCCCATCCCCTGATAGTACAGTAATGAGAAAGCAAGAAGATGTCAAAATTGTGAAAAACCCAAGGCTTAAGATTCAGGAGCGAGCGCCCAAATAATACTTGTGACTTCAGATTTGCTATTTCCTCTCTGTTCTATTTTGTACGTTTGTCGGTCTTTCCAAGTTGTTATGTCCCAAAAAGCTTGTGCACCATGAAAATTCAAAGAATAAAAAGTTGGCAAGCTTCCGAACTCTCTCTCCAGTAAAAGTGGGCAACAAAGGGATGATAGTTTTGGACGCCCTACCTCCAAAATTGAATTCGAGTGGATTAAATTCCGCGTTCCATTGAAAAGTTCGAACTCCATCTCCTGCCTCTATTCGCTTCAAATTTCTTCTGATCCGCCTCACCCTCTCGGGCCTCTCCCGTTTCTTGTGACCACCAGGTCCACTCAATCAGGATTGGCCCTAGGCATAGGCCCACCAGGCAACCGCCCAGCTAAGGCCTCTCGTTTTTTGCCCAACTATAGGGCTCCAAAGTATAGAAAATATAATAAATATTATGTATGTCAAATTCTATACAACCAATTGAGTCTGGCGAAGCGTAAAGTTTTCTGTTCTTTAACCACAAGGTTGTGTGTTCGAGACCTACTCCTTTCAAAATTTTATAAAAATGATTTTTTAACTTGTGAAAAAAATACCTGAACCGAAGGACATTCCAAGGCATGTGCCATGAGCCATAAGGGTGTCTTTCTTCTCATGTTGGAAAACTATTTTATATTAAATATAGGAATAAGCGAGAGGCCCTAATTTTAGAATTCGCCTAGGGTCTCGAAAATCTCAGGATCGGACCTGCTTTCAACCTTGCAACTCCGTGCAATGTTAAAAGTCTGCCCATGTTGTACCAAAATTCTAGTTCCGTCCTTTTTTCTTTCTCCCTTTTTATCCGCTTCTAGTTCCGTCATTGGATAGACCTAATATCTATTTGTTTATATGTTGCTTTGTGCTTGTCACCTTGCATATAATTTTTTTTTTATTTATCCGCTCCTTGCATATAATTACTGCATACAAAAGTTAAATGTTGCTTTGTGGTGCTTTGTGCTTGTCACCTTGCTTATAATTACAGCATACAAAAGTTATATGTTGCTTTGTGCTTGTCACCTTGCTTATAATTACTGCATACAAAAGTCATAAATCTGTGGGCTGCTACAATGTGCGCCCATATTTTTACATCGGTTAGTGGATGAGCATAATCATATACAGTAATGCAATAAAAAGGGAGCCAGCCAGTCCCATAAAAAGCCTATCTATTCCGTTCGGTTAAATAAGTTAATTGGCTCTTTTTTTTTGTCCTCATTCAATTTTTTTTCTTATTTGTTAATTTTTTGTTAATTTTTTAGGAATTATTGCATCGTCATAATGAGAGGAATCTAAAAAGGAAAAAATTATGATCGAAATCCAATTTTTTTTAATAAAGACGAAAAAATTGACTTATTGTTGTCTTCATTCGAAAAAATTAGGTTTCGATCGTAATTTTTTACTTTTTAGATTCATCTTGTTATGACAATGCAATAATTCCCAAAAAATTGATGAAAAACTAACAAATGCGAAAAAAATTTAAATAAGGATAAAAAAATAAGTCAATTGACTTATTTGGCCCAACGGGGTAAGTCTAAAGCTGGCCCAGACACTGAATTATTTAATGAAAACGTCCAAACCCATCAGATATCTCTTTTGCGTAGTAAAATGGTGTCTATAGTTCTGGGATAAGATCAAGACATGGAAGGCCCACCACCACAAAGACCTTTCATATAAAGATCCATTAACTACTTCCTGGATGAACACAAATTTGTGTACACTTGGGTTACAGAAATTGAAGGTTTTTGAGCAAATGGGTTCTCTAATGGCAGGATGGGATTCACCTGTTCATGATCCCAAAACTGGTAATTTCTGATTTGCCGTCATGTACACTGATTTATTTTAGAGAGACTACAGTTCCCGACCGAATTCCTGACGCCCCATTCCGGCCACCGGACGACTGATCGGAGTCGACCAAAATTCTAAAAAAAAAACCGAGTGGGTTCGGGCGGGAATCAACGGCATCCGATGTGTGTAGGTGACCGATCCAAACACTCCTTTTTTTTGTATACATTTGTAGACAAAAAAATGGAGTGTTTGGATCGGCTACCTACACACATCAGATGCCGTTGACTCTCGCGTAGACCCACTTGGGTTATTTTTTAGAATTTTTGGTCGGCTCCGATCAGCCGTCCGGTGGCCTGAGTGGGCCTGGCGCGGCATCGGGAATTCGGTCGGGAATCTCCGGTCGGGATTCTCAGACTTTCTGTTTATTTTAACCAAATGATCGGATCCGCTAGCGCGCACTTCGACTAATTGAGTGCAAGGTGCTAGGATTCTGAGCTGAGTGTAATTTTGCAGTGAAAATCCAGAGGAACAAGTCAGCGACCAAAGAGGAGATTGAGGCTTACTGGAGATCAAAGAAGAAAGATGAGGTAGAACATCTCAGAGCTATTTCTGACATGTTAACGAAGAGCAGTGAGGTGTGTGATCTCTACACATGTCAGCTTCTCTCTAGATGTCCTTTTCCTTATAAGGCTGCTATGACTTCGTAGTTTGTTTTCTGCTGTAGCTCGACCCGTTATAAATTCATTCGAGATTGGCTCATTCTGCATACATTTCGGTTGTAGGTTTGGAAAATTTTTGGGTTTGGTTTTTGGATAATGAATGAGGAGAGAAAATAGAGTAATAATTGGGGATATGGGTAATGAGTGGAGAGAGAGAGAGAGAGAAATGAGATTAATGATTGGATATAGGGGTAATGAGTGGAGAGAGAAATAAAAGTAATTATTAAAAATATAGGTAATGAGTAGATTTGGATTTGAAAAAAAATTTCAACCCACAACCGAACAAGGGCTTTAAGCTCGTCGTATTTCAAAAATATTGAATTTTCAAAATTTGGCTCGATGAGCTAATATTGCATGAGAATGAGATGGCAAGCTACTTGGGTTTGTCTCTTGATTGGAGAATTATTGTGTGGTCTTGGGCACTGTCACGTGATGCCCTCCAACGGAATACATTCTTGGGGTCAACAACCATGTTTATGAGCCCCACAAGAATGCTTGGTGTTGGAGAGCGTTGGGGTGCCTCAAGACCACTGAATGATTACTCTTCTCGATCATCTCAAACGAAGCTTGTTTGCGCCCGTTCGTATGATAAACAAGCTCAATTTTAATGCTAGTTTTTCTATAGTCTCAAATGGCAGTTGGCACATAAATTATTTCCCTGAATATATATGCAGCATGAGCACATTTAGAAGCATGTAAATTGAAGTATGGTTTTTTGATGTTGTTATTATGCTAGGAAAGCATACTCAAGGAGCCTGAAAGAAAGCTTCAGAGATCAAGCTCTGTGCCTTTGTCCAACACAAAGGATGGCCTGCTGGATATGGGAACTGAAACAAGCTTTGAGAAACTTATAAAGAAAAACGGATGGTATGTAATGAATATAGGGCCCGTTTGGTTGATGGGACATGCAAGATAGATATTCTCATCGAGTATATGTTGTCCGATCGGATTAATAGTGATGAAAATAGTAATGTCACAACTCTCATAGCGGTTCAATCCCGATGAAAACAAATTTAATCGAAATTTGAAGATTAATTAGCTCCTTGGATAATACTTCTAGTCCTATGTAATGCTCATTTCTTGTCAAATAAACCGGATCTCAAGGTCTTATATAGTCTATTTTCTTAATCACTAACTACAATCTATGAAGTACTTCTTCGATCCATGCTTGTAATCATCTGTACTATTGGTGGGTTAAATGCAGGTGGACTAGGTGCACCTCTGCATTTCTGAACGAGCCTCCGGTGATTGCATCAGACGGCGGCCCTGCTCACAAGTACCTGTCGCAGTTCCACGTGGCAGGAATCGCCACCCCGAAATCACACACCGGCACTGGAATTAGTACTACATGATTTCTGATCCAGTACTAATATATGTTTGACTGTGTACTTGTATATGAGAATCAGTTTGTATGATAGTAATACTTTTTGTGTGTGTATATATATAATCTCACAGCATTACTCATTGAGGAATATATATATATATATATATATATATATATATCTATGCTTAACAAGTACCTTTTGCAAGGAAGACTCAATCCATTTAATTTCTATATTGAGTTTAACTTCTACACGGCCCCTCCGTGTACTTGGACTACACGATCAGCCATTCAAAAACTTATACGTTGCTCAAAAACTTACACGTTGCTATTACAACAAAGAAATGCTAATAAGGGATCGACCCAGCCAAATCTAAGCCGTGTTTTGAGGCCACCACATGGGAGGAAATTTTTTTTCTTTTCTTTTCTTAGTAACCAGATGTCCGGATTAATTTGAGCACATCTCGACTAATTTCGTAGCCCAGAAATTAACAATTGAGCGAACCTCTAATGACTCCAAAATTTGAATGTTTTGCTTTGTAGAAATAGAACATGTGACTTCACAAGTCAGAAGGTTTTGTGATTAAATATCCCATTACCAATACTCCTGGGGAAGTCGAAACAATTGCAATAGTACTTGGGGCAATATACAAGTCGAATCGAGCTGAGCTTATCAAGTTCATTTGATAAGTACTTTAATGAACTCGAGTCGAGTCGAGCTCGAGCTCAAAAAAAAATTGACGAGCCAAACTTCCCTATGTTTCACTCAAACTCGAACTTATTTATGAGTCTTAACAAATCTAAATATTAGATATTTACACTCTCGTATAGGTTTAAAACTGCAAATAAATTTTATTTTCTACATAATAGTTTATATAAATTATAAAACATGCAAAAAATTTAAGTTTATAGTATTTTTGAAAGTTTACACATGTACAAGATACAAAAATTTCATTATGTACATTTAAAATTGATGCTCAGATTTGGTTCGTTTAGTACTCAAATCGAACTCAAACAAGTATTTATCGAGTTAAGTTTCGAACAACTCGATCCGCTTGTAGCCTTAAATTAGTACCCGTGAAAAGCCTACTTTAAGGTTTTTTCAATTTCCAAGGGATTTATCAAAGTGGATATGAAAAAACAATAAGTGTTCTCTACGGATGCCAAACATTTCAAACATTAGGACCACTGAAAATTTGTCCAGTCTTTAACTTCAAGGATCCAAAATTAGTCAAAATGCACTCATGCTGATGGACATCCGGTTATAAAATATTCCTCACGAACTAGCTTCAAACCACGGTTTAGATTTGGCTGCATCAGTTCTTTGATGCAATCATTACATATTAGCTGATGTGTAAGGTTTTGAATGGCTGGCCGAGTAATCCAAGTACACGGAGGGGCCGTGTAGAAGTTAAACTCTTCTATTTTTTGAACAGAGCAGTTAAACTCTTCTATATTCCCTTCCTTTTTCAAAAACCTCATCACTATATATAATGCAAGTGGCAAAGAAGAATATGGCTTGAGATTAGTCAAGGGGATGGCCAATATTCAATGGCATTAAGCAATGAATACGGAGATCGAAAAATCAAACCCAATGAGGGAGTAAATCAATATTTTCAGAAACTTTTGGATCCAATGGCAATTGATAAATCATTGCAACGGTAATATGACAAGGATCCACGGTAATAAGTTCAAGAAAATAATGAGATTTTAAATTAGTCTCTTGTTTTTAGGATAACTCGGGTGTTCGGATCAGCTTATGCGCACCTCAACTAATCCTGAGGCCCAACCCACAGCCGCCCACTGGCGGTAAATCCAATTAAAGGCAGAGCTAAACTGCTTATGGACTGATTCCAAAGGAGTTGATAGCACTTGAAAAAATTTAAACAAGAGACATTATGAGGGAGTAATAAGTCTCAAGCCTTAACTATTAGGCTAACCACTTGAGTTATTTTAAATTAGTCCTATAGACTTACAGAAAGTTAATGCCCACCGCACCTCCCCAACCTCTCAAACTCACCATTCAAAAGTATTTTGGATGGTTCGGATTTAAAAAAAATTCTTCCAGATAGGGGTTGAAGAGTCTTATTAAAATTTAGACCATTGATTATTGAGACAGACAATGAGATGTTGAGTGGTGAAACAAAGCGGTAGGCATAGCACCACTATCACCCGCCCTCAGTACTGTTTGAAAAGTAAACCAAAAACAGCAATTCACTGACTCATCATCAGATCGAGCGGTTGAGAGCTAAAATAACTCGAATTGGAATCGGGGACTCTGCAACAAGGGTTAAATCTGAAACCAATTAATACATACAACCCTACCGTCTACCCTACTACGAGATTATGTTCTAAACTGTGCTTAGGCTCTATTTGTTTCATCGGAAATAATATTCTAGATAAAATTCATTTGCGGTGAATAAGTAATTCACAGTCTCCAAGTGTTTGTAGGAAAAATGAAAAGTATTTTACTGTCCTCCCGTACAAAAAACTTCCGGGTAAATTTAGGATGTTGTGTTCCATTCTTTGCTGAATAAGTTTTCCCAAAATTCTGGAATAAGCAATGAAACAAACAACCAAACATTATTATTTCACCGAATTTTAGCCTATTTCTTAATTCTGCAGTGAAACAAGCAGAGCCTGAGCAATATGATGATTCAGAACAAGTTTGCTAAGTTCTGCGGACCTTGGATTTGCTTCAGATTTTGATCCTCAGGGACATGGATTCTTTCCAGGGTCTTGCCAATCTTCTTCTCCCATAAGGAAACAAGCTCGTTGAAGGAGTAGATGTTTTTAGGAGGCTTGATGTAAAGAATCTTGTTCAATGTTCTTGGGTCATCCACAGCTTTGATGGTGCAGGTGCTAATGTCATGCTCCTCCGTGAAGACAGCTATCGGTAAAAACCACAAAATTGAAAAACAAATGTAACTCCCAAACCAAGTTGACCAGCAATGGAAGTTTCATTTTATGTGTACCGTGTTCCTATTAAAGAATTAACAGAGACCAGAGTAAGAAGGAAAGATAACGCATTTCTGCAAAATCAAGACAATTGCCTTGAGTTGATTAGGTTTTTATAGTTCGGAAACTATGGTGTATAGAGGATGAACATGTTTTGCATTCCTGTTCCTTATTTCAATGAGTTATTTTACGTACCAGGAGATAAACATAAAAACCCTGGACAATTTTTCTCTTTTCATCCTTGCAATAATGCAGAAATGCATTAGTGTATGACAAGATTTTGTCAGATTCTCGGATTGCTTGAGAAGGGAAGATTCATGAGGAAAAAAAGTGCATAGTTAAACTAAACATAGATTAGGGTGTAGAGAGCAATTAATACCTTTAGGATTTCCATCCCCCGGGATGATTGCTTTGTCTCTGGGGGGTACAGAATGTCCTGGCTGCGCTAATGTAGGCAAAAAATAGCCCGCAAAGTAGTTTGAAGACACATAGGTGTGGGGAATTCCCTCAGCCTCAATAGCTCTGCGGATTTGGGCTTTCATTGCATATATCACTCTGCTGCTAAAACCATGAATTGATTGCAATGACACAACACGGCTCAGTGTATTCTAGCTAGGCACCACAACATATTTCCGGCAAGAGAACCAGGTTACAAGACAGAAGTTCTTTGGCCCAGTACATAATTCACTGCTAAAATGTTAGTACAAAACAATTGTGATTGACAGTGGCAAAGTGTCGTCGGAAGCTGATAGGACTTACTAACCAGCTGTCTTCTTACAGCTATTCTGCTTTAACTCCAGGATACACTAGCAGGCAGAATTCCAGTATGTGTTCCCCTGATTTGGAGTCCTATCAGAATTCTATATTTTCACAGAAAATCATTTTCAGAAGAAAAACAAGCAGCAGTTTCATACAATCTGTAGTACTCGACAAAATAATCAGGAAATTATGACACAAAAAGCAGAACCACAACAAGTGTTAATATACCAAGAGACCAAGTAGAGACCATTAATGTAAATGAACAATGAACCCATACCCCAACTGGGAAGAGGCGGAATATGACACCCTAACTTGAGCTTCTTTTTTTCAAAAATGGTGGATATTCTTTCTCCATCCAATTCCTACAATCTTCAGCAGTCGCCGAGGGATGAGCAAGCTGGAACTGGAGCACTTCCCTCTTTATTTGCCCAATAAGTGGCCCCCTTACAACGTAAAACATATCCATGAGATCCGTTCCATTGAGCAGCGGTTTTTCTTTCCAAATATTCTCCAGACACATATTTTCAATAAGACCCTTTACTTTGTGAAATATATTTAGGCGCCGTTCCTCCAAAGAACAAGTTGCTGCAATAGCCTCATCAGTGGATTGGTACAACAGTGTTGACAGCAACAGTAGAACACGCCAAAGATCTCCAATTTCGCGCAGAATCTCACCAGACTTTACTCGAAGGCTCGAAGAAGTTCTTAAATCACCACCATCGCAAGAGTAGTCAGCTGGCGGTGGTTTTAGGTCAGCAATGGCCAAGAACCGGGGAAACAAGGCAGAGAATTTGGGAGCGTACCAGTTCAATTTCCCAACTTTTTCAATTTCACTGGACTTTCGCCTGAGAGACTTTTGAAACAAGAACCTAATGACAGCTTGGCCCGTGAATCGCCTATTGACAGCTTCGCCCGTGAATCGCCCATTACATAGTGGCAGGAGTAATGCAGCGCACAAAGCAAGCCTCTTTTCCTCAAGAGTCTTGAAAGTAGAGAGTCCAACTCGTTGCATAAGTCTCCATGCATCCTCCGTGTAAGCAACACAAACTACATCAGGGGTTGGAGACATCCCAAAATCAGACGGATCCATATTGAAGACTTCCCAAAATAACCCCATGTCACAAATCATTCTTAATGCCTCAACATGTTGATTGTCCTTGGCGGATGAAAACATAAGATAAACTTCATGACCAATAGATGGCCTCCACATTACATGATTGATAGCAGCTTTCACATCACTATCAATCGCGGCAGCTCGTAGCTCTTCATCTAGCTCAAATCCAAGACTAGTAGCTAATCGTATAGCTCGAAAAATTCGAACGGGATCATGATAAAATGTTGCCTTCGGATTTAAAGGGGTCATTATTTTTCCAGATTTAAGGTCTCTCATACCTTTTCCAGTAAAATCTTCAACTGAATTGGCGTTGACGTTGTAGAACAAGCTGTTAATGGTAAAATCCCTAAGAGATGCATCCAATTCATATTTCCCTCCAGCAGAGAGGAAGAGACCGCTCCTCATAATGTAGTGCTTCGATCTCAACTCCACAAAATCAACGCGCATGTCAAACAGCAACATCCTCGCTCTCTCCAAAGACGAAGATCGAAAGGATTTGGATTTGTTTCGGATGACTGTAATTTCCTGTACTCCTATTCCACGAAAGGACAATAACAGATTGACTTTTTCACAAAATTTTCTACCATTCATGTTGTCCACAACAACCTCAATACGATCAGAAGCACGCTGTCTGTCTAGAAGCTTATCACGAACCCAACCACCGGCAATACGGATTTCAGTATCGAGATCAGAATGGCGTGTAACCTGAAGAAGAAAGTCGAATAGCAGCCTCTCGTTATCCATCAGCTCAATTTTGTCTCTCACCTGAGAGGAGTAAGAAGGCGGCGGCGTTGCCTTAAGGGGCAGACACATTGCTTCTTCCTCCTCAGGAAGGCCAACATGAATTGGTTCCTTTCCTGCACTACTTGCCGTCATAGCCATTGTTGTTCTTTGACAATACCAGAACCTAGAGAGGGGTAACAATCACAACAGAAAGCATTGTTAATGCCCAAAATTCCGACTAACAATTAACCCCTCAATATAAAGTATCAGAAAACATGGTTTGAAAACTAAGAGTTGATTTATCTTTCTTTTGTTTACTGTTCAGGGCCAGGTGGTCTGTCGTTTCAAAAAATCAAAAATATAATTTATAAAAATGGGAGTTAACTACTGTTGTGAAATTTTAAAGTACTCGCAAGCGCACAAATCGTACCAAAGTATAGTATGACGAGAGCGAGGTCGAACCCACAGGGACTTGTGAATTTTTTAATAGGAAAACTAAATAAACTTAAATCGATTACACCCTAACCTAGTTGTCAAAATTCGAGATTTGTTTGATGAGAATAAAATTGAAGCAAATAGCAAAAATAAGTAAACTATCAAAGACAAGGATACTAAAGTTTCTTTTTAATCAAAGAGAAAATACTAAGGTTTCGGAATCCACGTCTATTAACTCATATCATTATATATTCATCATCAACTACTCTACCCAAAATTTCTTCATGATAATCTGAAAGCTAATTCTGTTACCATGGAAAATATCATCGTGAAAGTTTATTAAAAAGTCTAACGTGAAAGTTTATGTGAAAGTTTATTAAAAAGTCTAATGTATGTTTCTCTCCGCTCGCAAGTATAAAACCAAATCAATAATTGTATCCGTGTTTAACAAATCACAATAAATATCCAGCTTTAGAGTTAACGGTGGAAAACCAGCATTCAACGCTAAAGACAATTTCAAATCATGAGGAAAACATGATTGAACTCATATCCAGAATCTATTGCTAACAATTGGTTTGGAGTAAGAACAATTTAATCAAAATCAATCACATACCCGGGTAAAATCAAATCTCATGAATATATGAAAATAATAGTCTCTAATGGGACTTCATCTTCATCCCCAACCCTAGTTGAAAAGTTTAGCCACTCATGAAGTAGAGAAACAGGGCCGGCCCAAGGGATTTTAGTGCCCAAGGCCAATAAAAAAAAGTGTGCCCTTAAAGAGATTAACTTAACAATTTTTACAGCAACAATCACGAGAAAGCCAAATCAATATAAAGTTCTACTAATCTCCCGTGGTAACACTAACCGGTATAGTCAAAAGCACTCTATACGCATTCCATGCATTTGGGAAAGAGTCCGCCATAAGTTTGATAAAATTGAGCACTTCAATTGGTTTATGCACTCCCCTTGGCAATACTTGTTTCAAGCATTTCAACTCCACAAACAAATCTCTCCCATCAATATCGGAAGCCCCGCCATGCTTTAAAACTTCTTCAAGATTGGTACAATGATTTTTCAAGCGTTCATCACTCAAACTTGCCTTTTCCAAATCAAACAGGAAACCAAATTTTCGTGTTCTTCAACTGAGTTTTGTACATTTGCGTTAGTAGAAAAGAACTTTTTAATACCCCTTTTTTGAGAATTTATTAATGCTTCTGTCTTTTGCTTCTTTATTCTTTTTTGATGACCAGATAGTTGACGTTTAGGCATGATACACCTAAATAAGAATTTAAAAAAAAAAAGAAGAAAGGCTTATAACATTATTATTACTGATGCACTAATTGGTAATCAGATAAATCAAATATTTTTAAATATAAGCACACCAACCAATGTCAGCTAAATCAGCACAAAACTAAGCACCACCAGCCAGGGCTCTGCATTTAACAACATATGTACAATTACCAATCTAAGCACCACCAGCCAGGGCTCTGCATTTAACAACATATGTACAATTACCAATCTAAGCACAACCAGCAGGGCTCTGCATTTAACAACATATGTATAATTACCAATCTAAGCACCACCAGCCAAGGCGCATAATAAGAGAATACTTACGAATTTGAAGCCTCGCAAGTCGCAAGCGAATGGGAGAGAGATACTCTAAGACTCCGCAGTGTGTAGTATACTAGTATATACTGGTCCTGCATTTCAATTTCCAATAAGCTAAAACATAAATCAAGTGGAGAATAAAAAAAGCCCTAATATCACTATCACTACTCAACTGAACTTAGAAATTTTATAAAAAAAAGCCTATAAAATTATTAATATATAAGCCTAGATAACAGTACAGCTTTATCTCGATAACTAATTTAATTTAATTTAATTCCTTCCATCTAGAAAATAAATCCAATTACCAACGTAACCAACCACGTTAGTAGTCAGAAGCCTTAGATGTAGGAGTAAAATATTAGCTCTATCAATGGAATCCAGACACATTAGCGGCTGACCACGGTTACCCAGTTCACTCATTCAGTCATGTGCCAATGATTCAATGAAGACTTGAGAATTGAGACCGACCGACAATCAACAGGACAAACTAAGACTTACCTCCTCCCCATCCCCAATCCCCATATAAACAAGTTCTTTTTCATGTGCGAAATTGCCAAAGAACAATATATATATATATATATATATGGCGAAAAGATGGGAGAGAAACCTGTGGACGGAGAATGAGCGATTAGGAGATGAAAGGAGCGCAATCGAAGAACTGGATCAGGATGATGAGCCGATTTGGTGGTAGTTCTTCCAATCGTTCTTTTGAATCTTTTGTTCTTCCTTCTTCTTTTCTTCGTTTCTTTTTTTTTTTTTTGGGCAAAACGTGAGACAGAGAGGAGAAAAGCTGATAAAGGTTTGAATTAAATGGACCATTTAAATCCCTTATTTACAAAAATGCCACCGAGTGTTTTTTGGGCCTCATTCTATTCTGTGGGTCACAGCCGGTTTTAAATTGAAATGGACCCTTTTTTTCGAATTGCCGTCGTGATCGTCAAATCAGCCGAGGTAGTGCTTCTGTTTTTTTGCCGTGTGTGAGACCCCCTTCAAACCCTCCTTGCTTTTCTTTTTATAGTGCTAGCCGAGACTTATTTCCTTTTATTAATTGAGGAATCCTTGTTTCTCCCAAAAAAATGTTAATTGGTCCATACCCAATTGAAGTTTCCTTTTTATATTTCAGACGTGCACCTCCTTAGGAATTGTTATTCTCCACAATTCCAAATCTGAGTTCGGCCCAAAAAAATCAATAATTCAATGTTAAAGACCAATAAGATAATATTATGGTAAATTACGTGCTATTAAGGACCAACAACATGTGATATTAGGGCCTCTAAGTCTCAATAAATTGTGCTCATTAAGTCTCAATAAATTGTGCTCATCAACTACCACTCTGTAGAAGTTCTCGCGGGGAGTAAAAAAACTAGGTTACTCTACGTTCAATTAATTTCTAATCTAATTCGAAAAGCAAATAGAAGTTGGATTTTGTGATTGTGATTTGAGTAAACTAAAACTAAACAAAAAAGCATATAAAGGATTTGGAAACAAATGAGAAAAGGGACTAGGGTTTCCGATTCAGTCTCCCCTTGTAATGCAATTGTTTCGAAACCTAGGGTTCATATTCAACATTCAACTAGACTACCGTAAGGTAGCAATTCCTATTGATGATCCCCAAAAATATAATCAAAATTCGTATTCCGTATAGGCTATCTCAACACGGCACGAATCGTCTCACTCGATTTAACCAACGACACCACCAATTTCACGCTATATAGTCTATCTCAAAGCCTATCGAAACATTAAAAACTATGACAGTGCTTAAAACCATGGATACAAACATATTCCAATATCAGAAAAATATAAACTCTCATAAAAAGTTATGAATCGACCAAGTCATACAATCAAGTTGAATATAAAACCATAAGAATCACACATCTACACTACTTGAAGAGACATTCTCGTTACCCTAGCCGAGTAGATTAGCCGTGCATGGAGGAGAGGATCATCTCGCAAAGATAAAACTCCACTCCGTAGTGCTCTCTGTTTCTTCGTTCAAGAAATTCTGATGCCGCTACTCCTGTTCTCTGTTACTGCGTTAGAATAAGAGATCATCCTCAAAACCCTCTTTTTCTCTTCTTTATATAGTGCTCCACTGAAATTGCGATAAGGCGAGATTTTGGCTTCCTTCCATTACTTCCAAATTGTAATTAGTGGGCCCACTTTTCCCAGCCACAAGTTAACCAGTGCAAAGGATGTTATATAGGTTCTGCTTCTCTCTTTTATTTTTCCTACTGTATTATATACGCTCACCCCATTTCTTGATTAATTTTTTCGGCACCGGTTTGACACCAAATAAAATTCAACTTTGCACTTTAGCTCCAAATGTTATTCATCGGCTTCGAGAGTCTTGAAATGCAATTTAAAAAGTATCAAACTCCAAGTAGCGAGCTAAATAGAACATAACAAGTCTTAATTAAGGGGTGTAAATAGTATTTACGCACCTATCACCTAATCACCATTTGGTAATTGCTTGATTGGGCACAAACATACCCTTTGACATGAATTGCATGAAGTGGCTGTCCTAATTGTTGCCCCAAATGCTGTTAAACTCTACTAAACCTCATTGAGATTGCATTAAATTTGTTGCAATAGAGGCAACTTCACAATGCAGATAAAAGATAGGCAATCCACACAGAGTCCGCAACACATGCAACACAACACATGGACCCTATATCTATTGAATGACCCATATCCAATTAAAAGGCTAAGCCTTCTAAGTGTGCCATCCAATTGTATATTAAGATCCAACTCTTTTTTCGATTTATCTGATGTGGGATTCCCCTTCACATATGTTCCCAACAGATTCTCTTACTAAACCTTAGGACAAGATGAAAACAGTAACCTCAGAGGCTAAAGACAGACAGCATCATGTAATTCCATTTGTGGATGTAGCTAAAACGACGCTATGGTTTTGAGCATCAAAATTTCGTAGTTGAATTGCAAGGTATCACGGTTGGCCAACCCTGCCCGGTAAATTGATTCCGGGCATTGTTATTGACTACCAGAAAACGATGGACCCAAACCAGTGTCGCTCCAACCAAGCAGCTTAACCAAATGCCATACAAGTAAACCTGAGTTCAACGAAAGCAAAACTTTGAAATGCATGCACTAATCATGGAAAAGACAGGTATCCAACAGAGATATTATGTAGTTCATGACACACCATCCACATTCCTTCACCTCATTCTGCCAACAACTCTTGCGTCCTCTGTTAGTTTTATGCCCTGAAAACCAATTG